>VZSV01000011.1:5226636-5236965 GCA_013398735.1 Nothocercus julius | reverse complement strand
AGAAAAAAGAAAAAAAAAGGTAATAATAGTTTGGTTTGTCCCCTTAAATGCCATGTTCCATATTAGTGTTTCAGCTTTGTTTAAGTAAGACATGATATTTTCCCTGTTGTCAGTGATGTTGCCTAGAATCTTCTTACATATGTTGAGTACAGGAGATAACAAGTTGTTTTCAGTGAAAACAAGTCCTCCCGTAACAGTAGCAGCTCCACAGGTTTCCTGTCTAAACTCCTAGGCTTGCTTTTAGTAGCCATGAAGCGATCATCTGATTTGAGAAGCTTAGGAAGGACTACAGATCTGTATGTTTCAGTAGACCATATGTGAATTGTACACAGCTGAGTTCTTGATTAAAGTTGATTCCTCAAATTATGGAATACTTTTCTGCTTACCCATTTCTTGAAATTAGTGAGAATAGTATAACAGAAGTAGTCTAGTCTCCTTTTGACTGAGGTCTGGACTCTTGCTATATCATCTGTGCTGAATAAAACATAGGAACTGAAGATTCTTTTTGAAGCAGAATTGAGTGCAATATTCTTAAATACTACTGCTCTGAAACTTCTGAGTCATGCAGTTATATAGGAACTGTGTATACAGCCTTAAATCATGACTTGGGGAAGATGATTGTTCTTCTCTAGTCATCTGCCATTTTTTATTTTCAGTTTTATGTGACGGAATAACAACTGGTAATCTTAGAATTGGAGATGTTTTTCCTTCACACACTAATTTACTCTATGCGGAGTTCAATATTACAAAGCACATTTCTGTTAACTCCTTAATGCTGGTGCTAGTGTCTTCTCCCATTGCCGGCAATGGGAGATGGGCCAAGAAATTTAAATTCCTGGTATTTTGGGGGTTAAAATAGTGATGGTGAGGGTCAAACCCTGTTTTATAAACAACTTTAAAATGGCAGAACCATTGCTGATTTAAAATCGATGCAAAGAAAGTGCTGTGTAGCAACTTCCAGAGCTGCCAGATTTGTGAAATTACTTTTCCTCTATTAGATGTGAGTTTTGATTATCATGCACTCTTCCCTGTTCCCTTTCCTTTGTGCGAGTACATGATTTAGTACAAAAAGAGTTTGGTTTTTGGTTTCTTTACGTAGACCAGAGAGAAACTTGGTTTATTATATATCATTAGCACTCTCTTTATCCACCTTTTTTTGTGCTTGTGAAGATCTAATTAAACACAAATAGGGCTTTTCTTTGAATAGTTTGGTTGATTCTTCAAAAAAAAAAAAAAAAAAAAGGGATCTGGGGGTAGAATAAATGACAGTTACATTTGATGCAATGGTGTCTTGAGTATAGAGGGCAGCCAGCGAATTCTTCCCAAGTGGGTGGAGGGATTTTGCTGGACTCTTCTAGCTTGCTGACATGAACAAAACTTGCTTGGGTTTCTGGAACCTTTCTTGCAGGAGTTTGAGTTCTTGCCCTGGATGGACAAGTGTTTTGTTGCATCTAATGCAGATCTTCTGCGATATTTCATTTTGTGATTGAAACTTGCTTTGTGATCTGAACAGAGTTTGTTTGATCTCTTGTAAAATCAGCTAACAAAGTTGCTGTCTTGGAGTCTTTGTTACAAAGTACCACAAAAGACCCTCAGTATGTTCTAGTGCTTTGCCAGCTCTGCAGTTAAATTTGTTAATTTTAGGGGAGGGGAGCAAATAGAGGTGTGTTCACACTATAGAAGAAATGAAAATAAGAGACTTCGAGACAAACATGTGAAGGCAAATGTACTCTGGGCAACTCTCAGTGATATTCCTACGTGTCATGAGTAAGAGAAATACCTTCTACCAAACCTGGGAATGTTCAATGGAGTTTTACAATAACTCAAAGACTTAAATGTGGAAGTTTTAGGCAACATTTAAAGGCACATTTTTTTCATTCTGGACAAACCTATGGATAACAGAAGACTAATACATAAGAAGAAATTGGAGATAAGCATTGAAATAAAACTTGGACCACTTTGCATATATGTTTCTCACTTGACATTTTAGCTGCATAACAATGTGCTTTGAGTATAACATCAAGCTTTAACAAATATTTAAAGACAGAACATACATCAATAAGATAATAAAAGGCTCATTTTTATATTTGTTTTAGATGTTTTAACTAGTTGAAATGGCTTAAGATGACGAATAAAAATGTTGCTTGTAATACAATTTTGCCTGCTAAATTCTCCACATTTTGTAACCTGTTTATTCCTTTGGATGTAAAGCGTTTTTGCTTAGTATTGTGATATTGTATATGTTTTGTCCCAGTTGTATAGTAATGTTTCAGTCCATCAACCAGCTTTGGCTGCTGAAATCATACAGCTGTGAAGACTTGCCTTTGTTTCTATTAGATGGCTTTTCAGTTCTGTATTAAATATCTTAAGTACTATAGAAAAGGTGTCACCTCTTCCTATAAGGCTGTTTTGTAATATATATAAGGACTGGAAATGTGTTTTTAAAGAAAAAGCATTCAAGTATGACGATATACTATCTGTGTTTTCACCATTCAAAGTGCTGTTTAGTAGTTGAAACTTAAACTATTTAATATCTCATTTAATAAAGTGACCAAAATACATCAGCGTGCCTTGTGCTACATTTGCAATGCAGTATTGGCTCTTTGCGAGTTGCTAACTTACAGCTGGCTGGTGGTTAAGCTCTTTTGTCCACAGTGAAATTCAGGTTCCTGGATTCAGTCCTTAGTTTAACTTAGTGTAAACAGTTGTGGGGAAGATTTTTAAACTGTCTAAGTTGTTATCTTCTGCAGCCAACCCGTCTGTCAGAAATGATTAACAAAGAGGTGTGATTTATCAGCCAAGGATAAATCAAGTGAGGTAAAGTTGGTCTGCTTGGTCAAACTCAACTAATCCACTCCATATTTTAAACTTTGTGTGTTTGTGTGTGTGCTTTTTCCTTTCTTAAATTTATTGGACAAAAAAAAAAAAAAAAAAAAAAAAAAAAAAAAAGGATGTCGGTTGACTTTCAGTGTTACCCTTTCAGTGTTTGGGTGTTTTTTCTGCCAGGTGTGGGACAGCGCTGTGGCCGCATCACTGTGCGAGATGGGTCTGCTCCGTGTGCTTCAGCTGGTCTCAAAATGAGTTGCCCCAGTGCCCATGCTGTAGAAATCTTGTGTAGTGTAGAAGTATTTGGAGCTCTTAAATGCCTGAGTTGACTTAATTGTATTGGAAGGAAGAGGGAGAGCCTCTTTAATAACTGTGTGTGCTGCTGGAAGAGCAGGATGCCCCTGGGCTGGGGGGTGGTGTCGCAGTGCGTCTTGGTCACGGGCAGTTGGCGCAGAGTGAAGGCAGCGTTGGGGTGGTGGGGTTTTTTTCCCTGTTCTTTAGAAGATTGGTACTTTGGTCCTTTGAACCAGAACTCCTCTGTATGGGGTAAATGCATTTATCAGTTCAGGCAAGAGCGTGTTTTGGGATTGGATAAATTTTCCATGCTCATGGAAGACATGCCCTAAGCGGGGGTCAGAGCAGCGCCGGCACTGCAGCAGGGGCTGGGTAAGCCAAGGGCCGTGAGTGCTGCAGGAAGCAGCCCTGGCGTCTCCACCTACGGGCCACAGGAGCCCTGAGACCTGCCGGCTCCCCAGCCCCGCGGGCATCTCCCAGCAAGGCCTCAGCCTCCTCCCTGAGGAGGAGACGCTTTCCTGTGTGGGGCTGGCCCGTCAAGCCCCGCGCAGGAGGATGATCTTTTGGGCCAGACTGGGCGGCTCTGCGACGCATCCTCCAAGGATCCGGCCGCGTCTGCGTGCGCTCCATCCCACGCGCCAGCCCTGACGGATCTTCGCCTCAGCGGTGGTTCCTGGCAGCCTCTGGGACCCATGACCCTGCGCTGAGGGGGAGGGGACGCGTCGGGCGCCGTCCCCCGTGTCCGGCCGCGTGGGTGGTGCAGGCTCTGGCTGCCCTGTGCTGCGCGAGGCGTCGGGCGCCGTCCCCCGTGTCCGGCCGCGCGGGTGGTGCAGGCTCTGGCTGCCCTGTGCTGCGCGAGGCGTCGGGCGCCGTCCCCCGTGTCCGGCCGCGCGGGTGGTGCAGACTCTGGCTGCCCTGTGCTGCGCGAGGCGTCGGGCGCCGTCCCCCATGTCCGGCCGCGCGGGTGGTGCAGACTCTGGCTGCCCTGTGCTGCACGAGGCCGTGCGGGGACTCGGTCGGCTCAGGCCGGTGGGTGGACAGACGTCACCCCTGTTCAGACACTGCCCCTGGAGCCGCGTCCTTCGTCTGGTGCCGCCCAGGAGATGCAGCTGTCTCACAGCGAATGTCCTCCTTTCCAGCAGATCCGTGGGCAGCTTTTCCTTGGAGCAGTGGTGGCCAATGCAGCAGTCATCACACAAGATGTCAACAGTCACCTCCACCCCAGGGATGGTCCAGGTGCCTCTGCCAGCCACGTCCCTGTACGGGGCCTCTCATTGCGACTAGACCGAGACGTTCTCCCGCCGCGCAGCCGGAGCTGCTCTGTTCCTTGCACTGGCCGCTCTCGCCATGGGGTGTGTGCGCCGCACAGCTCGGCCTCACCAGGACCTTCAGCGGCTCCATCAAGGACTTCGCCTTTTGCAAGGACCATGTTCACCTGCCCAAGGCGGAGGGAGCGTCATGCCCAGCCCTGGGAGTGCGGGGGCCCTGCAGCAGTGGCTCCTGGGGGCCACGCAAAGGTGGCCCTTGTGCTGCAGCCACCCACCAACTAACTACAGCACTCCGCAACCAGCGAAAAGGCACTTCATGGCAGCGGGACTGGCGTTTTTGGAAAAGCACAGATTTTGGACATGTCTCATGAAGGAGGAGGCTGCTGAGGACTCGGGGAAAAAAAGGTAAATAAACTTGTTTTAATTATTCCTAATGCAGGTTTATGCTGTAGAAAAGCTTCCCTCTCCACCCCACAGAACAAGCGTGTATTTCTATGTATTTTGTGCATGCTGTTTGAAATCTCTTGTAGGGCTCTTGGCCATCCCATGAGCAGGGAAACTGTGTTAATGGCTGTAGGACACCAAAAAAAACAGGGCTAGCAAGAGATCTACAATATAAAGACAATTTTATTGCCAATAAGCTCTTAAAACTCTTTTCTCTCCTATTTCAGTAGGACCTTATTCTCCCCCGTGAAAATCTGCTCATAGCATCTCTCATTAAAAATAAAGTTATTTTGAAATAAATAAATATATAAAATAAATACCATATACATTTTATAAATAGCTTTGTCCTTATGCACAGTATCCACGCTTCCAGACATCCTCTGACCATTCCCACCCCGGCAGCGGGAAGGGACAAGGCACAACCCGCACGTCCCGGGCACCCATCCACATCGCAGGGCCAGCGCCAGGGCCATCTCCTTAGGGACCAGGAGGGCTCCTCTGTCTCAGGTGGCCGGCAGGGTCCGCCTCCAGCCATGGGGATCCTCAGGCCACCCCGTGTGGCCATCTAGGCATCACCTGTAGTGGAAGAGGTCTCTGTAGGCAGCGGGGGTCTTTGCAGGGTCCACGGGCCTGGGCAAGAAGTGGGTGAACTTCTGGTGCCGCTTAGTCCGGTAGCCCTCGCGGGGCGAGCCGTCCTTGTTGAGGGCCACGTAGTAGTGGCGCTCCGAGTCGGCGTGCTTGTAGAGCGTCGAGGCGTACGTGTTGTACCAGTTCTCCTCAAACTGCTCCCGGAAGACGCACTCCCGCGTGAGCTTCTTCTGCGGCCGGCGCCAGCGGAGGCAAAACACGCAGGTGTCAAAGGACGGCGGCAGAGAGAACGTCCTCCCCATGCGCAACGTCTCCCGCCTTGCTCCACTCTGCCAGGCTTGCGAAAGCCTCGCCACGCGCGCGCCCGCCTCCCTCCCCAGGGCCCGTGGAGGCTTCTTGTGCTATTAATAATTACTTAGAATGCCACCTATTCAGAGTGCATTGGAAACTACTGGGCTGGCTGCTTTGCTGCAGCTTCCTGCTTCTCCCTGGCTGCGGGGAGGATAGGGGGGTGCGTGAAGCGTTTTGGGAGTCCTCACAGCCCCAAGGATCCCCAGTTTACCCTAATGGCTGGCCTGGGGGCTGCCCGATGTAGCTAGTACCCAGATTGTGCAGAGTTGGCATGAGTGGAAATAACTGTCTTACTGACAGCTACAGCCTCTGAGGCTAACAGGAAGTGTGGAGAACATTTTAGGCTCAAACCCCACTATCCAAAGTGCAGTTTAAGATCTGTACTTTTTATTTTATGGAATCCTGGTGGTCTTATTTTTTAGCCATAGTGCATATTTGTAATGCAAGCACTCTCCCCACACATATGTATACAGCAGATCTGTCCACCTATCTGTCTTATCCAATGCTACAATGCAGAAGCTGGGACTTACCGACCCATAGAGCTCGCCTCGCTCGTTCATGCCGAGGTAGAGCCCCGAGTCGACCCCGCGGATGCTCACGAGCCCCACGGCCAGGCTGATGAACTCCAGGATCCCTGAAAGGCAAAAGGGATGTGGTCATGGGGGGCAACATGGGCGGCACTCGCTCGGGCAACTTCCCCATGAGGAATCAGCTTTCCTGGTGGGAAAAATTAATTATCACCAAAAAGGACATCTGTAGAAATCTGTGCCTGGTCCCCTCCTAAATGTTTTAAGTTTTCCCAGCTTACCCTACGTTTTGGGGCTTTCTTTTGCCTGCCACGTCTCTGCCTTATCTGCTAACGCAGCTCAGCTGTGAGCCCACAGGGTGGACATGAAATCCAGGCTGGGGAGCTGCAGTGCGGCTGAGTGGGGAAGCGGAACAAGGAAGCTGCGGGTTACAGATGATGCTGCAGAAGTTCTGCAGGCTGGAAAGCCCCAGCGGTAGGTGGAGCAGGACAGCCTGTGCTCCCCGCGGCCTCAGCTTGCTGCTGCCCGCGCAACAAGTGGCGCATATTGAGCCCTGCAAGACTCAAAGGAAACAGAAGCTTCCCTAATGCCGCATGTCAGGAGGCTCCTCCAGTGGGATCCAGAAGCCTGGGTTTCTGCAGTGTGTTAAGTCTTGCCTTGTGTTTCCACTGCTGTGCACTTCAGTTTCGCCATCTGTAGGGCAGAAACAATGGTAGACTCAACTTCTGGGTAATGCCTGACCCAGAGGGAGCACAGGGAAGCTGGACCGTAGCTAGGGAGAGGGGAAGAACAACTGCGGCGACAAGGAGCACAGCGGTACCCTTAACTGGCGTCTCTCAGGCAGAAGGCACGGGGGAAGTCTCTGGTGGCTTTGGAGTGCAGCAGATCCATCTCTTTACAGGTACAAATACGGTCCTCAGCAGCAATGCTTTAAAGGCAGATGCTCCTTTTCCCACTCGGAAAGCACGAGATGCTGGAAGCCGTTCCCCGATGGCTGCGGGGTCGGGGTGCCCAGGTGTCTGGGGGGCAGCGAGGCAGGGGCAGCCCAGCCCGGTGTCCTCCGCTCCTGCTGAGCGGCTGAGCCCCCTCGCTTGGTTTTGCAAACTGCCTTTTGCCAAGGTGAGCACGGGGTCGTCTCTTCTGATGATGGCCCTGGTGATGTTCGCCTTGCCTAGTCCCAGTGGCACTTTGGAGACACGCACCCCAGAGGACTGTGTTGAAATAGGGTGAAGAGGCAACTGAACCCCCAGAACCAGGGGACAGGGCAAAGGCTGATGGAGACACTGGTGGACATCCATCCTGTCCTTAAACCTCTTCAGCTGCTGGAGACCCACGCTTGGTACACCCACTCCTCTGACACACAGAGTGGCTGCTGGGGCCAGCAGGCAGATTTTCTACCCAATTGCAGCATTGGTTTTTTGAGGTAGAACACCTTTATTTGATTATTTTCCCCTTCATGATTTGCCTTTTTTTTGTAGTTTGATTATCCATTCTGTTTGCTTTTTGAGGCTTTCTAGACAATATTTGGAGAGATGTGATTAAGACTCCAATGGGATTCAACAGCAGACCCCGGAGCAACGCTCAGAGCGGCGCACGCCTTCCCGCACGGGTGTCCCAGCAGCGATGCAGCCGGGTGCACCTGTCTCCCAAACCACAGTCACAAGACGGTCCAGAAGCAACGTCAGATGTCGTATTAATGTCTGCAAACCTAAAGCTTCGGCTAAAAACCTCAGCAACTGTTTAGTAACAGGTGCAGTGGAGCCTGAATGTCAAAGTCTGCAGGAAACCTTTCTCTGGAGGTTTCATTAGCTTCTCTGGGAGGTTCGGTTACACATCTGTTAGCAGATTTCTACCCGAGAAGAGCTTTAGTTGCTCCCTTTATTAGTCCCCAGGTCTTTTTTCCCCCCCTCTTCACTCACATTTAAGAGCGGCACTGCTGGGATCGCTTGTTTCATGCTGGTGTAAGACAGACACATAGCAGAAAAGAAGCAATTCCTCCTGTCAGGGATTCTCCTGGTGACTTTATCTCCGTGTCTCTCTCAGGAGGATCCTTCTGGCCAGGGTGCTAATGCCAGTCCAACCCACCTTGTATTTCCCTGATACACCAGACAGAGCAGGAATCGATACGCTTTGGAAAACGCTTCCTTTTTCCTCCATGGTTGCTTAGCTAGAGCTGCTGGTACAAGAACGAGCCACCTCCCCAGGTCCTGGAGGGCTTCGCCAAAGCTTGAGCTGAGTCTTCTCTAGGAAAAATAAGACCATCTGTCCTTCTTGTGCGAATCTGTATTTTTCTAAGTATTGAGTGTCACATTCCAGAAGGCAGGTGGAATTTGGGAAAGCTCCAGTCCAGACGTTGCCATGACCACACAGACCTTCAGGAGCAGTGCTGCAGTTGTCTCCTCATCCCCCATGGGCAGGTGCCTCGAAAGGTCCCTCATCGGAACCTCAGGCCTCGCTGCCAGGGCCTTGTTGCTCTGCATCACTGCAGCTTCATCTCGTTATTTTCCTCCCCAGAAGGCTCAGATGTCTCGTGCAACTTGTAGCTTTTGGGATGGCCATGCATGGCATGGTGCTTTGAGCAGAGACCCTAAGGAACCTCCTCTCCGTGTCCCTCACCGTGACTTGGTGCCTCCTTCGAGCAGCGCAGCCTGCTTATTCCTGAAACAAGGGGCTCCTCTCCGCCTGCTGCACGCGAAGGCTGGGAATGCATCGATACGCGACACTAACACAAACCATACCCGCAGCATCACTCTTCAAGTACTCCTGGCTACTGGAGGCAGATGGGGAGCGCTCCGTGCCAGCGGTTATTGCTCCGCGCCTCCGTCGCGGCGAGCCACGCTCCAACTCCATCCGCACGTGAGGATTCCAGTCCGAGGCCCTGGGGCTTTGTCCCGCAATTACAACAAATAACTATTTATTTTACGCTACCTCTGGGAAAACCCTGAAGCAGAAAACTGTAATATTTTATATCTGAAGTCTGGTCTAGTTTACGTAGCTGGATGCTGACTGCTAAAACACTTAGGGAATGCTAATGTTTCCATTTATTGAACATGCCATGAGACTTAACGCTTAACCAGGCAAAATTCATGAAAAGCCTTAGTCCATCTAGTGCATTTTTCCAAAGATTTAGTCTGTTTAATGCATATTTCCAAAGTTTGCTTGGAAATACATCCATTTTACTTAATCTTTAAAGAGAAAAGCACCACTGAGATAAGTGCTGCCATTTGAAAACCCTTGCTCACACAAAGATACAGAGATAGAACTGACAGAAACACTACGTGGCAGATTAAACTGAAAAAGCCACGGATGCCATGGCTTGGCTTTCGGTTTCCTGCGCTGGAGGAACCCACCGTGGTGCAGCCCCAAAGGGAGAAGACCTGGGTCTTTCGGAAGGTTCCCCGGTGCTTATGCTGACTGCAGGGTTAGGGTTTCTGGTTGCTTTCAGCAAGGACGTGCTACACATGCACACACGCGGTATTTGTAGGAAGCACGCGACACGGATAGGGATTATTTCTATCTCTCCCAAACCTCTGCCTTAAAATTAAAGCAGCAAAGTCCCCCATGCGCCGGCAAGAGCCCCTTGCAAACAGCGAAAGGCGTCAGAGCCGCCCTCGGCGCGGAGCTGGCGCGCCGGGAAGGCCGAGCTGGCCGCTGCGGGACGCGCATCGCGCGCGGCACCTGCACCGGAGCGGCGGCCGCGGCACCGCTCAGCCCTGCAGCGCCTGGCGCCGGAGGGGCGTTTGGGGGAGGCTGCGCAGCCTCGGGCCGCATCCCCGCTCCGGGTCTTCCCGCTCCATCCCGGAGCGAGGTAAATCCGCAGGGTGAATGCCGGCTGCTGTCGCGCCGGCTCCCTGTCAGCCCCCAGCCTGGCGGCGCCGCCGCGAGGGCGCCGCGCAAGGGGCGCAGATCGCGGGAGCCCCAACAAGAAGGCAAGAAAGTCACGATTTTTTTTTTTTTTTCCCCTTTCTAGCGCCCTCCTTTCCTCTGCAGGGAGTCGCTCCGCGCTGCGTCCCGGTGCACCTGCCGGCGGC
>VZSV01000011.1:5202944-5219178 GCA_013398735.1 Nothocercus julius | reverse complement strand
AAGAACACAGTGAGTACCAACTGGAATAGCTCAGCTTAGACTTGATAGAAGGAAATGATAGGAGTATATGACTCAAGACCTATCATTTCCTTCTATCAAGTCTAAGTCCTGTTTCTATCAAGTCCTGCTACCTCACAAGAAGATTGTAATGAAATCCAGCCAGCTTCAAGAGAAAAACAAAACCTATTGATTTTGTTCCAAGGGAAGAAAGAGAGAAAGAACAGATACAGAGTCCTCTGTCCACCCGTTGCAATCTGCAGTGCTGACTTAAATAATGGTTCAGTTGCTTTCCTTCTTCTACTTCCTTCTGTAGAAAGACCCTGGCTTGCACATGAAGATTCAATCTAGGGTGATGGAGAGAGCGGGGAGAAAGGACCTCACACAAGAACTGACCTAAAAGCTATGAAGGTTTATATAATCTAATTTACAATAAAATGGTATTTACCATGTTATCAGACAAAGCTTAGCAGTGTTAAGTTAAACAGCATATAATGTGATTAGCAGGGGAGTCACGCCTGTGATGTCACACATATTCCCTGAACTCTTGAAGTGGTCAGATAATGTCTCAGGCATTTATTCTCTTGGGACTCTTCTTTTAAAGAGGGAGAAAAACAAAACAAAAAAATCCTCTGTAGAGGTTTGTGGGGGGATTTGCACACTCTGGACAAGGTGCGTGTGCCGCGAGCCACAGCGGAGCTGACAGCTCCAGAGCAGAGCTCGATCTGCGGAGTGGTTCAACAGGCCTTCGGGAACCACTGGGGAGCTGCAAGTCCTGTTTTTGACTTGGGTTTTGACCGCTAAATCTTTCATTGCCTCTGGTTACTCCATTTCTAAGGGTGAGAAGGAGGAAATGCAGTCAGGCGCATCTGCGATGCCCTATGAGGAGCTGTGTACAGATGGAAACCACTGGCATTCTGCTCATTATGCAGAACAAATACAGCTAGACCACAAAGCACTTTGCTGTAGATAAGAGCAAGCAATTTCACAGTTAGTAATGGCCCATTCATAGAAAATTGTCTTTATCTTTCTTTCTCTTTGAGCCATGTAAAATGGTACTAACAACTTTGACTAGACTAATTAATCAGGTAAGCGATACAAATCACAGTTACAGGCTGACATCAAAGACAATCTAGCCTGTATTTATTTTAAAACACATCTTAGTTTAAAAGAGCTCTTGGTAAAGGGCCTGAATCAGGCAAAGCTCCCCTTCTACTTTAGAATTATGTAGTGCGTGTGAAAGGGCAGATTCTGAAGTAATCCTGTTAAAGGAAAGCGTTTTACTCCCCATTTCCACCAGAGATGACGAGTTCAGGATCCAGACCATATTACCTGATGCGTGTTAATGTTTAATATAGGCACAAAGGTTGCAGAAACTTTCTTTCTGTCGTGGTGTGAAGGCAGTGTAAATTGTTTAGCCCTCATGTGGAGATGGACTAAATAGTATTCCTGTTTAAAGTGATGCATAGAATGAATACAGGCTAGACTTAAGTTCGGGTGGGAGTTGCAGATGTGGAGAATGAGATGGGGCCCACGGACAAAGCTGAAAACGTTTGAAGAAAAGCGAGGAGCAAGTGCGATAGGAAACAGTGGCTCATGCAGTGTCAGCTCTGTATTGCGTGTCAAAATCCACAGCAACGGTGGATACACATCTTTTATCACAACAAACAGTTCTTTGTCCGGGCCACAACACTGTGCGTGTTTATGGCATTAGCATGGATTTGGTGAGAAATGCAAACGTTAATTGAATTTGACTGCGGCAGGATGCCATCAGGAAAAAATCTCTGCCCTTCAGAAAGGAGAAGCCAAACTTTTGTCTCTGTGTCTGATGAAATAGGAGCAAGGGCCAAGTTCAATATGCCCCAAACACAGTGGAGCATCAGGCAGTTTGATCAGGCCTGTGGGATACACTAAGAACAACAGCAAAGGAAGGTGAAGCCTGCAGGTAGTCACCTTCTAAATAATCAAGGCTGACAGTTTTACTACAGTAGCACAGTTTAACACTTTGTAGGTATGTGCTACATCATAGGTGCTGCTTGAATTAAATTGTCTTGGAGCATTACACAGCTTATTTAGAGGAGAGTTTTTATTTCAGGCATTTTTACATTTCTTAATGTGTTTTTCCGCTCATTATAGTCATTACAAATGGAATATCTTATTGTTGCAGACGATACTGCCAATGGATGACTCTGAATGATGTACCAGAAAGACATTTTAAATGACCTGCAGTAAACCCACAAAGGACTGGGCATCCTAGACATATTCTGAAACAGAATATTTCTAGGAATGAGTGTTTCTGACACCCAGTATTAGAACCATGTACAAATAGTTACCTGATAGCTGGGTGAGCAGAGAAGCTGTGTAAAGACAGCACTTGATATCCTGCGCCTGGACAGTTAGAATGTATTAGGGACCTGCTCTGTTATTGTGGTGAGACATCCTGTCCCGTGCCTCAGTTTACCTGTCTGCAAAAGGGTGGGCAGTAATGCTTTGGATGGCATCTGGCCTGGTGTTTTGAGATGGCTAATGACAGATGCTAATTAAGGACATAGACAGTCCTTAAAGTGAGAAAGCTTAACAAACTGGAGCCTGAATATCTCAAAGAACAAAATGCCTTCCTCCCAGCTCTCACAGGAAACTAGTTAATTGGTAGGCCAATAACTATAATGAGGCACAACCTGGGGTTTTGCATGTGTATGGTGAGATCCTCCCCTTGGGGCCAAACTCCTGTTCCACATTATGAAAGCAGTAAAAGGTCCCCTCAGCAGGTGCTGCATAAAGGCATTTCAGTGCTGCCTTTGCTTTCCTGTGTCTCCAAACAAATTCCCCAACCCAATGTACAACAGCTGTGTGAGAGATACAGCCCTGAGAAAGGGGGTGGCAAAAGAACACAGCAAATGGGGATTCAATCAAATAGCACTGAGCTGCAAAATAACATCAGCACATTTCTGTTCAGCTTTCCTTTGGGTAAGGAGCACAGAGCCTTTAGGAAGGTGATTTAAAGAGCAGAGAGGTAATGTGCAATCATATTCTATTTTGGGCAACATTGTTTAGTTAGAGAAAGTAGGTAACCTGGCTTTGTTCGTTAATGCAGCGAATGACATCATCATTTACCAAGAATGATGCTTGAGAACTTTTAAGTTCTCAGAAAGGTATTTATTTATTTTAACTGCTTGTGCAGTTCTGCTACCTCTGCAGGGTTAATGAAGGAAGGGTTTACCAAGGCACCTCGATTTTAGCCGTTGAAGCCAGGAAGTGAATTAGAAGCTGCAGTGGTGTGAGACAGGTCTCAGAGGGTGGAAGTAATTTTCAAGTAGAATTTAATTAGGGCAGGGAAGTGTTTCTCCTTCTTCACAGGTGATTGGGGAAGTAGTTGCTTTCTTCCTTATTGAAGCCTTCTGAGGCAGAGTTGGTGAAAATGATGCAACTCCCAAGCACAACATAATTATATTAAGGACCACAAATGGTCAGAGTAGTTATTTTGTAGTTGTCCTTAAAAGACATACTTATAGCAGTACTTTTATTCAATACTTTTTGAAAGAGAAGTTTATCATAAGTTTATCTGTATGACTTTCCTCAGCATTTCTTCAGAGCTTTTTGGAGGTCTGTCAACCTTGTCAAATACTGACTCTGTTTGATATGAATGGTTGCTTAGTTGTAAGCATTACATTTGAATATGAAACAGGAGGGGTGAAAAAGAAAGGGAGAGAGAAAATGAAGAAGTTTGTATAATATACAATACAGCTAGCTAACTATCATGACAGAATAATCCCTTAGAAAAGATGACACTTATGAAGTTTTTTTTTTTTTTTTTTTTTTTTTTAAATCTGGTTTGCCTGTCATAAGAAGTCCTTGAAATCCGTTTTTTGTGTGTGCACTTTACAAAGTGATCAGAAGCTAAACAGCAACATATGTCAGAGAAGATAAATGACCTACCAGCAAATCGTCTTAGTTAAAAGGAAGACAAAAATCTATGGAGTAGGGGAATGGGTTTTAAATTGGCTATTTCACTAAACTCTGCCCTAATGAAGGGCTAATCTTTGGGCTCTAGCATCTAGTTAGACCCAACGGAAGGCAGTCATTGAAAAATTTTTTTTTTTTTCCTCATGAACCTAATTGGAAGCAAAATAATTCCTTTGGAGGCTGTCTTCATTTAACAATATCTTTTCCTTTTCCTTACTTACATACAGTAAACTAAGGATTCTGTTAATTGCAAACATATTTGCCCTTTTGCAGATGGAGAGCTGCATATACTTGGGTGAAGCTGGCTGGAGTACTCACAAATAAGGTGCTAAGATCTGCAGCACAAGTTCTCCGAGGCTGCCTGAGGAGATCCACGGTAGGCAGGTAGCCCCTCACAAACTCCCCATCTGTTTATTGTGACTCTGCTGTGCGCAAAGTGCAGGGTGGGCTGCTGTGGACCTCAGCTGAACTTAACATGTGCTAAAATCTGACCTGGGGTTTTGAGGATACTTATTCATTAAATCAGCTTCTCTTCTTTTGAATCTTCCTGCTATTCTTATGTATAATACCAGAGGATTTTTTTTTTTCCTGAAAACTTAAGAAATAACAGAAGAAACGCTGGACACTTGGTTGCTATAGAAACAGGGTTGTGCCTTTAAGGCAGAAGGAAGGAATGCGCCAGTCAAGGCCCTCTAAAACATGGACTTATCTTAAATATAGTATTAGCATGGTAGTAGAAAATGATCTCATCACTGTGAAAGATTAAGTGAAATGTCAACTTGGCTGGCCTTAAAACAGCTCTAATTCTCAGTTGCATTTTCGTTTGCTATAGCTGACATGGGGTTCTGTAATTTGGAGAGATGGCCATAAAGATGTTTTGCAAAATTGGGCCTATGTATGAGTTCAAGTAAACAGAATCAGGGATAGTTTAAAAGTACGATTTGCTCTGATGAGTTCTCTTTTTTTTTAAATTAATTTATTTAAGAATTTCAAGATGAAGCAGAACTAACTCTCAAGGTTAAACATGAACTGTCTTAAATTCAGAGTACTTAAAATTTATATCAAGACTTGGGGAAGTAGATATATGTCTGATTGAAAACTCACTGAAGACAGTCATTTACTTTCTACCTTTAGGGAATCATGTGTTTGAAGAGACCAAGTGTGTGAGAGTGATTTGAGCAGCAGATGTTCTGGGTGCTGTAACTGGGGAGGACATGGAAATGTTTGTTTTGGGAGCCCATGATAAGCTGTGCTTGGGTCTTCAGCCGTGTGTTTGCTTCTGCAACCTAGAAACCAGATGGCATTTTTTTTGAACAAATGAATATTAGGTGTAATTTATTCTTGGGTGTTTTTGAGAAATCTGGTTTGCTTGGAATTTATATCCTTCTAAGTGCACTTCAGCATTGACAATAGTGTTTTGAGAGGAGGTAACTCAGGCCCTGACTGTGTGTGATCCCCTCGGAACCTGTCTTGTGTGGTGAAGGATGCTTGGATTCGGCTCACATGGGAGAGGCTGGAGGAAGTCCAAGTGCATCCAGAAAGGTCTAGGTTCCTCTGCATCCCAGTTACTTTGAAGAAGGACCTTGCCACATGCTGCCACACACATACTGGAGAAGTTGCTGTCCCTAACACTAGTCATGCAGTGTTTGCCTCTTCCCCGTCACTACTACTTCTCTTAGACTCCACTACCTACTTATTACCCTAGCCATTTATCTCTCCCTTGCTTTAAACCCAGTTTTGTTCCTCGTGATCCATTTTCCTGCTCAGTGGCTTAACTTTCTCTCCTTCTTCCTGTGGTGTTTGCACGCAAGGGCCTGCTCTCAAAAACAGTTTGTGCTCCTGCTGCATTTTCTGCTGTGCTCAGGAAACAAAAAAGCCCTTTGACAAAGGAAAATTCTAACAAATGCCATTCCCTCCCCCGTCTCCTCTCAGATTTCTGCCAAAGCTTGGGCTCTCATCCTCGCTGGGCATCGGGCAGGTTCAATAGCTACTACGCATCCCTTTGAACTACCCACCTCATGTGAAAACTTCCAGGCTAGAAAGCCTTTCAGCTATTCACTCTGTGCATATGCAGCATAAGCCATTTGGCTCATGAACATTAGTCTTTATGCCCAGTTTGAGAGCCAAACTCTTTTTTTTTTAAATACTGTTTGCAGTTTGGCTTCTCCAGTGTGTTAGTAGGTGCCATGCGCTAAATGAAATAAATGTCGAGTGCTGGAGGCTGCTGGGGCAGGATTGGAGCCACAGTTCAATCCCCAGGTCTGTGCAAATAAAACTATGCTAGACTCAGCCAAGCCTAAGAGAAAATACTTTATTTCTAGGGATACATCCTGGGCACGTCCTGTTCAGATGACCCCTGCTTTTGGAGCGGAGCCACTGCCCTGAAGGACAGGGTATTGTAGCAGCTCTTAGAGCAGTTTGTGTAAACGTGTGGGTTTTCCCAAAGCATGGAAGAACTGCTCTTTTAACAGAAATGGGACCTCAGCCACCCTATAGCAGAGGTCAGGTCCCCCCACTGCATTGCCTGATTCTGTACCAGAAACCTCAGGAGAGGATCTGATTTAAGATGTTGTCTGAAGTCCGAACTGGAAAGACAGTGGACTTTTTCTGCTGCAAAAAGCAAAACTTCAGTTTAGGAGGAATGAGTCATGGCCTTTCTGTTTTATAGGCAGTGAATTGAGCTGCAAGATCTGGCCATGTTCTTTTCTAACTCATCCGTTCTTGTGTAAGCTGCATGAGGGGCAGCCTCTAGTTAATAGAGTTTAAATAATCTTTAACATGTGTTTGATGAAACCAGGTAGGACTTGGTCCTATATCTCCAATTTTCCAGATAATCCTGGAAAAGAGTGGGAAAAAAGACAAGCCAAAAAGAGAAGAGAAAAAAAAAAAAGAATGCAGAGCTTTCCAATAGCTTGCAGTGGGCGTTGGCTCAGAACCATGGTTCATTTGACTTGTCTTTTAGTGCTCTGAAGTTTCCGTCCATGCCATACTCTGTAAAGATGCTCACAAATTTTGGGAATCTGAAAACAAGAGAAGCTCCTCGTCCCATAGAAACAGGGTGGCCGTTGCAGGCACCGTGGCAGGTGTGAGCCTGTAGCGAAGCACTTAGTCCCCTGCAGCTCTGCAAAGTCTGACAGCTTTTTGGGAGGAAATAGAGTTGTGCATTAAGGACCTCAAATTCTTTCCAAGGAATCTCACAGATAGTTGAGAGTGAAGACATTGAGTCATTTCTTGGGAGAGGATTTTGTTTTTATATCCTCAATGCAGGGTGTTGCCATAATATTAATCATTATTATGGATAGAAACAAATATATTCAGGCTGCAGTTTTGACCCAATCTGTTTTTCTGCTTTTCTGCATTGGTATTTTGTGTGAATTGTTTTTTTTTTTTTTTTCCCTTTTTCCCCTCGGTAAGAGTGTTTATAATTATGCCAAGTGGGAACAACAGGAAATAGCATGACCCAACTGTACAAGCAAGCTAGCTTTCTGAATTTTTGAATTTTAAATGAAAGTGCTTTACTAAATAATCTGGTGTTAATGTAACTTCAGGAACTTTAAGACATGAACGTTAACCTGCAATGCTGACAACAGGCCTTCTACACTGTTCCCTCTACTGTAGCTTCCTTCTGGAATTGTGACCTTTGAGAGTTAAGTCTAGACGAAAACAGATATACTGCCTCAGACTGGAGAAAAATTGAATTTTCTTAAGCTTTAGAAATACAAATTAGTCCCCAAGAGCATGGGGTACAGGCTCTATCTGAATATGTAGTTAACTTAATTATTATTTTTTTTTTTTTTTAGCTCCCATTAAACTCTTGATTTTCCTCAAATGTTATCTCCTCTTTTTCATCTCTTCTGTGCTCTCTTCCCTGGCAGCTTTTCCTGGGCTCTTCTTCTACTCTTATCTTGGTGCCAGCTGCATTTTTCACTCTGCTTTCCTAAGCCATCCATGTTCTTGTTCAGCAGCCTTCCTAAAACTCATATCTGTCTTCAGCCACATTCAGAAGCAAGAAGTTCCAGTAAGCTAAAATAAACATCCATTTCTCCCTCTGGTCTTCCTCTTCCATCTTATTCTCTGTCTTGGCTTTTGCACTGCCAACATTTTGAGGCCACATTATCTACATGTTGTTCATGACACAGAACCTTGTTTTTTTGCATGTAGTAACCTCTAAGTATTGGCATGTTTGTAGTGATCAGTATTTGTAATTCTCAGGCTAGATGTGTTGAGGGATATAGTGTTTAGGTCTGGATTGTATCTAAGAAAATGTTTTAAGGTTCAGGACTGAAATGGAGCTTGGGATTTGACAGAATTATGCTCACCAACAAGATTTTGGGCCAAGTCACTCCAGCATGAGATTAGAAGAGAAGATGGAGGGGGGATCTGATCAATATGTATAAAAACCTGAGGGGAGAATGTAAAGAAGATGGGACCAAACTCTTCTCAGTGGTGGCCAGTGACAGGACAAGGGGTAATGGGTACAAATGGAAACTCAGGAAGCTCCATCTCCACATGAGGAAGAGCTGCTTTCCTGTGAGGGTGACAGAGCCCTGGAACAGGCTGCCCGGAGAGGTTGTGCAGGCTCCTTCTCTGGAGATCTTCCAAACCCGTCTAGATGCCACCCTGTGCCACGTGCTCTAGGTGTCCCTGCTGGAGCAGGGCGGTTGGACCAGATGATCTCTAGAGGTCCCTTCCAACCTCAACAATTCTGTGATTCCAGGTTGTTAGCACCTTAACTGGAATTTTAGTCCCTCTACAGCATGAAGCATGGGATGATTCTAGTTTGGAAATGATCAGGTTTTGGAAAATTTTGGGGGAAAAGTGAAAAGCAACAATATACTTCCTTCAGTACATCTGTCCCGGCTCTGAAGCTTCTATCTCTATTGCCATAGGTTTTTGGCTCTGAGCTCTTCAGTATACTTAGATACTTTTACCTTCTCCCTCACCTTTAAGTAAAATAGCATGACATTTTTCCATCATATCTCAAACAGTTTGCTTGCTTCCTTCAGCTGTTTCCTACTAGCTAACTTGCCACGAGAGTGAAGTTTTACCTGCAAAGGAGCCTTTACATCAGTCTCTACATGATAGCGAATCTCTGCCATGAGGCTAATCAGCCCCAAGAGCTGATTTTTTCACCTACCCTGGTGTTATGCTGATGTCATTTAATGGATTTCAATGGATTACTGTGGTCAACTTAGTGTCAGGCTCTGAGGCTAGAGTAAGTACTTGCATGTTGCTGAACATCAAAGCGTTGCCTCTCAGTGCAGGCGCCCTCCCTCAGCCCTGGCAGAGAGAAAGTGCAACTCCCACTTAAGCTCTCCTGCTCCCTAAACCTAAAAGTGCAGAAGGATTTTGATCAGACACTGTCAAAGTACAAGGCCTGTCTCCAGCGGGGGGGGGGAGCACTGATGCCAGAAACGTTCATCTAATTTTTCTTTTAATGATCTTGTAAGAGGTGGGAAAACTGTTCCTTTGCAGATAGAAAAGGCTTTGGTAAAGTAAGGGTTTGTCCTCATTGCTTCTTTCAGGAGTGCAAGCACTGCTTTTATGCTCAGGATGACTTAGCACCACTGCTTGAGATGGTGACTGGCACTCATTCTGTGCTCTAAATACACCTGCACTTCAGCAGAAGGGTAGACAAAATCTTTCACATTTCAGTTCTGTTAGCTTTTTAGTGTTGTTTTTGAAGAGTCACTAAACACCTGTGAGGTCTTTGCCTTTTCATGGTAGTTCAAGCTTGCAGTGTCATTTTGTTTTTTAGCTGGAGAAGAGGGGTGAAGAAATTGCGTAATTAAATCCTGAAACATCTTGTTTTTCACTCTAGAAATAGTGTCCAGCAAATCTTACACAGGCCTAAGCAAATGTGCTTTTCTTGAGCTGCTGAAACTGTCTGAACTTTTCATTAGCTTTTTCTTTTTTTTCTAGTTTTCCTTTTCCTCAGTCTCTGCTAATCAAATTTGAATGTGATACTTGCATCAGTTTCTAAACCCTGATGTTCAAAGTGGATCTGTGACTGGGCTGAAATAATTCATCCTGTCTGTGCTGAACCCACCTAATCTACCTGCAGGTTGTATTTGTGCCCTTTGTAGTGCAACATTTCTGTCACCCAAGCAAGAAAAATAGACCTTCACATGCTTGGCTGAGCCATGTAAGCCCCTTGTTCAGTGAATAGGCCCTTTGGTGTGTCTCTTTTTTTCCTGCTTGTTTGATAAGCTTGAGACATAGTTACTTTGAAGATCGGGCATTATCTACCTGGTCTGGGAACAGTTCCATGAAAACTGAGATTGGATCTCTGGGCTGCTGACAAGCTAATTCTGGACATTATTGCCAGCCCCAAGGTCAGAGTGCCTTTCAGCAGCAGAGTAGGATTTCTGGGGCATTAATGTCTCCTTTTGAACAGGTATCTCAGCCTCCACTTTCTCAAAGGTCTGAGGGTTCAAGCTCCTATATACTGTAGAGAAGCTTAAAAAACACCAAGATAGGAAAGGAAGAAGACCTTACTTGAGACCCTAGAGAGGTGATAAGGTGACCCTGGAGGGTCTTCACCCCCGTGAGCCTTCATCTGTTCTCTTGGCTGGAAAAGGCACCTTGCTGCATTGTAGTAACTTTGGAGTGAGAAGCACTGGTGAGCAGAGGATTCTAGGACACAGATAGAAGGAGTTTCTTGGGTGATTTTTTGTTTGTTTGTTTGTTTTATTTCCAGGTGCCACCACACTGAGCCTGTTTACTGGCCGTTTTGGCAGTGAGGCAGAGGAATAGGAGGGAGGGTGCTGAGCACCCAGTTCCTTTAGGGCAGCATGGGGACATTGTGCTGAGGCCGGAGGTGAGGGTGGCGAGACCAGTTCGAGCTGGGGTCCTGCACCTCTCGGAGTGCCTTGGGGAGCATCCGCTCCCAGGATTCACACCTGGTAATTGCATGCAGTCAGGGGACAGTCTGGGGTGGCTTCTGCTGTACTGTCAAAACTTATTTTTTCTCTTTTATTACTGGCAATCAGTCTTGACTTAGCATCTAGACATAGAGTAGAACCTGGTGTATGCTGACTTAATATTTAGAAATCTCATTTTGCACACAAAACCTTGGAAAGATGATATCTTGGTGCAAATAGTGAATCATACGTAATATATTCCAGCTTCCACTGTCAACTGGTTAACTCTGTTACCTGAAGGCTGTCATCTCTTGCTGCAATTTACTGCTGCTTTTTTACTGAGTTTCTGCAAAGAAGCTGAAATCCACGAAGCTGGATTCCTATCGCTTTCGACTTGGGAACAAGGCAGTCTCCTTTTGGTGTGTTGGGAAGAGCCCAGCCTGCACCTCCTTCCCTGTGAGATCAGTGTCTCTCCACAGGTGTGGGGTGGTGCCAGGAGAGAAGGCCCACCTCTTTCTTGGGAAACCAGCCAGGAATCCTGCTGCACTCACACTAGCGAATAAACTCCAGGGTTTAAATGTATTCACAGCTAATTGGAACGAAGCAGGACTGGGAATAAAACAGCCAGCAGTTAGAAACACTTTGGTTCTCAAGCAATGGGGTAAAAGCATAAACACAGTAACACTTAATGCAGGAAATGTTAAGGTATAGAGTCTCCAGTGCATTAATTGCCAGGCAGTGCAAAGCATGTGAGGAGAGAGGCCGTGTCCTGCAAACCAGTAGATGTGTGTTCTAGTACACATGCTGTGCATGGATATGTGCAAACTGTTATCTCTCTTGATGCTTTAGTTACTGCAGGAAATGGGGAAAAATTGTAATCAGATGAAATATGTCATGTCAATTATTTTTCTTTCTCGTGAAAGATCCTTCCTCTTCATCCCCGCCCTGCAATGTGGGCCATGTTTTGCGTGCAGTGTCTGAACCCTCTGACTCGCTGACCTTCTTTGGGCAAATAAAGGTGTGATGTAACTTTCCGTGCGTCCCATCTGATAGAGCTTCCCTTTGATCCCGTTGGAGCTGTGGTATGATGGCTGCAGGGACTGCTGCCGAGCTCCCAAAGTTCAGTTTCTTCTCTGACAGCATGGGGACCACTGTGGACCCTGACTGTCTGGAAAATCAGAAGTCTCTCTGGAGAGAGAGTCTTGCTGGAAGGTGGTGTAGAATGGCAGCTGTACTTAGACTTTAATAAAGGTCTTCTGGGTAGTATTAGGTTTTTCTGGGACGTCTGTGATGGTGCACAGTATTAAAGCAGAGGTTAATGTTATTCTTATCCCTTTCAAGCAAGGGAAAAGACGCTCTTACTTTGAGTGAAGAGGTTTTGTTGATTGCAGGAGTTTCCATCTCCCATCTGGGAGCTGCTTTAGGATTGCAGAGAGCCTCAAGAGCCAGTGTTCAGCCTCAGCCTGTGTGTTTGGGCTGAGAGTGAGATTGTCAGATACTGAAATCTCACCTTCAGATCCTGCAAGGATTGAGTGAAAGGAGCAGCAAATTTACAGGAGCAACTTTCTCCTTTGTGAATGGCCCTGTTGTGCCCCCACAAATGGGCCCCCACAAATGGGATGACATTTGTTAAGACTGAGCCCTCTGGTCTGGCTAGGCTAGAACCAGCCCTGGGCAACTTCTGGATCTAGGTCTGGATAAATCAAAACCAGAGTAGCGTGATACATGGGTTGGGGGATTTAAATCTGGACTGTTCATCCCCCAGTTTTGAAGGCGGTCAGATTTAAGGAAATTTTCATTTAGGGAAAATTTGTCTGGTTAAAGAGCTGTAAGAGCCCTAGGAAACTGTCATTCTTTGTTTGCAGCCCTGCACAGCACAGCGAGCAGCACCAGCAGCCCCCTGTTTCCCCACGAATTGCAAACAAGCTTAACCCTGGCTTGGAAAGACCATCCTCTGGAGAGGGGAAAGGAAATTCAATATCTGAGCTAAGTGTGTTCTGACTTCCTTGGAAGAAGGGCTGCCAAGTGCACAGAGTTATGCTGATTATATGACGAGGACCCGTCATCCACCGAGGCCTCCGTGAGCCCGTGTCGTTCATGTAGGACTGCAAAATAAGCAGCCCCCCAGGGTGGGATATGGAGGTAGGCAGCATCCCCTTGCTGTTCTTATCCTTGCTCTAGCTCAGGGCCTTGGAGACCTTCAAGGTGGAACTTTTGATGTCTTTCTTGCAACAATCTGTTTCTTTTACATATTTTGAAATATCTGGTTCCAATGGCATTAAAACTTTGCAGCAACTGAGAACTTTTCCAATGCAAAGTACTTGTTAAAATGTAACACGTGTCCAGACCAGACTAGACCAGGTTGTACTGGTTTGTACTATCCTCCAAAGTTTATTGGAAGTTTGGCAATTTTCTTGATCGTACCATGTAACTTTCCATTTAAGTCTAATTATAGACTTAAAAGTAAGAAGTCTTATGTTTTATGAAGTATAACACTGACCTTTACCAAGTCCAGTCCCTATTTTTAAAGTCTGATATTCAGGGATGTGCTACTTTGGGGCTTTTGCTTTCCTTTTTTCTTTTCAACAAGTGATTCTGAAAGGCAGTGTCACCTTTTCCAACCTGTTTTGTGAGCAATGCCATTTCTGTGTGTCAGCCTGAGCTTCATCACAGCCTGATAGATGTTCCTGCTGCGCTATTTATGTTGCTTCTCTCACACGCTACATTTCTTTCTCCCTGGGTATGGGTTTTGTCTTTTCTTGCAGGATGCTATTTGGCCCTGGCCTACATTCGTCTTCCCCTCCTGGAGGTGGATGCCTCATGACACTATGGTTTTTTTGAAGCTTTCTTTGCCATTTGAGGTAATTTTGCTGTGATAGCGTTTGCTCTCTGAGCAGGTAGTATTTTCTGATAAAGTGAGGGAACTCTTTCTGTCTTCTGTCAGTACAAACCCTATCTTGGTGTACAGATTTTCATAGTTTGAGACTAGAAAAGCTTGTTTATTTAAACATATTTCCAGTAATCATAATGCAGGTCTCTGCGGTGTCAACTCTGGGCTCTTCACGCTGCTGAAATGCAGGTTACAAACCCAAACCAGTGTTTGAAAACATATGTGTGGGGAACATACTCACTCTTCTGTGCCGCAGTGTAACCACTATCAAGATGGGACTAACACTATCTGACAATGTCAGCAGGCAGAAGAACCATCGGTTACAGCTGACAGCACTCAGCGTTTGTCAGCCTGTTGTTGAAACCCCGCAGGATTCAACGCAGCTACTACAGGCAAATGGTGTGTGTTGCTGCCCTTATTCCTCACTCTTTCACATACTTTCCTAGTGACTGGTTCTCACTCGGGAGCTGACTCATTCAATTTGTGCACAGAGATTACTTGGCCTTGCTCTGCGCTCCGTGGAGTACAGGTGCAGTCCCGGGAAGTGGGAATTGCCTTTGCGGAGCAGCTTTATTACTGAGAGGCCAGGTACGCTGCCTGTTGGCCCCCTTCTTGCAGGAGATGCTCTGTGCAAAGCTACTTTCTTGGACTCTGAGGGTCTTCATAATTTTTGTTCTCTTCAATTATATTCTTTTAGGGTTTTTCAATGCAAGTGAGATTTGTACTGCACAATTGGGCCAAATCGGGGCAAGCACTCAAAGCTTTAAGTAACAAATATTTTCTATGAGGGGTTAAGCACCAGATAAATTTGTCCAAAAACAGCTATTTGAATCTATTTGTAGCCAACTACCAGACAGATTTTTTTTTCAAATAAGTCTTGTGTATATGCTTTATTTTTTTATTAATGTTTTCTTTGTCTTTTTCTCCCTTAAATATGAGAGGCCAAAAATTCTACTTTTGATCATGCCGTAGTTTTCTTTTTGAATCCCTTTGTTTCTAGTAGTTTTGGGGAAATTAATCAGAAGCAAAACCCTTGGTCATGTTCGTGGGAACTTTTTAAAGTCTTGCTCCTGACATAATACAGCCAGGCAGGTACTTTTTCGTTTGGTAAGGTTAGATTCAGATCTTGAAGCCATTATACTGGTCATTAAACTATTGCTTGTAATGCCATAAGGTCTTGCCATTACTGAAAGGAGGAGAGGAAAAAAAAAAAAAAGAGGGGAGGGAAGCAGGAGAGGAGAAGAGAAAGAAGAGTGTGATATTTTCGGTTTTCTTAATTCCTAAGCACCATTAGAGACCAATGTCATCCGTCTATTCATGGGCTGCTCTTATGATTTACTTAGAGGTTACAATTCCCTTTGCTGGACCCTATGCAGACAGAGGTTGAGGCCAGTTCCTTGAGTGGGGTCTTTGCTTGACTCGACTCAGCCCTCTCCAAGGAGGTGGCCTTGCTCCCACTGTCCCCAAGAGGGATGCGGGGTTTGTTGTCACTGTTCTTAAAGCCATATGGATTCCTTATGGTCCTCACTGACCAGGTAACCTGACTGATAGGGTTGGCCCCAGAAGTGTGGAGAGTAAAGCTGAGGGCATGTGAGTGCACATGGGAGCCGTTCGTCTGGGGGGCATCAGTCCCAAACCCGTGTCGAGAATCAGTTGTGTACAGTGTGTTCCCCCGTGTCCTTCCCGTGATTGTGTCGGATTGTGATATGAGCAGGTGAATGACTCGATGGACCATTAGTAAGTGCTTGACCTACCATGTTCCCTATTTCCCTTTCCAGCTTTGACACTCCCTATAATTTATGTGGCAATTACACTTCAGTTGTAATTCAATTCCTGGTTTTGTTCTTTTTACAGAAATCAGCACTGAAAGGCCTCGTGGTGATGGAGGGTTTGGAGTAACCACCAGACTATTTGTCTATTTAATAAAAATTTTTCAGAGCTACCATTTTAATGGCCAGGAGAACACAATAGGGCTCGCTGTGCTTCAGAAGTTTGGCGCTGCTTTTCAGGCCCTTTGAATTTTAGGCTGCAGCGTCAGCCCTGAGTGATGCCACTAAAGGACTGTGAAATGGAGAGTGGGCCTGTTCCCCCTCCCCGCTCCCCCTGAAAAATAAAAAGCAGAGGAGAAAAACAATGCTACTCTGACATATCTGTCTTTATCCAGTTCCTCTGTCAGTAAGGGGATGAAGCGAAAAATTCAGAACAAAGTAACTTAAAAAATCAAAGGATTAAACCCCTATGTATGTGATCCTGATGAATTGGATGATTCAGAAGATGTTAACCAGAGCAACAGCTGTAATGGAAGGAGGGCCTGTAACAAACAGGTTTGCTGATTTATCGGGGTAATCAAGCATAGAAGTGGGCAGGCACTGGGTGGTACAGAATACCAGCAATTTTTTTGTGCTGCCTGGGAGATATATTTGAACCTCTAGGGAAGAAGTGCCTCCCCTTAATCCCTCCCACCCCCCAAAGTTTTATATGTATGTGTATGTGTGTGTGTATATATATATATAATATATAT
>VZSV01000011.1:5167234-5202899 GCA_013398735.1 Nothocercus julius | reverse complement strand
TCTCTCAAACATATTTTTTTTTTCTGAGAATGGAAGCAGGGCACCAGCATTTCCCTGAGTCTCACTTTAAATCTTCACAAGATTAAAATAGTTATTGCTTGTTTATTACTGTTCAGTGCAACTCCCCTTGGAGGACTATAACCCTGCCTGTTGAAGACTATTTTCTGTGCCATAAGGGAGGCCATAAATGAGTGGGTAAATCTAGAGATGCTCATTTGGTTAGAGGAGTGCAACAAATGCCATTTGCTGTTTTTAAAGTCATTTAGTTTGGTGGCATTAATGGTCTTAAGACTGCAGGCTTTTCAGAAAAAAAAAAAAAGTCTCTAAAATAGCTTTTTAGAAACCATCTGTCTTGTTTTCCTGGCATGCTCCAGCAGTGTCCCAGCCTCCCTTTCATGTGTAAAATCAACAGGAACATGAGGCAGTCAAGGTTCAGCCTGACTTGACTATGCTCATATTCTTGACTGATACCTTCCAGTTTGGGATGGAGCTTTCATTGAGTTTTGGCCCTTATAATACAAGTTATGCTTAAACATATGCTCTGCCAGCTTGTCTGCAAGGCAGTGTGCCCTGGATTATGGGCTTTATATAATGATAATCCTTGAGAAGAGCATTTGCAGAAAAATATCATGTCTTGGTGTTCTGGATGTTTTCTTGGAGTCTGTATGTTTTCACAGGTGGAGGTGCTTTCTTCTCAAGATGAAATCCCCGAGTCCTATCCTGTCTTCACTGGGCATTGCAGTGATCTTGAGTTGTAGATGTCTAGTTGGGTTTCTTATTTGTTCTTCTTTATTCCAGCTGGGGATCCTGCAAGATTCCCCCTGCAGCACAAAGAGTTAACTGGAGCTCCCTGCAAGCTGGTGTGAGGAGCCTGGCTCACACCTGCGTGACACAGGACCTTGCCAACTCCCTCTGCATGAAACCAGCCGTGGGTAAGTGGCATATGTAAACCCTAACCACGTGTGAGATTGGAAGGGAGAAAACAATGATATAACCTGCCCCAGACTTGTTTTCATCTGTATCGCTCTTTTCCTTAGCCTTTCAATCTTTCTCACTTATGAAAGTAGCACTTTTGACTGTTTATGTTTCTTAAGAAAATAATTTTCTTCTGCTTGTTTCAAGAAGTTCACGGCACACATGGTATTTGTTTGTTTTCCTAACATGGTTCCTAAGCCAGAGTGAGAAAATGTTGATACCTCTTAAGGTGATTATTGCTGAGAAGGAGCCTGTTGTGTTTGATTGCACACACATCCCCAATATCCCCAGACATTATTTTTGTTGGGATAAATATTTTCTGCAAGTGTTTCAAGGAAATTGTTGCTGGGTTGCGATGCTGCTGAGGTGAATGCTGTTTCTCTCCCCTGACTGGATGCCACTTCACAATTCTTGCCCTATTTTGCTTTGACTATGATTGGGCTTGCTACTGTTGCTGCTACATTAATAGGTTTTAGTAAAGCAGTGCTGAGAGGCCCTGTCACAGACTGAGTCTCTGCTTCGTTAAGCAGAACCCAGTATCTGCCTAAGTGGGAAAGCTCTGTTAAAATTGCATTGGAATAATATTGCAGAGTGTCCAAACAACCCCAAACTTAAAAAGCAAGTGAGGAGAATGGAATGCCTTTTGAGCCTTCAGGTGCCGCAAATCTGGGCTCCAGTACCTATTTTTCCTGAGTTCGTGATTTTGCAGAGTCCTATCAAAACCACTTCTCTGCCAGTTTTTTACCCACCCAAGATGCTCCTTTCTCCTTGCATTTTTTTTTTTTTTTTTTCCTGCTTAAGTATCCCCAAGTCAATTCACTGTTGTTCCCTGCCTGGGTCCAGCTGCTGGATCCCCCTTCCCTGACAGGCTGATGTTAGCGCTGGCTCCTGCCATCTCGTTCTGGTCACCCGAGCCCACCTCTTCGTTCCCTTCTCGCCGCAGAAAGCAGTTCTCCGTCTTCAGGGGCACAGCTCTGGTAGCAATTTAGCAATTAGCTGTGGTAGCAATTTAAGAAAACCTGGACGCCAGCTGGGACTTCCAAGGAAGAAAAATAAGATGTGTCTGAGAGAAAACAGGTGCACCCCAGCTCTGGGTTTGGTGAGCTCTAACAATACATCTGATGAAGCAGCAAAAATATTTTGGGTAACCTTAAGAGAAGCTGTCTCCTGCACTACATTATCATTAGTAATGGCGCATTCCTGGTTTCAGTAAGTATATCAAGGATGTTTATTTTAAGGAGAAAGGGCACAGTTTATTTTGCACAGAACATGTTTGGGAATGTTTGTCATGATGTGTCAGTGACAATCTGAAAGCCCTGGTGTTGCCCTCTTTGCATATCACTGTTTGACTCCCTTGGCTCCCATCAGTTTGCATTCTTTCTATTGAACGTATCTCCCCCAGTGAAATGTTGATAATATTTTTAACAAAAATAGACCTCTTCTAATTGATATCTGTAA
This sequence comes from Nothocercus julius, assembly GCA_013398735.1. Lineage (NCBI taxonomy): Eukaryota > Metazoa > Chordata > Aves > Tinamiformes > Tinamidae > Nothocercus > Nothocercus julius. The sequence continues at coordinate 5,200,466 of VZSV01000011.1, read as the reverse complement.
GAAACAGAGCTCTGAAAGCATGTTTTAACCTGTATATTTTGTAAACACAACATGAAAAATTCACAGAGAATTTCTGTTACGTCCTGAGGCAACTGTGAATCTTCTCCAAAGTGAAAGCTAGGGAGTTAGGTGGTGTATGAGGAAGAAAAAGGTGAACAAAGAGAAGCCCAGATGGGAATGTACAAGTAACTCAATGTGCAATTAGCAGGTCTTGTGCACCTAGCAAAAACTATTCTGCTGTGGCTGCCAGGCAGCTCCCTGCTGGAGGCACCATCCATACTGCTGTGTGGTTTTACATCTCTTTGGGTACTTGCCCTCTCCAAACAGCAGAAGATCTCCTGACACTGCCTCAGTTACCAGCACAGGTATATTGGTCCCTGGAGTCCCTGCAGTGTGACAGTGTCAGCTCTGGATGAATGTTTTCCATGCCCTGAGCTGACCTTGGGCGTGTAAAACTTGGGTGAAGCTTTACGGTGTAGACATGGCCTAGGGCAGGTAGAATTTGCCAAGTGCAGTTTTTAATGAGACAGCCAAGGCAGCGTAAAGCACAGGAGCTCGGCAGCGCCCCTGAGGGCAGGGGTCCTAGGAATGTGCTGTGCTGGGGCAAAGTGGCTCTCATGCATCTCGCTGGTGAGCCCGAGCCCGGCTTCTCTGAGAACGCAGCAGGGAGACGCTCACATCCAGGGAAATTCCAGGACCTGCCTTCCCTCTGGTCTTTCTATGGTGCAGTGACCAGTCTCATGCTTATCCGTGTGCTTCAGGTGCACGAAGCAGCACCGTCCCCAGCCCATGACTGCCTGGGGGAAGGGGTGCAAAATGCTGCTGTACCCAACTGGTCCCAATGCAGCGCTAGGCAAAGCAGGTGTCGTGGGCCAGGAAGGAGCTCCCTGGGCTGGGCAGGTAGTCACTGGTTTGACTGTGTTTCCTCCCAGGAGCTTAAGGTACCGAAATGGAAGTAGTTGCACATTACTGTATTCCCCTGAAACGTTGCAATGTCACCGTTTATCGATAAGTTCTGTACCACTGTGTGTCACCTAACATGCAGGTCTGCACGAATGTGTGTGCCACATTGTCCAAACGCACAGCTCGAGCCTGCTCGCTGCCTTGGGAGCCTCAGTGCCTCTACAGCAGAGACCATCAACAAGGGCATTTCTAAAGGACTCTCAAGAGTTCTAATTAAGATGAGGACAGGACATTCTTGTCCTTGTCCCAGGACAAGAATGAGGGGGTGAGTCTTTCTCTTTTGGTAAATCCTTTTATGTTACCTGCTAGAAAACTTGCTCATCCTTCTTGTGGCTGGTGGACGAGGAGCAGAACCCACTGAGGTGTCTGCTGGACAGATGGCACTGCTCTGTGGTAAGGTGTGTGCTGCACCTGCTGGCAGATACATCACCTTTTAAATGCTCTGGAAAGAGACAATTTTTTTTTTTCTCTCTCTCTCTTATTTCTAGATTTTTTTTCTCCTTTCACAGAAATTTTTGTTCTTTTAGATTAATTTGGAACAAATTGTTTGGGAAACCTACTGTGTGTGCATTGGACTGCACCCGGCAGGTTGGGCTGTTGCGTGCTGGCAAAGGCTTGAGTTGCAAGGGGAACCTCATGGGAATGCAGAGAGCTGGTTCTAAAAACTGAGCTCTTGCGGCAACATCTTCCGGAGATTTGGAGAAATCAGCTCTGCTTCATCAAGGAGATAAGATAAACATTACCATTCCTTGTCTCCAAAACATTTTTATTCAGTGGAGTGATTCCTGTATAGAAAAACATCTAGAGCTCTTCTACTTTGGCAGTAGCTTGCTCTCTGACACTTATTCTTATACTGTAAGCAATAATAAACTAATGCTGTTTGCTTTGTAAAACTTGGTAATGTGCTGAGAGATGATACTGTGCTGCAAACATAAGTTAAAGCTACAAGGAAGGCCTAGAGGATGGGAGCACAGCACTGCAATAGGCAAAGGTACATTAGGGATGGAAAAATAAGGACTGAACTCTGAAGTGCTTCTTGTTTGGCTCCCCTTCTCCCATTTCTGCTCTGTGAGCACAACCTAAAACAGATCCCCTGCTGATATGGAGGTCACAGAGTTTATTTCTGTCGTGCTCACGCGGGCTGGTCAATAACTGGGGAGCATGAATCAGAAGCTTATTTTAACACTGAAAATGTGCTGTGTTATTTTTATTATGACAACATCCAAGGACCAGTCAGATCAGGGCTTCATTTATTACATGTTGAACCTGTTGCAAGTTGAACATTATGATGTTGATTCTCTGAATTTTTTTTTTTTTTTAATCCAAGATGTAGCAAAGGAATGCAGGAAGCAGTAGGAGGGGAAGAAAGGGTGAAGCAGCCAAAATGTTGGGTGGTCTACACAATGCTAGAAAACAGAACAATAGGATATACTTTCAAAAACTGTCGCTTACAACTATATAGGCAAGTAATTGAATGATGAGACTTGGAACAGAGGAAAAAATCTCTTTTGTTTAAGTAAACACTGAAGACATCTGAAAGATCTTGAACTGATGTGGGGCAGGAGTGGGAGGAAGCAGGGCAGGCAGGTGAGCAGATGAGCATCATTGTTGCAGCTTGCCCGTGTAGTCTTTATTTCCTCAATTATACTTATTTGATGGGGTACTGTTGATACAAGCATGGTCTGGAAAATAAAATCAACTTATTTAAAAGGGTCTGGCTATATAAGAACTAAGTTTTTTTATATGCCCCTGCTCTTTTTGCCAGGACTGATGACCTACATGTGGAAGCCTGACTGCCAACTAAGCCAGAGAAGAAATGAGGAAATGTTTCAAGCTAAGGATATAAGAGAATGAATGCAACTAGATTGTGGCCTAGTGTAAAAATCCGCTTAGTAACGGGAATAGTATTTTCTCCAGGATCTCAAATGAAAACTTGGAGATGAAAAGTCAGGAAGACATTTAAGTGACCTTCTGAGCTTGGATGCTACTGCTATCTCCTGAAGAAAAAATAGATGCTTAATCAGAATCATGAATTGTAGGGCTAATGATACCTTCCTTTACCCTGAGTGCTTCTGCTGGAAGAGGAGAGTGACACTTGGTATCTTCCTGTCTGTGGAAGCTGTGTGGAGTCAGAGGCATTATCAGGGAAGTTACCTATCTAGGTAGGTGGAGTGCAGCAGTTTGACAGGTGAGCTTGCAGGAGTACTACTTTTGCAATATTAGCATTCCTTATATGACCATGTTTATGATGGGACCACACAGTGACTTTTTTTTTTTTTTGAATTTTCTAGCCATGTGATCTTGCAAAGAACAAGCATATTTTGGAGCAACAATATGAGAAGGAAAAAATATTTTAAGGGAAATCATATTTTGGGTCTAGCAGTTTGACGTTGACTCACAATGCCGAAGTTTTAAGTATTATTGAGTTAAGCAAACTTTTCCATCAAACTTCAGAATCATCTGGAACATTCCTTTTTACACGAAGTAAAAGCTTGCAAGCTGCCAGGTGATTAACAATGTTTGCTGTGGTGTGGGCTGCAGAGAGTGTCAGGAGACTCTCCTTTGATTTGCTACTGCACTTTCCAGTTGAGATTTGAAGCTGCCTCAAATGATACTTTTTTTTAGCTTTAATTGAAAATGCAATTTTTCAATTGAATTCAGACCTGCAAAAATGCAGATTGCTGGTGTTTCTGGCTGAAACGGCCTATTGTTTTTCCATTGTGGTTTGCACATCAAGTTATGGATGACCATTTTATCTCTTTGGCTGCAGAAAAGACAAACACTGTATCACTTCCGAAGTGTGGGGAGAAAAATCTACTAAAATACTAGTGAAATTTTTCAAAGGGTTGCAGATTAATCTGATGTACAAATAAACACCAGAAGTGTAGGCCCTAGTGGAGGGATTTACAGGGTAAAATAGACAAGCCACTGTTTAGGTTTTGAAGAAAGAGTAGATGTGGAGAAATTGATGGTTTTGGAGGAATCCAAAATGAGAGGGCATTTGGCAGGCGAAGTAGAAGACTGTTAAAGCATGAAAAGCAGCAAAAAGCCAGTCACAAAAATAGAGCAAGGAAGAAGTATCCTACAGGGGGAAGAACAGGGAAAAGGAAGTAAGAGTGGAAATGGCCATGGGGATCTCTGGAGGCTGTAGGGATCTTGGGAGGTTTAGTAGCTGATAACTGCAGTCATGAGCAGTTTCTGGCGTAAGGAGGACAGTGCTGTGTCGTTTCCAAGGTGTGGGCTGCGGGTCATCCCTGTACAACACCAGCTAATTTTGTCAGTGCGAGGAGATGCTTAAATGGAGTTGGACTTTTGTGTTTTAAGCTATTCCCCCAATGATTCTGGTTTGCATGGTTCTTGGAAATTATCTTGGTCTTCTGGATGGATCAATGATGGCACCTGCAGCATTTCCACACTCAACCTGAGATGCTTCACAGTGGAACTGTTTTGATTTCAGTGTTGATTGTACCATATTACTTAGGAATATTACTTGGGAAGCTTATGGGAATAGGGACAGCCCATTCTCATGGACTAAGCTTGCCTAGGGAGCAGTGGAGAAAAAAGTCGTTGTCATTTTAAATGTGACAGGAAGTGAACTGTGGTAATGTTTGTTTCAGTGACCAGGATTGTGATGGCCCTAAGGCACTTGTGTGCTTTATGCACACATGCGTATATATTTACATGCACACATGCATGTATACATTTACATATTTCCTAATGGAAACAGCATAAATGTTATAAATACTCTAGTTTGCTATAGAGTCTTCTGATTAAGAAACTGTGCATTTCTCCATTTTGTGTATGAGTGTATATGTGCACACATGCACATATATATTGATATATATCAATTATATATGTATAGTCCATTGCATAGAAGAGTGTTGTTTTTTTTTGTTGTTGTTTTTTTTTTTTGTAGTGGTTAACCCTTCCTTTCAGGTCCTTCAAATACTCTAGATGGTAAAGTGTAATAATAGTTAGGAGTTTTGTTTTCTTCATAGGAAATTTTTATTATTGCTTTTTCTCTTCCAAGATGTTTCATTTGTTTTATATGTTAATAAAAAAAACACACAAACAGTCTTGCTGAGAGTGGAACAGAGAATGCCCTGTCCATTTCTGGAAAGCAAACAAACAAACCCCTCTGCATTGGGAAAAGAATGGAAAAATTACTAGAAGAATTATCTTAGCTATGCCTTTTTGAAAAAGTGAAAAATCTGTGAATATTTAGATTTTCAAAATCAAGTTAGTTAAATTAGTTAAGTCATTTAGTCACTTTCATCTTTTCCCAGCTGAAATCTAGTTAAACAGATTTATTTTTTAATAAAAGAAATAAATCTGTAGTGCAAAGAAAGCCATCAAATGTATTTTAACATTGTTGTTTTTCCAACAGAGAAAATACAGGTTTATAAGGAAATATATGGCTGATATTTGTAATTTCAGTAACCTTCCTTCTATGGATTATTCTTCAGCTGGAGATGGTCTTATTATTGTTTTTCTAGTTATAACATGGCTTTGTGCTTTCCCTGTGCATGTATGCGATGCAGCATTAGCACAGTAAACGCATATATGCCTATAGATAATGCACCAAAATGATAATGTTTCTTCAGACTAGTATGGAGATATGACACACACTGAGCCTCCACAGAGATTTTGAACCCTGCTGTGAAAAACCTGTGAAGGAAAGAGAAAAGAGGCAGGTAAAATCTGAATTTCCTAAATTCCAGAGCTGCTGCTGTGTGAAGAGGAGCTGAGAGCAGTGCTGAGTCTCATTCTTTGCACACTGGTTAGAGTTTGGAGACTCCCCAAATGAAGCAGGTCACACCTGCATGGATGAACACGTTAGAAGATGCTCCTTGTGTATTAGGTGTTCAAGGAAGTAGTCACTGTAAGGGAACTTTAAGAGGTGACAGTGGGCAGACAAATATATTTGCTTGAAGTGCATGCAAAGACATGAGTTAGGAAAGGGCAAATTCCTAAAATGATGTTGAAGCGCTGCAATGCCAGAGAACCTCCTGGAACAGCCGCGGAGAGCAGCCAAAGGGCCATGAAAGTCAGATAAATTCAGGAAGCATCTCGAATGGATCCCCCATGAGAAGAGCAAGGTCAGTTTTCTGAGTCAGCAAGCGACGCAGAGCTGGTGGAAGCCGTCACTGCATAACTTGAGTACTGATACTGTAGTCTCCTGAGCTTGTATCAGTGCGGAGAGGAGCCGTGTAGTAACCCTGCACTGGCAGGAGGAGCAAGAAATGCACCCACTGACCTCGTAGGTATTTCCCCTACTCATCAAAAAGGAACAGGCATGGGCAAGGCATGGGGAGCGCCGGGCTGCTAAAAAGCCTTCCGTCTGCTTGCAGTGTCCTGCCTGCTATTTTTAAGTGCTTCATGGAAGTGCTAAGGGAAAGTAAGAAAAGACAAAGAATGTAAATATTATGGTTCAGGGATATCGGCCCCAGGCCAAGTGCAAAAAAAGGCCTTCTGGTGAAAGTGCCGAGGGGCTGCTGGCTCAAAAGGTTGTGGAGAGGCAGCTCCGTGATTTACCTCTTCTTCGTCCGTCCGAGGCTTCACTGTCACCTCCTGGTTTTGGCAGATGAGTTAAAAATCAGGATGAGCATCCCTCCTCAGCAGTTCGGAGAGGGCCGAGACACCGGCAAGGGAGGGCACAGCCGCAGGGTGACGGATGCTTCTTCAAACGACTGCAGGATTTTTCTGCTGAGAGTGGGAGAGTCCGTGTAAAAACAGGTCTCTGACCTTCTGATGCAAAAGGCTATTTCAGAGCTTGATAAAATGCTTAGGAGAAAGCATATAGTTTGTGGGCTCTCTTTTAGGAGGGTTTCTCACTCTTAAGGATGATATTAATGTTGTTCTATGTTTCAAGATTAAAGGACTTCTCAGAGATAAGTTAGGACTAAAATGTGGGGTATATGTCAGTTGTTATTTTGCTTTTTACAGAATTTGGTATGAGTGAGAATATTTATGATCTGGAAAAACATTCACAAAGCCTCTGGAAACTGCATATTTGGATTTAAATGTGACCCTGCTATTTTTAGGGTCAGGGCAAAAAATTGATCCTGAAACAGAACATGAAGCAAAAAACTACAGTTTGGCTTCTCCAAATCAGCAATGAACAAAACCAGCCCAGACCCTCAATGGAAAAGGTGAATGCTTAGAAGGTTTTGAGCTTAATCTGATTTTTTTTTTTTTAAATGTTCTAAATAGTTCTAAAACTATAGAATTTGCTACAATAGCATCTCATTCATAAACATACTAGGAAGAGGCCTGAGTATATTATATTCAACAAGTGCCTTACTAAAGCATCCCAAACTCGTAGATTTTGGTACTTTTTTAACTTATTTTTCTCACCTGGTTGTGCATAATCTTTCTGTGTTGGCCATATTAAGATATTTTCTATGGTCAGTAGTGCATAATAGCACTAGGAAGGAAAAGAATTGGCACGAGTGGTGAGTGTGTATTTTTCTTTTACGTCTTTTCCAGGGCTTTGTCAGAGCGGCGGAGCTGAGGGGAGTTCGTACTCAGACAGCCTGATGAAGTTGCAGTCTGGTTTTCTAGTTTAAAAGAGCTGGATGACAGGAATGGTAAGAATAATTGTAACTTCTGGATGAAAAAAAAAAAAGAAAAAAGAAAATGGATGTGAAACCTTGGGACCATAAGGAAAGGCCTAAAGTAGTTCTTAAAAAGGAAAAACTGTCTTAATCATTCTTATAGTCTCAGTTTGAGTGTTTTGCTTCTATTTCACTGAATATTTTTGTCACTAATGCACTGTTTAAACTCGCCTTATGAGGAAATTAAGATGACTGAGGTGCAATCAATGAGCTACCCTGAGAAAATCAATACTGTTACGCTTTGTGTTAGCAGACTGGATAAAGCTAGCAAGACGGGTTAATTTTTTTTAGTCTCCATTTCAGAAGTGCAGGATTTTTGTTGTCATTCAGAGGTTTTGAAATGGAACTTTACGAGAAACCAAAGCAGAGGCTGTAATGGTTCCTAAGTGCTTTAGATACTGTAATTCCCTCCTCTGAACATTTCTTCTTCCTTCTTCTACTCCATAGAAACAATAGACCAAAAAATAACATTTTAAAACTAGAAATTGGACAGTCTGACCATGTGATATCCCCCAGTCATGCTGGTGTGATCTGCTGGATGTCTTCCTCTGGCGGTCCTCAGTCCTCACGATGCTGCGATGTGACCCTCTATGCAGTTGTCACCAAAAGCTTTAGATTGCGAAGGGCTTTGCAGCTCCTTGAGCAGAATGACTTTGTCCCACGGTTCCCTATGATGCGTAAAATAAATGTTTTGGTGGTGAGGTCTGCTGTGCTTCAGACAGGTTAGTTCCTTTCTGGATGACTCTGTTAAAAGGCTAGTACCCCCTCTACAGCAGAGGGAGGTCTAGTCTTGTTGGAGGCTTTCATTGGGAAAAGAGTTGCAGGTGAGGAGAGAAGATAATGTGGGTCTGGGGCAAAAATTGTCCCTAACATGTTTCTTGTTTGGTTTCTTTTTTTTTTCCTTGTAGAGTTTGACAGAGGAACATAGGCAACTTAGTGGAAATATGCAGCCAGAGCACCCTGCTCCTTCACCACAGACTGAGAAGATTGGTCATGGCCCTCATCCCTAAAAATAAAGGCGATCTTTTATCTTGCCTCTTAACTAAGCTGTCACAAAAAGACAGCATTGGAAAAGCACTGAGTTTATTGGGAAAGCATTAAGTCTTGCAAAGGGTTACTTTGGAAGAAGGGCCAGCTGGGCTGGAGGGCAGGTGGATTGTAAGGGCTGCTGGAAGGAGAAGATGGGAAAGGAGAAGGCTCCATCACCTGCTGAATGGCTGGGTGCTGTGGGCTGGTCCTGTGCAAATGATCAGAGCTCCCGAGCACTGGCACTTACACTGTGCTTCAAGGGAGACCAAAGGATGGAAATCTGGCTGTCTGAGTTATTTTTGGATTTTTATTATGTTCAGGGATTAATTTGGATGACAGCTATAGTGTTTTTAGTGCAACAAGTAGAATTAAAAAAAGCAGTCTGGCAGAAGATCTGAAAAGCAGAAGGTGAAAATAAATAGAATGGAGCGGCGAAGAATGCAGAAAGAAACAGAAAGTGTTCAAAGGCATGTAAACGTGATGAGGGCTGCAGCCAAATCTGTGTGCAAGCAACAAAGGTACAAATCCTGGTCCCTCCTCCTCTCCTTCACCCCAACAACGTGTGTGTGCAGCCCCTGCCCCCTCTGCCTTTCCTCTCCTGATGGAGTTTTAGCCAGGAATTGAGGAAAAAGGAGGCAGATGTGACTATGTGGGAAGTTGCTTTGCCACTCACTTGTGGATGGGAACCACATCATCGTATGTAGTTTGTGGGAGGGGGATTTATTCTTTCAGGATTTTGAGAAAGACTTATGATCCCACCTGGATTTATGCACAATAGCTTTCCTGTCCCTATTCTTTATCTTTCCTTGAGAGCTCTCCGACTAAGTTATTTTCCTCCTGGGATGTATAAAGTATCCTCTCATCTGCCCTGGGATCAGAGGCTTATGAATACAGAGGCCTCTCCTGAAGGTCTTTTGCAAATATTGTCCATTCCTATCAAATTTCTCCTGGAGCCTATCTCTAGAGCCATACATGGGTTGGGTGATGTGGTAGGGCCTGCTAAACTCAAGCTGCAATTGCTGTATGCTGAGACTGGTAATAGGAAATTTGCTCCGAGGCCCTAAACTAGCAAGGCGGTTAAGCATATGTTTAATTGTGGTGATTTTTAAGTCATCTCCCTGAAGTCTGTGGTACAACGCGTGAGCTTGCAGTTGAAATCATGCTGAAGTGCTTTGCTGGCTTAACGCCCACGCTGGCTTTCAGTGTATTAGAGGTATCCTTTCCTGGGATGGTGGTGAATTAGAATTGTGCTGAAGTGTTTCTAGCAAGAAGAAAAATGACCTCCCATCACAGGGTTTTATTGCTTTTTCCGCTTTCTATGAACTCAGAAGTGAGGCCATTTCTATGAAAAATGGCCCTTGAGAATATGAAATTTCCAGAAGAAATGGGGACTCCTTTCTTAAAAGAAGCTGAAGGCATGGTCTGGGGGAAAAAAATATCATTATCTCTGAAAGTCGTGGTCCTGTGTGAAGCTTTGGACCTGCAAAAAGAGCTAAATGCTGTGAACTAGGTTCTAGATTTGCCTTAAGGCTCAAATCCTGTATCGAGGCCTGTGTTGACCGGCCGTCCACTGCTGTCCAGGGTCAGCATGAGAGGGTCTGGGTCTGAGCGTGTGTTCGTGGGTGGAGGTCTATGTTTACATTGGGGTGATAGGTATATATTGTTCTCAGTGCCTGCTAACAGTTGTCTTAATTTCTTAGGAAGGAAGAACTTGGTGAGTCCAGCCCAAATCCTGCTTACGAAGAGGACAGGCTGGTGCTCCTAGAACAGAAGGTAAGTCATAGCCAACTGTTAAACAGTGTCTGCTCTTCCCTGATCATTTCTGCAGACCTGCAGACCTGTTTGTCTTTCTCTACTCGAAGTACCCCAGAACAGCCATATTCTTCCATAGTTTGTAGTTACATACATTTTATTCCTCAACTGAATCAGCACCTTCTTCACACATCAATGAATTTAAAATGGTCTTACACCTTTGCCAGCTGGATGCTATCGTTTCAAGTGGCAGCTGCAGAGGAAAGCAAAAGTAACATTACAGGGGTTGGAGCAGGCTCACTGAAAATCCAAATATTCTGAATTTTTTTTGCTGTTTTTGCTTTTCTTGCTTGAACTGTTTTGGAATTTTTTAAATTTAATTAGTCATGAAAAAAATACAAAGCAGCAAGATTTAAAAAAAACAACAACATCATCAGCAAATCCCTAGACTGCTCCGGAAGAAGTATGATGTTTTTTCTTTACCTTTGACTGTATATCTTGCCTGCACTTTGTTGCCAACAATTGCAAAAGTCTTGCCTGTGTCAGGAAGGGAAACAAGGGCACTGGAGAGATGTTGGCTGTTTTATTTATGATTATCGTAGTAGCATTAAATAACACTGCAATGGACAGGGCAATGTATCTGGTGACTTTGGGTGGCGTTGAGTCCAAGGGCAGAAACACGGCAAGGGCGAAGGCTGCGTTTGCAGACGGCTTTTGTCAGGCAACCTGTTCTGCAGGCTGCTCCGGGCGCTCCCTCCGTGCACATTCTGCGCATACCACAAGTGACTTTGCTTATATAACCCACGCGGCGCTGCCTTGCTCTCCTTGCATAGGTGAACTGCAGGCTGCCCTCGCATATGCAGCCCTACCGTCCTCACCCACCGGCCCGGCTCGCTTTACATGAGTCAGTCTTCATTTCTGCTTCCCCTTCTCTTGTCCCAGTAGCTAAACTCAGAGCTCTCAGTCTGGGAGAATTTCTATTCTGGGTGGAGCTAAGGCGGTTGTCTGGCTGCTGCAGGAGCCAAAGCGATTTTGTACGTTCCTGGCTTTCCTAATTCTGAATTCTGTACGCTGCTCGTTCTGAGGAACTGCAGAGCGATCTCCATGAGCAGGAGTGGCGGTGGGAGGCTGCAGGCTGAGGCTCAGCACTGGAGGCTCCTGCTTGCATTGAAGTTCCTGGTGCTGGGCAGACCTGTGCACTGTCCCGAGTCACATCCTCTCCCTCCACATGACAGAAGTGCTGTCACGTGTCTTGTAGATAGCAGAGATCCTTACAGGGAGAGGTGCTTCAGGTGCACAGGGTCCCTACGTACATTTACAATACTGCAATAGATTTCTGCAGGAGTGCAGTCAGGTTTCAGGTTTTCTTTCCAGGTCCTCATGATTTCATAATAGTGAACATTTGGATTGCTCATAATAGTGAGCATTTGGATTGCTCCATGTTGATGATCAGTCAATAATTGGTAGTTATCATACTAATAATGATGCTGTCAAAGTCAATAACATCAATAAATGTAAAATCTGCTCCTCAGAGGCTGGTTGCTCAGATAAGGAAGTGCAGATTTTGACAGGCTGTGTTCTAAAATAAGCTTGTTCTGTTTTATGGGTTTAGGATTTTTAATTTCCAAATTTGGTTTCCAAATATTTAAAATGTCACCTCAACTATTATCAGATTCATCTGTAGAATATTTTTTCTGGAACAAATAGGATGGTTTTCATTTTCAAAGCTGTAGAGCTTTTCTGGCTCTGCTGAAGCCATTTGGAATTGTGGGCATGCAGGAACTTTAGGAATGAATTGTTAGTTGTTGTTGTTAATTTATTTGGGAAACACAAACAGTATGACTCACTGTTAATTCACATCTTAAAAAATGCCGTGCTCTTTCTTGACAACAAGTTTAGTATTGGAAAGCATGACCTTCTGCCGCTGCAGCGTTTGAGCAGCGGTGTTACTAATGGGGACTGCCCGTGCTGATGTGCAAAGGCATCAGCAGATGATACTTTGCAACAGAGACTAAAACACAGAAATTTGAAATTATCTACTCTGTATCTGTAGCAAAACCTGCAGAATATGTCTGTATGACATAGGATGTGCATAAATAGGATGTCACCAGCTTAAAAGTATGTCTTTCTGAGGTTTCTGCATTGTCTTCTGACCAGGGGTTTTTATTTGATGTCATCTGTTTGAGCATTATAGCTGGTTTCCTTTAAAATCTTTGGCTAATTTACTTTCTTTTGCTGTAATTTCCATTTTCCAATTTTTGATAAGTGTCAGCCAATGCCTTTTCAGACGTTTCCTCTGTATATAACCCAGAGAGCTTCTTAATCATAAGTCGTATGTGCAGCAATATGGTTTTATGATTATTCATGTCTTTCTAAAAACCAAAGCCAAATCTTAATTTGAGAGCACAATAGTTGAGTCTTTGGAGGGAAGAGAGAGAAGAGGAGGGAGAAGAGAGGTGTAAAAAAAAAAAAAGGAAGAGAGAGAGAGAGAAGGAAGAATAAGTCATTTTGGACTCAGTGGTTTCCTTAGCAACCTTTCAAAATAAGGGGCTCTGTAAAATACTTTTCACTCTCCAATTCTGTCACCCACATGTCTTTGGATGTGCCCTTTTGCTCTTGTAACAGTCTTTGCTTAAGCAAGCGCTGCATTGGAGTCACAGGGGATTGTTATAAAAAGCTGCTTCATAGGAAAGCTGCTTCTTGACTCCTCTTTGCTTTTCTTTCTGAGAAAGGCAGCTCTTCCTTTGGGACAGACCTGTCTGTCACAGAGACCTGCAGTTTCCAGGACCTTCTTTGGAGGTGGCGACATTCCCAGTAACTATCTGCGCTGAGTGCCATAAGAACCAAATTTCACATTTCTCTCCTTAGTGAGACTTACAGATAGAAATCAAAACCAGTTGCACAAATGTGCTCTGTAAGGAAGCTGAAAGGAAAAGCCTGCTCCCTGCATGTACTATAACTCTGCTGTCTAGGTACTTGCATTGCTCTTCTCTTTGCTGGCTGTAAATCTGAATTACTGTGTCCGAAGATGTTTACAGCTAGATCATCCAGTATAAAACTATTTGAAGAGAAAGAGAGAGAGAGAGAGAGAGAGAGAGAGAGATCATCTAGCACAGGAAATATTTTCTTGGAATGAAGAAAAAAAATGGAGAAATGAACTGAAAAGGCATTACGTTTTGCACTGTTAAACATTCTAAAAATAAACTAGAAACATAAAAGCATCTGATACATACATACATTTTTTTTTCTCTTTTCCTTTCTTCTCAGACATGTGTACTCATAAAATTTAATGTAGTGGAATTGCCTGAAAACTGGACCATTTTTAATATACCTTTCTGTGGCTCCTTGGTACATATGTGAACAATTTTAACAAAAAAAAAGGTTGATTTGCAGTGATTCGTAGACGTCTTGTGGTTGATCATCTGTACCGGACAGATGGATTCGGTCACTGTAAGCCAAATAAATAAATTAGCACTATCTTTGAAATGTATAGCTGCACTTGGCATCTGCGGTTACCGAACACCCTCCCCTCGGTTCAGATGCCTTCACCTATACTGCTGAACTGGCCTAACTTTATATTCTGTTTGGCCTTGACTTAGAACAGAGGACCACCTGCATGAAAGAGATGTGAAATGTTATGCGTGCCTTTGTAATGGGATAGAGTACCAGAGTACCGAGTCTGCAAATATTTTACTGAGCAGGTCATGTATTAAGTAAAGCACTGAAAGGTAAAATGATAAATGATGAGGTCATCGTTTTTGAGCTGGTGTCCAGGTGGCGAAAAGCCAGAGGGCTGAGATTTAGAAAAAACGTGGCTTCCTTTTAAGCTTCCCTGACTTGGTGCGTTGCCTTCGTTGCGCAGGATGAGGCTGTAGTGTCTCGGCTGGCTTTATTGCCTGTTTGTGTATAAATCCGATTCTAAAGCAAGAACCTTGCAAAGGAAGGATGTAGATATGCTTTTGACTCTCAAGATTCATCCTTTCAAGTGGCTCATGGACTGAAAATATACTTAAATATACTTTATGTATTATTCTGTCAGTTGGTGAAATGCTTTAATTCTGTCCCTATAAGAGGAATCATAGTGGTCTTATTTAGATATTTTTACCTCTTTTCCTTTCTCAATTTTTAAACCCACAAGCTGAGTGTTGGCTAGTACCTGAGATCCCCAAATGAACCCAGCATTTCCAAACCCACTGGAAAGAAACTCGGCAGAAAACTGTCCCATCCTGTCCTGGCTGCCCGGGTTCGCCTGTTGCCAGGTGAATGACTGCACAGGAAACCAGGAGCTGCGGGAGGAGATGGAGCAAAGGGCACCCAGTGGCATCAGGGTCGTCACACAGCTTCAGTGCCGCTTTCCTTGCAAGGTGATGTTAATGTAGCCCAGGAGGGAATTTTGCTTGGTTTGAAACTGTCCCTCTTGTTTGCCCCTGTTTCTTTAGATCTGCGTGTGATCTAGGTGCCCGGGTGTGAGCACAGCATTCAGACTGATGTGGGTAGCACAAAGATATGGGTGGAGGGCCCTTCAATCACTTTTCAAAGCTCTCCTTTTTTGTGAACTATGCAGGGAGCTGCTTTATTCTCTTCCTCCTGCCTGCGGCAGTGGGACAGCAGTCAAGTATTTCTAGAGTGAGTGAGCTGCGTGTAGGCGCCGAGAGGCTGTGCGTGCTCGGGAAAGAAGAGGTGAGAGGGCCTGGGCAGGCCGGAGAGCCAGATGGTCCTTGCGGCTGCAGCCTGCGAGCAGGTAGCAAAGACAGTCTTAAAAAACAGCATCGTTCAAACTGATACTTCCAAGAAAAGAATTCAGACCGGAGAGTATGCATGTGTAATTACTGCCCTTGGGCTCGGTCTCAAAGAATAAATTGCACAGATCTCAGACTAGGAGCTTCCTTATTTCCCAGGACTTTGTTCCTAAGGTGCGGGATACATTTCCCTATATTAGCAATTGATGGCCTGGCAGGGTTCCCCTTCCAATAACGTTACTGCCTTGTGGAACCATCATCACAGACTAAGGTTACTGGCCTCCTGCAATATGTCTGGCAGGGTGTGTTAACCAGTTTGCTCTTCACACAGCCCTGGTCCAACTGCTGAGTCCTGGGTCCTCAGGTAGGTTCTCAGCAGCTCTGGTGTCCGTGAGCACGTGCTCATGGTTCATATGTGTGCTCATCATCATATGTGTGTGTTACAAGCCCAGATTTAGCTAAAAAGAGAGGCTGGATTATAAGGTTCAGAGTTCCTGGTCTGTCATGTGCTTTGGTAATGATAAAATATGAAAGTATGAAACTGGGGGCTGCTTATAAACCTGCCCAAGGCACTGCTTCCTGATGAATAATATGGCTAAAATAGTGAAGCAACAGGATGCAGCAAGGTGAAGAAATGAAACCATAACTGGGTACAATTTTTGATGAATTAAAAAATAAATGAAAACCTTATGTAAAAAATATACATTGAAATCAGTCCTTTCTTTCTGTCTTTCTTTTTCTGTCTTTCTGTCTTTCTTGGAATCCACCCTGAACCAGATGTTGGGAGTCTGCAGTTTAGTGTTTTTGGATCAGTGCCCAGACTTTTACCTATCTTTTCAGCTATTTACACGGGTTTTATTTCTCCAGCTGTGCTTTCACTGATACTGCCCAGTTGCAGACCTGCGAAGTTGGGAGTCACTAACAGAGGGAGTTGCGGTATTTTCAGTGAGTTGAGCAGTGTCACAAGCATCAAACGGGAATCATTTTATCTTTGCTTGAAGAGCAGAGGATCAAGCTTAATGAAGGAGGAAAAGAAACGTGCTGGGGACAACGATAATGCAGAGCGAGGGGAAGGAGCGAAGCAGGAATTTTCTTTCTAACTATTTTCCCTTGAAATATTAGTTTCTTTTTATCAATTATGGTTAGGTTCTAGATAGTTGAATTTTGGATCCATAAAAATGCAATACAGAGGGGGATGAAGAAAAGGATGGCTGGCATAATTGCATAGAGCCTCTTTTTGACCAATGCTGTTTTTTAGGCCCTGGGAACAGCCAAGTTCTATCATTTGTCTGTTATACTACAGCATATGTTGACAACAAAATCGTAGGTCTCCTTCCCAGCCCTTGGAAGGCTGCTAAATCTAGTTCACAGGATTGTTCGTACAGTTGCACGAAAGTTGTTATTTTGCACTGGCATAACACTCTGCGCACTTCTAAATTACAGCCTCCAATTTGCAGTGGTGTCGGCTGTACGGCTGGGGCTGGGAGAGGAGGACGTTTCTCAGCAGAAGGCTGGCGAGGGCTCCCCTGAGGAAGGGGTATAATTTGTGAAGGTGTCATGTGGCAGCCTGCCTACGAGACTGATGCTTCAAGTTTGGTTCTGACTCTGGATTTAAGCCAACACCCTAGAGGTTACATATTCCACAGCCTGTTACCAATCCCTGGAGCTATCTAGTGTCTCCAGGTGCTAGTCTTCCACACAAACTACTTAGAAAAAGCAATTTCATTGGCAATAAGAATCGGCTAGTTCAGTTCAAGTGGAATTTTTTAATGAAGTCTCTAATACGAAGTAGGCTGATGATCATCTAAAGGAAGGGAAGGCAAATGCAGAGGAAAAGCAAGGGAGAACAGGGGAATTCTGGAAGGCTATTTTGCAAAGGGGTGCACCTCCCAACAGGTGTGATGAGTTTGGGTGTCTGGGCTAGATAAGAAAAACCATTTTGTTATGGAGCTGTCTTTGTAATACTTGTTATTTCATAAACACCATAAGCTGTGAGCCTGGCCATTTGAAAATATCCCTCAAAACGTAGCTTTTTAGGAGAGAGATGTAAGATGGTTGCCTGAGCTGCTGTCACTGAGCACAGCTGACCATGGTGGCACTATGCTTTAGGTGGATTTCATCATGCATAATCACCATGCTTGTCCCTAGCTGTGGAGACCATACCATACCTTTATGCAAAATGGGGTACATATCTGGGAATTCACAAATATCAATAGAGTCCTTTTAGGACAATAATTCTGCAGGCAAGCTAACAATGCCAGACAAGACAAGTAACAAAGGAATTAAATTTTATTGTTTAGAGCTAGGAGGAGGTCAGCAGTAGTTTTAAGAACACATGTATTCTTGACCTATGAGACTCTCTCATGTGTGATCATAAGGCAGTTTGTGTGTTTTATCTTTAGAACTAAATTTTGGTCCTAGATTTTCTTCTACGCTGAAGAGAAGTAAACCACCAATACTGGTGACTTTGATCAGATTCATTTTGATGATTTCTGTGTTCTTCATCCTTACAGTGTTGCCAAACTAATTATACTATTTGAAGGTAAACACATTGCCTACTCCTTTGCTTAGCTCTCCATTTCGAATAGACTATTGTGAATTTGGAAGTTATTTAGAAGACTGGAAAAGTGCACGGCTTGTGTGTGAGACGCATGCTTGCATCGGTAACTTTATACACTTGAAAGAGGCAGGCCTGGGTATTCAAGCTAATGCAGCGTATATGCAGAAAGATAAGTTTGTGCAGCTGTATGGCTACATCAGCCAAAAGTGACGATTCAGAGAACATTCTTTACATGTGTAATTCATGCAATTTAACACTGTGGTGCGTTTGGAGGGTCTCTTGAGGCCCTCTAGTTTACCACTTGGGTAGCTGTTATGTTGCTAACATGGCTCCCGTTAAAATCTGAAGGCTCTGGTTCTCCGCTTACATTTTGATTGTGATTCAATCCTTATTTCTACAACGCGCGTTTCACTTTTCTTCTCTGCAATTTTTTTCCCATCCCAGCAGCCATCTGGCACTTTCTTCTGTCAGCCAAGTTTCTGTTCTTTACCTGGAGCCTTTCAGACAGAGACTCTAGAGGAGAGTGGATTAACAGTTGTCACTGGAAAATGAGTTTATTTCCAACTGGAAAAGCTGTGAAATATAACTATTCGCTGATATGTTATGCATTTCTTCTTGGACACTGTCATTTCTATTTGGAGGCAAATACCTGAGAGTAGCTTTCCTTAGAGCTAAAAATCTGAGAGAAGTCCCTCAGCATCTTGGCTGATCTACCTGTTCATATGATGCATGGGGTCTCAACAAGACAAATGTGTTCTTTAGCAGATGGGTATTTGGGATTAACCGGAGAAGAGAGTCTTGTGGTGGGAGACTTTATTATGAATTGGATACTGTCCAATTGTAAGAGATTTGTGGACATACTACTATCCTTACTTTTACTTTTCTCTTTCTAACGAGCTCAAAAGGTTGTGTTTGCTCTGCGTCATCTTTGTCCCTGTTATAATAAAAGAGGAAGTGTGTAAATCACTTGTGAAGCAACCTATTCTCTGTGCTGTCCATGGCTTATTATAGGTGTCCAAAGAATAGAATTTGCTTGTGTACCTCTAATTATTTCAAGAACTGAAATGTCTAGGCAAGTAGTAAAAGTGTCATGAAATTACTGTAAGGTTGCATGAGTTTGGGCTGTAAATCTTACTCACCTTGACTGCATCTCATACTTTAAATCACTGGGGTATAAAATACCATTTACACTAGTTCTTAGGTCACTTAATCATAATTAAATGACTTTAGAGAGCAATAATTCCTAGAGACTCTCTCTTTGATGTGACACAAATAACAAACTGTGTTTGTAATGTGAAGGTGTTCTACTTCACTTTTACATTTGCCCTGGCCTTACACAACATATAATGTTCTCTTTGGGTATGGACATATGCTCTTGTTACATGCACCATATGGGTCACAGATGTGGCTGACATGGTAACATGACATCTTTTTTAATTTCATTGCACCATATCAGGACTGTGCTTAGGCCTTTTCATGATGGTCTGAAAGGATTTCTGCTCAAGATTTTCTTTTTCTACCTGAAGACCTGAATGATGACCTGAGGGGAGAAGGGGGGGAATCTTTTAATTTTTTTTTTTTTTTTTTTTGCTATCAGGTTATACTGCACTAATAAAAATGCTTGTGAGAGTAATATTTTGAGGCTGCTGAATTCATTGTCACCTAAAGCACAACTTCAGTGTTCTAGTAGTTCTTTTTTTTTACAATTATTATTGTGTTTTTTAATTTCTTTGTATACCTAATATTTTTGTTTGGCCTTGTTTTTCTCTGATTCCAGCCAAAGGGTGCTTTGAGAAGCAGAAATGGCATCTCCAGGTACTCTATGAACTTCAAGAGCTTGAAGTCTAGGTCAAAATTTTGCAACTGTATTTTTTTTTAAATATAAGTTAAGAAATAGTTGTATCTTTAAGTACATTTTGACATACAGATTTGTTACTATTCCATCTTTTTACAATGTATATAGATTTACTGATATGAAATGCTATTACTAGATGTTGGCACATACCAGTTCACTTTGCCCACAAGTTCTGAACCAGAAAGACAATATATTGCTCTCGTAGCATCTCCCACCCAAGGACAATATCCTGGGAGTACTAGACCCACGGTAATTAGTGTAGACCAAATTCAGGATTTCCATGTAAAGAATCCAGGCCTCTCCAGCCATGAATAAGGTATTTGAGTATTATCTCAATCAAAATATCTCTCTAGCCACCTACAGGCTTAGTAGGCTGTTGGTTTCCTTGTATCAGACTGGAGGAATGGAGGTTATCTGAACAACAGTGCTGATTAGGAAGTGGACAAAGACTAATTTCCAGGGCAACTCATGTTATATCCTAAAGGTGCTCTGAGTTTGTTAAAGGTCCTATTTCTTGTTGCCTCCACTGGAAGCTCATTAGCTCCAAGAGGAAACATGTAGTTTGTCATACTGAGTTGAACGGGATGCTGCTTGTGTTCCTCCAGCAACAGCCAAAATATCCAAGCTAGGCTAGAGGTAAACATGGGGAGCTGCTTGCTCATGCCTGATCATTAACACTGGAAAGCAAATAGCCACAAAATGGCATATTTGTGTTACCAGTATTGCTGGTAATTGATCTGACACTATCCCTCTTTGTCTAGTGAGACCAGTGCTTGGCAAGGGTGATGGAATATCCTCCTGTTACCTAAACCATTTCCTTCTGTTGGGAGTACCTTGAATAGCCTAAAGTAATTATGTGGGGACTGAGCTCACACAGAGTCAGAGAAGATGGGACTGGAGGAGCTGTGGTTGGAGAAGCACCTGTCAGATTTAGAAATGATCTTTTCTGCACTTTGAAGGTCTTTTGTGTGGCTTGTGAAACTTGTGTGACTTGCAAATTTGCACTTCATATGGGGGAAAAAAAAAAGTTAAAAATTAATCCAGGAGAATTTTATACATAGAGAAGTTTTCTTCTTTACCAAAATGTGAAAGAACCTTGTGCTTGATAAAATATGTCCATGAGGTATGCAGGTATGGCATTTTTTTTATCACAAAATGCCCAGATGTGAAATGAATCACCAAAATGAGGTGGGTTAATGTGGAACTGAATCAAGAACTGACGACCACATAGTAAGTTTTCTTCCCTTCTCTGATGTGGAAGATTAGGGTTGCAGGATGCTCAGCTCATGTCTTTTCTTGCATAATTCAAATGTTGCTATTTCTAAATGTAGAACTTTCTCCATAATTTGCCAGCCAGATCATTTAATGAATGAAATATAACTTCTTGTGTTTCTTGCACCATGAATTATTAATGTTATCACATCGTCTGCTTTCTCTGGAGGTCTCAGAAATCCAGGATCAGAGCTCTAGGTGAATAACTAGGAATTCTGTGTGTATTTCCATTATTTACTTTCTTAATGGACATATGCAAGCTACATTCAGATATTTAAAATTTGTAGAAAAAATATGTAATGAAAATGTCTGTTAGTAGGCAACTGCCATGAGAATATTTTTCCTTAGATAAATTTACTGCATATAATTCAGATGCTTTGCTGCTCTTACTGAAAGCCAACTGATTTTTCTTAATGTACTTGGCAATCTTTTAAAAATGAGCTCATATGCGCACAGTTATTAGTCTCACTTAGCTTCACATATGACTATATAGGACGTCTCTAGCACAGC
This sequence comes from Nothocercus julius, assembly GCA_013398735.1. Classification (NCBI taxonomy): domain Eukaryota; kingdom Metazoa; phylum Chordata; class Aves; order Tinamiformes; family Tinamidae; genus Nothocercus; species Nothocercus julius. The sequence goes on along the minus strand of VZSV01000011.1, from coordinate 5,179,169 downwards.
ACCTCACTCTTACTTCCTCGTGTGTACTGACTGCCCATCTACATGCCTAGGAGCACCTGGCCGCCGGGGTGACACTGCAGGATTGGTTCCCAAAGTGCAGAGGTGGCTTCCTGCCATGAAGGCTGTCTTTGAGGTCACAGCAAGTCGTTTTGTTAAATTTGGAAGGTCTTCATTTCACCTTTGACTTTATTTGAATATACATTAATTTAAATTAAAAAAAAAAAAAAAAAGAGAGATTGCAATTCAACAGAACTCATTTCTTCAAAATATTTCAGAAAGGACAGTTCAATTTATGGACACTTTTTAAAAGGTCTTGGCTTTGTTTTAATGGGAAAGTTGCCTGAATTAATTTGCTCCCATGGTTTCTGTTTTGCTGAAACAGCAAAACGTTTTCTAACCCTTCCTCTCTCCAAACAGCTCTTCGTGATAAATCTTTTTCTGAAGCTCATTGATATTAATGCAAGTTAGATGATATTCAAGAATGATATTCATGCAGGAAGAAGCAATTTAGAAATGAGTTTGAACTGACATTTGTCAGTGTGAGAAGATATAATTGAAGTGATGATATTAAATTTGCCTTTTTATTTTGCAGCCCAGAGAGACTGGGAATTGTGAGTGGAACCTCCTGTGGCCTACTCTTGAAGATGCCTGTCCATCAACCAAGGTAGCGTGTCCAAGGTGCTCCTTGATCATGCGCAGCTCTTAAGGAATCGGTTTAAATTGCTACGTTGCACCTTTTGTCAAGCTTCTTCTGTAGAAGATTATGCAAATGTAAGTAGTCCTATTTCTGCAGAATAATCTTGATTAAGGATCATAGCCTTTCTTCTTCTTTCCGAAACTTTAGAAGAGCCGTAGGTTTTTGCATCTCCTCTAGACATTAGGGGGTCCATTTCAAAGCAGTGAAAGTGGAGGTGTACGCACAAATCTTTTAAACAAATAATGGGATTTATTTTTTGACTTAATCTTCTTGAGCACAACTTTGTAGCTTTGCTGCAATGCAAAGGACTCCTCATTTTGCAGTCCTGTTCCTAACCCTTAACAGCTGGACAGATAAGCTGCTAAACTGGCATTTCCTAGTGTCTGCTCCTTCTACACCAGCTTTTTACAGCAAGCTAGAATGCATTTGTTGAAGACTGTTTCTCTATATCCCATTAAAGTCCAGACAACTGAATTCTAGCTTTACACAACAGGTGTTGTGAGGGAAAGGGAGAAAGGACAGTTAAGGGAAGGAATGTAATCCTTAGGATGATGGGTCCAGGGAAGAGGTGCAGAGAGGACTTCAATGGTAGCGCACAGCAGGCTGTAGAGATGGGATGGGGCTTGAAGTATAAGCCATGAAGTTTGATGTTGAGTGCTTGAAAGAGAAGACTAGAAAAGCTCTTGGTAGGTTCGTTCCTGTCTTTTCATGTCTTAGCAGTCACTGATATGAAGAAGAGCCCCAACAGAGCAACTGGGAATTGCCCTGCTGTATCTGATCACTAGGCATTCCTGAACTCAAACAGTAACCCTTCTCTCAGAGCGGGGTCCACAAAGTCCATGGCAGGTTTCTTAGTAACCTCTGAGGCTATTGGAGGCATTTGGAAAGTATCACAGAGGGGAATTCTGCGAGCCTGGCATAATGCTGGCTCAGATGAAACATGCTGAAGCGGGGAGATGTTCCTTGTCTTCAGGATAGGCGCTGCAGAAAGGCAGGAGAGATTTAGACTGACCATTTCCTAAGGTGCTTCCAAACTATCTGAACCCCAGAGGGTCCTGAATAGGAGGGAACTGGTCCTGAACTGGGAGCACGCTGAGGAAGTGAAAAAACAACTGGATGAATTAGATGGGGTAAGTCACGTAGAGATAATTTTAGCAGGTCTGTTTTTGACTGTGCAAACCAGGTACCAAATCTCCGACAGCATAGCACAGTTCCTTAGTCTAAGTATCACTACCTACTCAGGGGGAAAAAAAATTGATTATCCCTTGGGGAATTAACTTTTTCTTCTTAAACTGAAAAACTAATCACGTCTACTCCTAGATGGAGCTGTAGATATGCTATTTCTTTAATACTGTGTTGCTTCTGATACATGACCTGCAGAAGGTATATTACATCTGGATGCATGATTCATTCAGATGAATTACTAAGCCAATTTGGGGATCTGTAGTAGAAAAGCAAGCAAATAACCTTTGCTAGTAAGAGTCAGAACCAGGCTTTGAGGAAGTCAAAATAAAGCAGGTAGCTGGTGCTTAGTTTCCAGAGCAAGTTTTAACACCAGCAGATGGTGCTAAAATGTCCGTTTAAAAAAAAAAAAAAAAAAAAAAAAAAAAAAAATCTCAAATTTCCTTAAAATTGTAAACTGTCAGGGAAAGATAAATTGAGATATTTTAGCTAATTGCCGTGGAAAGTTGAATCTAGGGTGATGTTAGTCATATTTTTATTTAGACTAGCGTAACGCTTGTTAAGAAGTGTGTAGCGCTTATTTTCTAGTTTGCTTTCAAGATGGATCAATTTTCCTCAAGTCAGGCTTTTACCTTGAATAAGGCAATTCAGGTGTTTCTGGAATTTTCATTCATATTCAAGCAGAGATTTAAAAACACTGTTGCAGAGTTTACTGATAATTAAGGGAAAGACTTAAGTATTGGGTTCATTTTCCCTCTGAAGACCTACTTGAAACAACTGGCAATTGTTTTTCAAAGGGTAGAGCTCTATGGTTCTGTTAGTCCCTAAAAAGAAGCTACGTTATCTTTTAATCTAGAGAACCCCCTGATACTTCACAAAGAATAACTTAAAATACACTGTGGAGGAGATGTCTGGGTGCCTTGGGAAACCTGGTTCAGGACCACAGATGCTTTTCGTTCTACTCCAGCTGGGTGCGTTGGTCTGGAGGCCGCTGGTCACAGAGAAGCAGGCTAGGAGGCTTCATGGCACTGCACATCTGTGCAGCTTCTCCAGCTAGGGGCCACTGAAATGGATGTGGTCGTCTGCTCTTGGAGCAGATTTCCTGTGTATCCTCCTGCGCGAGGAGACAGACGTGTGTGGGGGGCTAGCCCGTGGGCAGGGTGAGCCATCTCCGCTAGCCAGACGGGGTGCAAAATTCCCCTAAACATCCCACAGTTTAAAGAGTACCTACCTTGATAGACCTCCCTGTTTAGGTCTAATTCCTCCCAGGTATGACCATGTGATTTATGTGATAAGTGTTTGGTAAACAAGGATTTATAATAACAGAGTTTCAGGGTCAGAGCTGGGCATGTTTGTTTAAGTGGTATAAAGAAACTATTCTGAAATTTCTGACCACTACTGCTAAAGTAGAGCCCCAAAGCAGCAGAGAAGCATTCAAAATGTGGTGTTCTAGTTTAAAAGCTACAATCCTGGAAGGTTTGGGGGTTAAGGACACTGATGCACATTTGGCTTATGTCTGAAAGACCCTGGCTTCATCAATGGTGACTGAACCATGAGTGTATTTCATGTCACACCAGAGGATGAGGCAACACATCACACATCAATACTGTGAGTCTGGGGAATCTGATCCAAAATTAAACCATCCTTTCTAAGGATCTAAAAGTTGTTCCCAGCAAGACAGCTAATCAAAAAACTCTATCTAGAAAAATAATTTATCCAATATATTCAAGATGGTGAGCTACGTCCTACTGTCTATTTCACTTTCTTGTGACAGTTTGGCCTAAATAAGGTCTGAGAAATGTCTTAGTTTATTCCAGTCATAATAGCGTAACACAACTTCCAAATACTGACTAATAATTGCAAGAGCACTTGGGACTGTGCATATATAGCTTCAAGACGTGTTCCCCCACAAGGATCATCCAGGTGACTGAGTAATGCAAGCTGTAGGTATCCACAATGACTTATAATATCCTCTTTAATTATTTTTCAGCAGTGATGGCGTGTAATTATTTACTGACTTGTTCAATTGGTCCCTGAAACACTGTGAAATTTGGATCCTAAGAGGCACTGTCATTTTGATAATTAGAGGCTCTGCCTTACGAGAATGTGTGCTTGTTAAGTTGTAATTTGGTTAAAAAAAATAATTAAAGACAGAGGTTTTTTAGGAAGGAAGGCTTAAGACCAAGATTATATTCAAAGGAAATTAAAGACAGGAAGTCCGAGGGTATTACAGCCCTGCTATGCAGCTCCTATTAAAGAAAATGAAGTCTTACAAGTGGTGCGAACGGTGATGTCTGGCATAAGGCTGCCCAACACTTTCTATTATAAGACCCTATTTTTTTATTGCCTATAACTTTGTCAAACTTAAACCATTTGGGCTAAAATTTTCCATGCTGTCTGCCTTGGGCAAATATTTTGGAAAAGTTAATCTAAAATGTTTCAGCCATTTCTCCGAGGGTGAGGAAAAAAAGATAGCTTTGTCCATTTTTACAAAATATCTGTATAGAGGTGTGTGTATGTGTATACATGTGTGTATGTATGTATAAATAGGAACTCTAACTGTTGTCTTTAAGAGGTGTTAGTGCTTCCATACTCTGTAGTGAGGACTTGAAATTTGGCCATGCTTTTTAAATCTAGAAGACGACAATTTTCACATGCTCAGTGGACATTTTTGAATTTGCTAATGCTCTCTGGGGAGAGGCCAGAGAGATGGGGACAGAAGTGCTTACAACCATTAGACCTCTGTGCTTGAAACCTTTAGCCACGAGTTTGTTTTTCTTTCCTACTAGGAAGTATCTAGGAACAGCAGAGACAGTTTCCTTGAGGCGATCCTCTGCGGCGAGGTGCTGGACATCCCCGGCCACCAGCCTCCTGGGGGGCAAATCATCCTGCCAACACCAGCTTCCCAGTGTGAGCATTTTGAAGGGGATAAATACCGTTCCATCCCCCACAAACTATTAAAATAACGTTAGTATTGTAAGGTCAAAGGTCTTATGAGGGTTAATTAAAACCTAAATATTATTTTAATAGCTAGTGGGGTATGATTGTTCACTTATGTCTATTTGCCGTTCACACACTGCTCTTGCCATGTGCCCCTTCTCCATCATGTGCTGCCCTCTTCAGTGAATTTGTGTTCTTGTATTTTGTTGTTTCTTACATTTGCCCTTATTCTGTAGAGTCCTTTTCAGATCATCTCCCCCAGACGTCCCTTTGCACCTTCTTTTGAATTCTTTTCTCCTCTTGCTGCCTCAAAGAGGCACGTTATCCCACTGCCAGAGTCTGCAATCTCCTTTCCTTCATCCTTTGCCTCTCTAGGCCTACCCAGGCTGGCTGGGGACAAATGTTTCTGCTGCTTCCAGCATGGCACGGGGAGAACCAGCCCTTTGCACATCCACATGAGTTGACTCATGCAAAGTCTTCCCTGCACTGCCTTCAGCCTGCGTCTTGTAGAGCACTGTCCTCTCTGGCCTTTCTCCCCGCAACCTCGCCCTTGCTGAGTCCATTCAGCGCTCTGCTATTTAGATCATTTTCCTGGCCCTTGGTCCTAGCTGTCTCACAGCTTCCACTGGCTTGTCCTTATCTCTTCCAGTCCCACCCCGTCCTACCTCAGATGTTTCTGCATCATCGTTTACAGCTGTCTGCCAGCAAGGCAAGCTCTGCCACCTGGAATCTGCTCCTATATCCACTTCATGCTTTCTCTGGGGTTGTCCTTCATGTGTAAAGCCGACTGCTCATCCTTATTTGAGGCTTTTTTGGGGATAGGTTTGCATCAGGATGCTGGCTGAGCGTGCTGGGTGACTGGGAAGTGGCACAGCAAACTAAGGGAGCTGGTATGCTCGGGTTACTGCTCTCCTGTCTTTCCATTCATACCACCCCAACTCACTCCCCCCCCCCCGCCCTTTATTGTTTCCTGAAATTAACTCAAATTATAACATATAACTTGCATTTTTACTATATTTGTATGGATCTTTCTCTAGTCCTTGGCTCGCCTTGGGCAGCAGCATGATGCAAATAACATTAAAAATAATTGATAAATCTGTGAAAAAAAAAAGAACAGTAATTTAGACATTTGCATTCTGAATTTAAGTGGCAGTTTGTTTCATCATAGTGGGACTATCAGAGCAGTAGCACACAGTCATCTTTCCCCAATTAAAATATCCTACATTATTGTTGAGATCTGAAATATTTTTGGAGATTTTTTTCTTTAATGTTACACTCTGTGTTTTGTCTTTGCAACAATACTTTTTGCTATGGTAACAACTTTTTTTATTGGAATCCAGAGCTTAAACGTGTAGTACTGCATTGGCCCTATTACTCCTGAGAGAAATTAACTTTAGGAAGATTATTTTTTTGGCCAAACTTTCAAGCAGCAAACAAAGTACAAAAAAACTACGTTAACTGAAGAGCAAAAAGAGATTTACTTCTATGTGATATTTCCCATTATTATATGCCATTGTTTTAGTTACAGGCTTAGTTTTGAAGATATAACACTTTTTAAAAAAGAAAAAGGGGGGGGGTGAGGAATGTTATTTTGCTCACACTATTTTGTTCTCAGCATCCACATCAGAGTAAATGGTTTCTTTCTTGAGTCAAATGAGCAACAGCTGGATCTTTCTGTCCCCCCTCCCCTTCTTCCAGTTGAGGATCAACATCAGCTGCGGCTTTGTGCAGAGGCATAGTGTAGGATCAGGACTATGATTTAGCATCTCATTCAGTTGATATGAATATGTAATAATAATTAGGAGCTCCAGAGTCCATCAGCACATATATGGGCCTGGAATTTCAGTTGTGTTTGGATGTATAATAAGTCTTAACTCTCCGGTGGGCAATAAACCTGCAAGCCAAGAAAAGCCAGAGGCGAGAACTTTGTCTGGAGGTGCTGTAGGACTTCCCTGGAGGTCCTTCAAACAGTGAATCATCAGCATTGAAGTGCTTGCAGCTGAACTCCAAGCTTGGGCTCGACTGCAAAGGGAAAGAAGAAAGCTACATGTATTGGCTATTCACTTGATAGGATATTATTTTAATATCAGGATAATGGTCAGTAGCAAATGCAACGGTGTCTGTCTGGTCCTCGTTCTGCATGATACTGAGGAATTTTTAAGCTAATCCAAGCGTTCCATTTTTGTTAAAGTCAAAGGGGCACTTGCCTGGGGACTGGTTGAAAAGACAACATGGTCAGCCTGGCATCAGCTTAACAAAGTGATCTTTCCAGAGGGAGGATTTTGTGTTTTGTAAATAGGTTTAAGTGGCTGTGCTCCCCCATAATTTGGAGCAAAAATCTAGTTGTAGATATTGCTGTGTTAAAGCTTTTTTGTTCCTTTTTGGCTCTGTAGCTGTTGTGTCTTTTGTAATGCTGGTTAGGTTTGAACTTCATCAAGAATAGAAGGTTTTATGAGTCCAATTCAGTGCTGTCTTTTCCCTTATGTCTGACCTTGCACTCACTTGATCTTTTAGTGCTGGTTCTGCCTTTCAGATATAACTGGTTTTCCCAACCCATCAATACAAATATAGCAAAAAGAGGCTAAAACCCAGGCAAAAATTCACAGTGGGCTCAGATCTCATTCACAAAAATTCAATTTTGTGTGTGTGTGTGTGTGTGTGTTGGAGAGGGGCGGGGGAAAGCTTCTTAGAAATATGCCTTGAGTTTTAGCTGGTTGTTGGAGGAGCATAAGTAGGTGTTGGCTGTTGTTAGCACTGTAAATGTGGATGGAAATAGGCTCTGCTGTGCTCCAAGTAAAAAATGTGAGAGAGCTTTTCGTACGTCTGATGGAGATTGAAAAGTTAGAAAATCTGTAAAGACCTTAGCAGTCCTTCAAGATGAAAGTGTCATATAAGTATAATATATAGTTTTAATATAAAGGGTGAGGAAAAAGTAATTTCATTGTGATTGAAAAATACCTCTTCACTCTTTTGAATTCCAAAAATTTTCCAAGCTTAAGAAGTAAGAGAGTAGCTGCACAAGATCATTCAAGTCAAACAATGTTATTCTAGATTTCTTCTCTGCTCTCTTCTCAGTGATTCTTCAAGTTGGTTGCACTGCTGTTTGCTGCACTGTATCAAAGACTGTGCAAGGGGCTTCAACTGAAAATGTGCCCTGTGTCTTCCTCTGCTCTTTGGAAATGTTCTAGTGGCAGAAATATTTTACCAGAGTTTGAGGACTAGAATTGATTTTTTACTTATTTCTGTATTTGAGGATGGAGGACCAACTGAAAATAAAAATCCTTTTTACTTCTTTGTGGGTCAGAAATGGGGATTTTTGACGTGCTTATAGTTTTTTTTTTAGCCTGCTTGTCATGTATGGGCAGAAACCCTTTTCAGTCCCTGGTGTCAGCTTTGCCTTCTGAGCTTCCTTTTCAGGATTGTTTTCTTACATCAGCAGAATCCAGCTCAACCAGCTTTCCTGGTGGATTTTTTTCCCCCTTCTCCTTAAAATTCAGAACTTCAGGTTAACCATTTCATAATTGTTTCTAATTCCTGTGCATATTCCTTTGACTTTGATTGAGACTTCCAATTCCCCTGAGAAAGTGCAACCTCTATTTCTTCCCTGTAGCAGAGGGTTGTGGAGGAATGGAGAGGACCACATCTCAAATATTGAGAAACGGCCAAGGTAGGAAGGAGGATCCTGGATCCTCATTTATTGTTGCTGTTGTACTTGTTTTGCCTCTATCTTTAGTCCCAGTGAGCAAACATGAAGCATGTGGTGTCTTGAGTACTTCCCTGTCTTCTCATATCATGTTCATGTGTCTTCATGCTCATGTAAGGGACTAGCAGGATCCTGCTCAGCCTAATCTGCTATATAGCTGAAAAAGTGTTTCCTCAGAAAGCAGGCTGATGCTAGTAAGCAGGATTTGGATCCTTGTCTTGCATGTATTTGAGGTTTGAAAACAGATGTTCAGACACAGGAGTTCTCAGATATCAGTGCTGGAGTGCTATGGAAAGTGAGGCCATTCAGAGCTACCAAAAAAACTGTTTCATGATTAGGCCTGACAGACCCTACCGAAGTTAATGTCAGTCGAACAGTGAGCAAAAGCAGCCCATAATAGGGACAAAGTATCTCTTGGAAAGAAATAACCTGCTCTGGTAGTGAATCAGCTCAGTTGGATATGTGTCCTCCATCTAACCCTGCCCGATGTGATGGGTTACTGGTCCCACACTTCTTTCAGCTTGGGAGAGGAAGGATATCTGTCTTGGGGCTGAAGTGAGAATGCTGGTTGCTAAAGATGCCCTCTAAACTTGCACAGAGATTTCAAGATAGCTCAGACCCATTCCCACTTCCTATCTGAGCTTCTGGTGGAGCTCACCAAGGTTTGAAGTGAATCCGTAATAGGACATTCCTTCTCACAGAAGGTAGTGACTGCAACTTCTCCTCTGCCAGGCAGCATTTTTCAATTGCCACAAGGCAGTGCTGCAACCTGGCCTCTTGGGGCATGCTCTGCCTCCAGTGTCAACCCTTGCTCCTCGGAGGGCACAAAAATCTCTTCGGTTTTGCGGTCTGCTGTTTGACCATAGAGTAGGCTTTGAGTGACTGTGCAACCCATCATCTGGGCACAGCTGGGGTGAGGGGCCTAGGTCCTCTTTGTGCTTTATTGCCCAGAGATAGATAGAAGAGATACTTATCAAATAAACCTTGCAGAGTGGTATGAACTCTTTAGAGGCTTGTTGTATGCAGGGTTGAAGCAGTGTTACTGAAGATACTGCTCTTCCAGGCACACTGTGATGTTAAAGCAGATGGGATGGGACTGTATCACCATGTGATGTGAATGCCAAGCAGGGCTTAGAGGACAAGCGATCCCTCAGAGATTCCGAGATAGTCTCTTTGCTGGAGCCCCTTTGATCTAGTGGTCATGGTGAGCGACAGCTTACCTGAATAAGACTTATCTACGTGTGGCGAAGGGACTATTAAAGGAATAATCTTTCATATCCACTTGAAAGGAATTTCACAAATGCAAAAAAATATGCATAAATGAATGTGTGCTAATGGGAACTGTCATCGAGGGAATCTTGCACAGGCAATTCCCAAACGGATGCAAGATATTGTGGATAACTAAGGCTGCCCAGTTCTGGGAGTAAAATAAAGCAGCCAGAATTGAAAATGTGCGTTTAACAGGCTTGGGTGAAACAAGCTTCAGCATCATGTGTGAGAGAATGGATGTGCTGCTTTCTTTTGAGGTATATGGGTAATCTTCAAGGCAGAAAACTTCGTATCTCTCTGAAATGATCTCATAATTAAAACATGCCTAAGCGGACAATGCTACAACTTTAAACTAATGTTAGATTATAGAAATCCTGGTTATTTCATACTTAAAGAAATTGAAAGAGGAAGCTGGCAGTCCATTGGTATTTATACTAGCCTGTCACCTCTGGTAGGCCTCATTGCTGTTTCTTTATGTACTTTGAAGAACATCCACATCAAATGGTTGTCTGAATACGTTAGACACCTCTGCTATTTAAAGGGTGCTATTAAAAGATGACAAAGGGTGGTTAATACCTAGCAAAGGAACCAGGTGGTACAAGGATCTTTGGAAAGGTCCTAGAAGATGTGAGTTCAATAGTCCCGTTCTTTGGCTTATTCATCTCGGTGACAAAAGAGAGCCCCTTTAAAACGGGGCCACGGGCAGCAGTGGCAGTGGACGCTGTGGCTGTGCAGTGTCTTGGCAGAGCACCCGCACTTCCAGCGGCGCTGGTGCCGGAGCTCACGAGCGGAGCGTGTTGGCGGAAGGCGATGAGTGCTCGGCCCTGCGTACCCGGCGCCGCACCGGGAGCTGCCAGGTTAGCTCAAGTCGTGCAGGTCTTTGGGGGCGCGCTCCGGGCTCGGGCGGCTCGTGAGCACAGCGCTCTGCTTGGAAGCCGGGACGGCACTGAGGAGTCGGACGGATGCTGCACGAAACCTCCAGTCAGACCCGGTCTTGTGTAAGTGACTCCCTTACTCCGTCTTTCATTAACAGCAAATTTCAAAGAGAAAACTACAGTTTCAACCACGCTGGCTAGACCTAGGAATTGAGAATATTTTGCTGTTATAAACATGAGGCCTGGAGCAGGGGGGGCTATAGCAAGGAAAGGATTTGCTTGTGACTGTGAAACCACTCTTTGCATCTAAGCTTCTGGGTGCAGCAGCTCTGATTATTTATGCCATTAACAAAACAGTGATACTTATAAAGAAGTTACCTTAATGTAAGAATCTCCATTTCTTACAGCTGCAGTATTTACAGTTGCAATTACCTGAGAAAATGGTGTTAGTCACAAGTATTTAGCAGCACAGTTTCTAAATCTCCTGCTTTTGCATTTTTCTCTCCATCCTAATTTTGTTTAAATGTAAGATTTTCTTTTTAATTGTGCTGTAATTACCTATTGATACACGTAGAGGGACGATAAAATTTAGGCTGCTGTGTTTCTGATGTTTATGCGCTCTCAGCACCAGCATGAATAGAGAATAAGTTTTCTTAAGCTGAAACATACCAGGAACTTTCCAGCTAGAAAACTAACTGCATTTCTGGATAACAAACAGAAGAAAAAAAGGAAAGGTAAAGTTTTCAGTCACTTTGTTCTGGTTTTTAATTCCTCTATCAAGTCTCTGTGTGGTTCAGAATTGGTCAAGTGCATTTTTTCCTCTTCCTTGGAATACCCAAATGTGGCTTCTGACAGAAATTAAATATCACAGTAAATGGGTTCTGTCCTTTCTCATTATGTCATTTTCTGTTTTCTCCAATGTTTCAGACGCTTCCTGAAAAGCGTCTTGCAGCGTAAGCCTTTTCCATCTGTTTTTGGAAAATCAGAATGTCGTTTAATTATCCAGAGAGCTTCCTTAAGTCACTGACTTCCATTTAATCCATTTTGTACTGTTAGATGCCTTAACTAAGAAAGGTGGAGAAAGTTATAATTAGAGCTTGTCTTTCTGTCTACAAGTTGCTAATTGGGCAAGACTGCTAAACGGACCTGGTAGGATTTGTCTCTAGATGCCCACGTGCTGTTAGCGTGTGCTCAACTGTGAGTCTTACTCAGCAGCGAAGCCCTTGCTGTGATGTTTTGAAATGAATACACCCAGAGCGGGGAGAGAGA
>VZSV01000011.1:5064327-5157208 GCA_013398735.1 Nothocercus julius | reverse complement strand
AAAAAAAAAAAAAAAAAAAAAAAAAGTCTGATTTTATTCATTTGTCTGCCTCAGTTCCTCTGATGTGTACAAAACCTTAACAACAACAGGCTTCTGGCTTGCTGAGGTTACTGCTTTCCGTGCTGATCAATACCTTTTACTGCTTCCTTGCTGATTTCCATCATGTTCTGATCGCAAGCTCTGGATCAGAGGCAGTGTTTTTTCTAAGAATCCTGTTCAAAGCTAGGGCAGCAAGATCAAGGTTTGTGTTAAAAGGCCCCTAATGAATTCTAAATGGCTAATAATGAACTAATTCAGCACAGCGCAATACATCTTCCTACCTAGGGTATATGCTGCAATCAGTGTTTCAGTGATAGCATTCAGTGAATCATTAAAGCAGATTAATATTTTCTAATCAAACATATTGACTGAATTTCAGGTTGTGTCATCCTGCAAACATGTGAAGCTCTTCCGTAAATCTCTGAGAAAGTGGCTTGGAAATGTTTGGGTGAAATGTTTTTTTTCAGTAGAAAATTTCCTGCATTTAAAAAAACCTGGGGATGTTATAGAAATCCAATTTCAATGAATTTACTAGCTTTAAAGTAATGTAGAGAAGAAGTCTATGATTATTCTTACTGTCATAAGAATGAAAGACTCCAGGCTGCTTTTGCCTTGAGAGTAAAATGTTGCATTACGGCAATAAAAACAAACAAACAAAAAAAACCCCTTATGTTTACATTTAAATGTTGGGGGGTGGTGTCGGTTTTGACCTATGAAAATTTGAGGCTTTGAATTTTCCTTTTGATTTGCAAGCAGGAGAAAATTTCTGAGAATTGGGCTGGCACTGTTTGGACGTGTTATTGAAGTCTGAGTTACTGGAAGCACTTTTAAAGTTCCTGCTTTGTGAAGAAGTTCCTAATGTCAGAAGTCTGTAGGAGATGGATAGATAGATGGGTAGGGAAGGAAACTTGCGAAGTATGATATTAAGGAGGAATTCTGGCTTATTATTACAGTACCTGTAGGGAAGTGGGGTTTATGGTAGTTTGATGAAATTCTACATTTTTATGGAACTGTCATTTCTGAAACTGTCTAGGGAAAGGGCAAGACTTTCTTCTCAATTTTGTAAATTTTACATGAATATAATTATATGTCTCTCAAGGGATTTGCTCCTGTTTTCACCAGTCAAGAGAGACATTGATGACCCATAATACACAACAAATAAAGAAATTCCACTTCCGTCACCATGAGTTCAGATCTGTGGGACAGACAAAGAAAGGTAAAGGAGAGCACGAAAATCACGTTTGGTCTTTGGGGAGAAGCGGAGAGTGGAGCGGCTGGGATGGGGGCTGTAATAGGAGTTGTTTCCTGGGGAGGGGTGGCGGGCAGGACGGTTGGGTCTCACGTTTGATTTGAACCTGAGCACAATGGCAAGGCACCTGTTGAGAGCTGAGAGCTTTTGTAGAGGTTTGGGCACTAATTGTCGCCTTGCAGCTGGAGGATTATGTGTAACCTGAGTATTCAGCACTGAAGGTCTTACAGCAGCCTTGACAAGTATGGGAGAAGCCTTTCTTTTTTTTTTGTGGTTAATGCCACAAAATGGTGCTTTATAAAATTTGTTCGTAATCTCACCTTGCTGTGACACCCTTGCAGGAACAGCAGGGACTTCGTCTTGGAAGCAAAACCACTGTGAATGCGAGACTGTTTTTTCATGCAGAAAGTAAATTGTCCATCTATTGAATATAGAGTCATGTGCAGAACCAAGCCTGATCTTCCTTTCTCTAAATGAATAATAATTCGTTTTATGCCCACATAAGACTCCCCTCCCTTCAGTGGGCTGCAGCAGGAGCAGTACCTTTGATCATGCTGTGAATTCCACCCCCCCTTTTTTTTTTCTTTCTTGTCATAAAAAAAGCAAATGCCATTTTCACTGAGGGATATGGTACCGATGCTTCAGAGTATTTAAAGAAGTTTTAAGCGTAAACTACTACTTTTTTACTCTTAACTAGAAATAACTTTGGAGATTGCTCAAAATTTAGATTTAAAAAGTGTCACGTATAACAAATATATGCGTGTGTGTATATGTATGTAATATATATATATATAAAACAAATAACATATATAACATATATATGTATAACAAATTAATTGGACTTAGTTTGAGTAATCCATTGTAAGAGTTCAGGCTTCTGAATTGATCTCTGTCTAGATTTATCTCTCTTTTTAACAATGTATAAAAATAAAAAGTTAACCTCTTTTAACACTTGTTACATGTGCACTGCAATATGTTTTCTTGGAGAACATTCAATATGGGATACTTTGCAAATAGACCATAATAAAAGTAAAATACTGGTTGCTTTCATTATCTGGTATATTTTTTCCTAATTTAATCCATCTATATTAAAAATCATTGTGGAAGCACTGAGAAGAATAACAGCCAAAGAATATTGTTTCCCCTAAAGTTACATCTTTAAAAGATAGTGTGAATATATGCACTCTGTAGATATTTATTAAGTAACATTTTTGGTAATGTTAAGGACATTGTATTAAAATATAAGGAAAATGCATCATACTATCTTGTCTATCCCCTTGATAACACAGGATGGATCCCTAATCTATTTTTATTTCCTTTGCAATACAGGATATGGGTAGGAAATACAGGATTATGAATAGTTTAATTCCTTAAAAAAAAAACAAAAAAAAAAAAAAAAACAGGGAGAGGGTTGGGTGCTATTCTTATTTGTTTGATTGAAAATAATAAGAATGGAACTTACAATTCAGTGGATATAACTCAATGGAGCTATATACATTATTCAAACGTATGCTTCTAGCTTGACTATCCTCCATTTTTTTTACCTTCCTTCAGAGCTTTTTAAAAGGAAAAGAATCCCAGAATTAAAGAATTAGCTAACACTTATTTTTGCCTTTTTTAGGTTGAGATGTATTAAGGAAGAAACCATTTCTACTCTGAAGAAGTGGATGTTGACTTTATAAATTTTTTTGGTATAGAAAATGGAAATGTCTTAGATGAATAAAGCAGAGAAAAGAACTTTGATGATGTCCTTCGCCTGTGGGTTGTATAAAGGTAAGATGCAAAAACCTCCTCAGAAGTGAAAGAACTAAAGAACTCATCATGATTTTTTCAATGAGAGAATTGTTATTTATAAAACCAGCTTAGCAATGTGCTTGCTTTTGTGGTTTACTCTACTCAAAAGAGGAGAATGCGTTACTTGTAATGGTCATTCAGTAAGCTTTAAACTTTCTGGAAAATGCAGAAATTTTCTGATTTGGCTGAGTTATCCTCTTGTTCATGTTTGGTAATTTCTAGTGAAACCCACAGCTTCCTAAACTGCTAGATGAACTTTAACTGTGCAGATAAAAATGGTTATTATTCTATGAAATAGAGATAAATCAAAAGGGAAAAAATATCCATTTCAGTGTGGTAAATGCATGAACTTGTATTATTTTAACCAAGCATGGTTGCAAATACAAATATCCTTGAAAGAACCAGGCAAAGAGGATACACGCACATGCAACATTTTTAAGACATAGTCACTTGCTTGTATTAAAAACTTGTAACGTACAGGTCTGGAAATACTTAGAACTTTCATATTTTTGAACGATTGACTAACTCACCAAAAAAAAAAAAAAAAAAAAAAATACCCAAAGTGGTGAAAGGAAATCTTCTGTTGTTGAAGAAATGTAAAAGTAACATTTTTGGCAGGCCACTTTGGGTGATGTCATTGTACAGAATATGCTAAAGTCTGTTATTTTACAGCAGGAACTGATTTCTCAAGGCAGGCAGAATATATGGGCACTTAGTGTTGCTCTCAACTTTAGCCAGCCAAGATCTGTACTTTTTTACACCTCGTTTGATGGTAATAAACCAGGCACACTTTTAAACATGGGACCCAAAGGCCTTTCACATGCATGTGTATATATACACACATGCAAGCACA
Source organism: Nothocercus julius (assembly GCA_013398735.1). Classification (NCBI taxonomy): domain Eukaryota; kingdom Metazoa; phylum Chordata; class Aves; order Tinamiformes; family Tinamidae; genus Nothocercus; species Nothocercus julius. The sequence goes on along the minus strand of VZSV01000011.1, from coordinate 5,153,273 downwards.
TGCACAAACACGCATAGATATCTATCCTAGCAATACTTTGCACACTAATTACTGTATCTCTTGGCTGAAGATGCACTTACTGCTACCACTGAGTATATGTTGCCTCCTGTAGTGGTTTCTGGCAGAGGATAGCTCTGAAAGTAGCACTGGATTTGGGAAGGCAGGGAGAGTCTTTTTCTCTCTCTCTCTCTCTCTCTCTCTCTCTCTCTCTCTCTCTCTCTCTCTCCATACTGCCAATTTCTTGCAAGGTGACAATTCTCTCCTCTTTCTCCCCAGATGCTTACTCAATCAGATATCAGAGCACTTGCCATTCATTGTGTGTTTGCTTTCTCTTGAGTAAAAACAGGTCTCAGCTCTGACCTGCATTAACCTGAGTCCAAACCTTTGGTAAACTGTAAAGAACTTTATTGAATTTAAAGCATTAAGTAGTAAAAGGATTAGGTAGGCAGTGCTGAAATTATCCAAGAGGGAACATGAATTAGGTGGTCTTTGGAGGATTTAGGGATTGTCCAGTTAAGAGCCAATAAATGTAGTTCACTTGTGTGTGCTAGCAAAAGAGAATATTTGTATCTGTTAAATTTTATATTACTATTTTTATGATACATCTGTTCTGTCTCATCTGTTTGGACTACTTAGCCTGGTCATAGAGTAGTATAGATACTTTAAAACAAAATTGTAAAGAATACAATTATGAAAGGATACTTGAAATGTGGAATACTTGGATTCTGTTCTTCATTATTCCAGAGCAGTATTTTGGACTGCTAATGGAATAGCATTTCAGTGAGGATAAGGGTTGTCTTATGAAAACAAAAATCATTGATTACTCTTCACGAACATTCTTTTTTCTCTCTCTCTCTCTCTCTCCTTTTTTTTTTTTTTTTTTTTTTAAATTCTGTGAAAAATACCACTTCAGTAGTCTGAGTTTAAATTTCTGTTTCTAGTGGTATATTAAAATAATGCCTTATTGCTCAAGTTTTCCATTTTTTTCATCTCCTGGCCAGGTTAGCTTCTTATTCCAGTGCTCTAGCATGGGAGAATGGCTCGGAACTTCATGTTGCAAGGAAGTCTCTAAATCCATTAAGCCAAATCTAGTTAGAGAATGTCTAGAAAGTAAATCCATAGTAGCCTATTATTCCTGTTAACAAAATGCATATGCTTCATCTAACTCCATGGACACTTTCTAACTTTAAAGATAACATTATATAATATTATATATTTTTAAGTTAATGCTGAAAGAGGCATTTTGTAAGCTTTGTGTTTGCAGGCAAATTATACTAACTTATTGGCCGTGGAACCACAGAAGAATAGGAGTTTTATTATAGGTGGGCCTGTCTGAACTGTCTTTTATTAGGTTTGCCTCGCACATCCCATTAGAAGACCCTTTTCAGCTGCTTAAAACTTTTTCAAAAATTAACTATTTGGGCTGAAATTTTCCATGCTATGTGCCCATCCCGGTAAGATTTTCATTTTAATGCTTAAGACAAAACAGTTCAGCTAGTCCTGGGAATAAAGCTAAAGAAAAATATTATTTTGCAGTGTTAAAAAATTCTGTTTTTTTTTTTTTTTTTTTTTCTTAGTTCTTTTCCTTGTTTATTTCTAAACTCTGTGAGTTCTGTGTTCTGTATAGAAAGCTGACATTTTTCTCTAGTGGTTGTATCTTCTCCTACTCAGTGAAAAGCTACTGATGCTTTGTCCAGTTACTAGACACTAGGCAACCTCTTGGTTCACACACAGCCAGTAGAGGCTCCTTAGATTTTAGCAATTAAAATCACTGTACACTGTGTCTTTTCCATGCCTTCATAACTCATGTGAGACTGTTCCCTGCAGAATAACAAGAACATGCTCCACCTCAAGACTCAAAAGAACAAAGCCAACATGTTGCTGCAATTCCAGCTTCCAGCTGCTTCAGGTCAAGGTGGGGCACACAAAGGAAATGAGAACAGGCAGCTTCAATCTCTCGTCCCTGTCACTAATCCCCTTTTTGGCCACTTAGATACATGAATGTGGAGGGCAGAAGAGCTGAAATTGGAGGGAAGGATAGAAACAGGCTTAGTCTAGTGGGGGAAATGGAAACAGAGAGGATGGAAAGAAGAGAGCTGAGGGAGAAATAGGGGTGTGGTCTGGGACAAGGAGGCTCAAAGTAAAAGATGGAGATTCTGAGGAAGATGAGTCTACAGGAAATTAGGACTGAAGGCTTTGTGGGGAACGGCTGGGAGCAATTTGGCAGGAGAAGGAGCAACACTGAAAGAAGATTGTGAGGGATGGAGGAAATTGCATTAGGTGGACAAGGAAACTAGGATTTGAAATCTGGAGAGTATTAAGGTGGAAAAGACAAGGGCTATGGGTCTCATGCACAGTCCAGTTGCAAGGAAGGAGTTGGGCCCAGCTGGATGGAAAGCTGATGGGAAGGGTGAGAATGTCTGTAGGGCCAGGTTGAGTAGGTCAGAGGGAGTCAGAATGAGTGTGTGGATACTGGCTAGGCCAGCAAGCTGGGATGCAGTATGAGGTATCCAGACCGTCATCATTTATCATGCTTATGAACCTGGAAAAAGGAGCGAGAGAGAAGTACTTTGGAGGATGTAGGAAAGAAAAGATTCATCAGGGGAAAGGGTCAATCTGCAGAATTGCTGGGACGCGATAATAACGACGCTCCGCTTCAGAGCCCAGTAGGAAACTGGAGATCCCTGGCTCACCCTTCCCCTGCTACGAGCAAATATCTACAAGCTGTTGGAAAAGCGTGTGTTATCCCCTGTCAGGGGTGCATGTAGAGGGGGTGACTATTTACTGTTACTGTCAGTTACTCGTAGCTCAAATGGCAGAGGTCTGCATGGTGGATCTAAAGGTTATGACTGATGATGAATCATACAGGTGTCAGCACGACGCTCTCTGGTAGCATTTCTCTTTTTTTTTTTTTTTTTTTTTTTTTTTTCCCCTATGTGTGCAACTTTGAAAACGCTAAGGTTGCAAGAGAGAGCACTCTGAGTTTAGAAAATGTTAAATGAATGCTTTATCCATTGCTTTAATTCAGCCTTTTATACGTGTGCTTTGTGATATGCAGACGTTCAATCTGCTGTTTGTTTTCCTGTGTGCCTGTTCTTGTTTCGGTGCCTACCATGGACCAGCTTTGAGAGGAAGGCGTAGCAGATATCGATGAGCTTTTTCTGAGAGACCCTGGCCTTGCTTTTTGCAGCTGTAAGAATGTGATTAATGTGTGACAGTGACAGGGAGGCTGCGCAGAGGGGATCATCCTTAGGAAGCATTGATCGGTGCTGTCCAGGAGAGCAGGTCCTCTTCTGGCACCCCCCATCACATCGCTTGGTGTTGCTGCACAAGCCACAAAATCGAACCGGTGATGGGCTGCCAGAATTGATGTGGTGGTGGTTTTCCAGATAGGCAATTTGAGTGTCATGGCTCATACAGAAGTGCTAAGAAGTGTGTGCAGGTCTGACTGGAGTTCATCAGCAGGAGCTATGTGTTGGGCATCTAGGTACTCTGAAAATATGGTCCTGGGCTTCTTGAACGGATTTGTTAAAATTGCTGAGTGCTTCTGACCTTGCTGTCTTTTAGCTTGCTATTTCAGTATATCACCCTCTCCTTCAAAGCAGTGATTGTGATAATTAGTTAGTGAATAGAGACCATACAGCTTCTGTCATGGTGGAAAGCTTATAGATATTTTACTGATTTTGTCATGACAAAAGCCTTCAAACATGTTATATAGAGGAAGTCTGTGGCAACATATGAACAAGGAGATGAGACAAGAATTTGGATAATTGTTCTTCAGATCCTCCATCTAATCCCTGAAAAAAGAACAGTTCTCATATATTTATAAGGAATGTTTGAAAATGTCTATAAATGCAGAAATGCTTTGGCATTATGGAAACTTCAGGCCTGATAAAATGCAATGCAAAGTTTTGCCCGATCATGTTTGAAGTTACTCTTTTTGATGCCGTTCACCATGCTAATGTTTCAAATCCTTGTCAGGTGCTGAAGATTTAAGATGGAGATGGATCTTATGAAGATGGAGACCTTGCTAGAAGTGTGAGTTCCCTGTGTCCTTACTGTGCTCCTGGCTATCCCAATCCACGTGGATGTTTGGAGCTCTGTGGTTGCTGTTATCCTAATGCATATACTTCTGGATGAAGTTAGTTTTAGCATATCCAAATTAACAGAATGCAAAAGCAGTGTTTGCATGTTGTTGATTAGATATTTCTATTTTAAAAAAAGGCATGTATATATTCTAAATAGAAATGGCTTAGCACCAAATTGCAAAAAGCAATCTATAGCGAGACGTGTGAGCGGGACTTCTTAACAATTTCCTGCTGCATGGTCAAGACTCTGTACAGCTGGGTTGAGAGGTCTGCAAGCCTTCCTGAAATGCACCCGGCCTCATGCAAAGCATCTCAGTAGCAGCTGCTGTCTGTCGCGCAAGCCAGGCGGGCTGGGATAGAGGGAAATTTTTCCCCTTTCTCCACGAGGCGTAATTTTATTAGGTTCTATTGTAAATCATGGGGATGCCTGCTGAGTATGCTCTGCACTTAACATTTTTTGGTTATTGCTGCACAGGACTAAGGCTTTTTTTCTGCACATAAAGCTAAAGCTTTCAAAGTTCAACTGTATTACGTTATTTATACGTGAGCAACTGTTGGTTGGAAGAGATATGAATTTGCTGTGAGCACCTAATGACTGCTGTCTAGCAAAGACTCAGATAAACCCATGGCTGTCCCAGGAATGTGTGTGAAAAACCACCCTTCTCCGCCACAGCTGCAAACCCAACATCATGGAGGCAGTAAGTGTTTTACGGTGAAAGCAGGGAACAGCTAAACACTCCTTCACCTAGAGGAAAAACTGGAGTATGCTGCCCTTGGAAATAGGGCAGAATTATGAAAAGCATTAACTGAATAAGTGAACTGATATTTACTGTTGGGGGGAAAACATGTCCATGGGCTGTTACAGCAGAGCAGTTGCCACACTGGAAATTTCCCCTCTTCCCTCCCTTGTAGTAACATGCCTGTGCACCTTTATCATACTCTCCTTCCCTTCTAGGACTAAGTCACTTCGCCAGGGTTTCTCCTTTCTGTGAGTTTTGTTTTAATTTGACGATGTAAGGTATTTCAGGGTCAGAGACCATATCTTATTTATTGGTTTTATGAGTCACTTAGCCCATTCTTGGATGCTTGACAGATAATAATGTCTTTGATTGCATCATGCGGTATAGCAGGTCTGTAGGAAAACAGACTTGCAACTCTATAATGAAGCTTTAAGTTTGATTTACTATTTACTCATTTGATATCAAATGTTAGCCAGAATTCAGGTCATTTAAATTCTGTGAACTGACTGAGCCAAAGGCAATATAAAATCAAGTATCATCAGTGTGTATCTAATAGTTCACACAATGTAACGCTGTCTAGATTTTCATCATTAATGTTCCTGGACTAAACACGAAGCACTGGATAGAAGAAAATCTGGACAGATTTCAGCTGGAAGATATTCACAGTATTTAAATGTTCTATAGAATAATATGTTAGTGGTTGCCATTCTGCAGTAGTTCTGTTGCAATCCACGTTTCCCAATTATTGCACCCTACTGTAATTAATTTGAAAACCCAAACTTTTTTTCCTTTATTTTTTCCACACCCCATTTAATTTGTTCTTGTGTGGGTTTCTGAATGCTGTAGTTGTGGAAACACTAACAAATTCATTCCTAATAGGAATAATTGAGCTGACAGCTAAAGAGACGCTTACTTTCTCAAGCACTTAAAAAAAAAAAAAAAAAAAAAAAGTGTTCTTTTATTCTCTATTATTAATATTCCCGTTGAGCGAAGCTGAGCCTAATGCAGAAGGCTGTACTTGCTGCTCGGATGTTATTGGCCGAGTCTGGGGACAAGATGTTCAATCTGAACAGCAGAGGCAGAAATATTGTAATATTTTTCTTCCCATGGGACCTGGCAATATGCTTCAAGAAAGACACAGTTCTTGGGCATGTGTAAAGCCAAGGAAACTTGATCAAGTTGCTTCTTGCCAACTGAAGAGGGAACCCAATCATGTCCATGGATGAAGGCTGTCAGAAGTGTAAGGTATAAAATGCTTTGGGCTAAACCCTTGTGAAAGACATGGGTTAACTTGTTTTGCCTCAACATGTAACTCAACATGTACATTTTCAAAAGCTGACACAATTGACACTAACAGTATCAGGGGCAGATCTTCCTCTGAAATTAATGGGAGAGGCCTCCCTTACAAACACAGGCTTCAAAGCAAATGCATGGGTAATACAAATATGGGATGTCATTGCCTGGAGGTCTGTGAAAATGAGGCAAAAAGCAGAGGATGAGAGAAGCAGTGGAAGGGAAGCAATGGGCATTGTCATGAGAGGTCTGTTAGAAAGGAAAAGCTGAGAGGAAGCAATGCTTTGGAAGGAGTGTTACTTAGGAAGAGGCTTGTGTGGGTGAGCAGAGGACTGTTCGTTTCATTCCTGTTGTATTTAGGAAGACAGGACTTTAAATGGAGGGGGGCAGTAAAAACACTCCATTCATGGGATCATGTCTTGAGTCATTCAAATCTCTAAGACTCTGAAGTTTGACAGCTTAGATCAAAAAGAACTGTAACCAGGTATCAGTCCTTGCACAAACAGAAATGAAGAGTGGAGATGCAAATATGTCCAAAAAGTACTACTATAAACCTGGAGGTTTCATTACAAGAAATAGAGTAATGATTAAAGTTTTCCTAGAAAAGGCTAGGAAATGCTTGCAATAGGGTCTGGATTGATTGTGGAACTCTGCTAAACATCTCACAACAGTGTGCAGTGTTGAGATGGATGCATGGTTCCTCATATCAGGAATAGCCTAAGTGGAATGCAGGAGACCTGGAAAGCTCTGGACTATCTGGGATTTCTCTGCAGAGATTAGCTATGTTGAAAGTTTAAGGAAATAAGAGGACTTGAATGGGAATGGACATTTCTTGAGTTTTGGTTTTAGTAGTGCAGAGATCTGCAAAAGGGAAAAGACCTACTGTTCAGGTCCGAATAATGGCAAACTGACTTTATAACGTATTGGAGAAAAAGCTTCTGTTGTCAAGGTGGTGATGAACCTGCTGAATGTGGGCTTGGGGATAAATCATCAATTTTAACTCAGTTTTCAACTTCCAGCTCAGGGAACAGAGAGAAATGAAGGTCAAAGGCAAATATTTGAGATACCATTACCAGTACCCTAATCTTGATTAAACTTGGCCACTGAAACAGCAAAAATGAGGGTAAAACTTTGCATGTATAATGGGATTCTCGATCTATGTGGAAGTAGTTCAGCAAGAATGAACTACTCATACTAGAGTATCTGAAACAACTAAATAGTAGTTCCGAAACAGAGTTGTCTAATAGGTTTCAGATGGAGGCACTGCCTGGAGAAGTCTATGCATCTAAAACTTGAGAAATGGTTTTCAAAATGGATTTGTGGGATTTGAAATAGAAACCTGGATAGCTATGGAAAAGGTTGAACGAACCCAGTGTCTCATTGTGGCAAGGATCTTCACAGATATGCCAAAAGTGGCTGACTTACAAATTCTGGCATTAAAACCTTTAATAATGTGGCTCAGATGGAGGAGGAGATTTGTAGATGATTGATTTGCAGTTGTTAAGTTGTCAAGTTTTGACAAGTATAAGACATAATCATGCTTAAACTGATGCTTGTGAGAAAAGATAAGAAGACTCTCTGAAACTTATCTTGAGACCTGGAATCATAGCTGTAGAAGCTCAAATATTTTCCCTTCTAACAGAAACAACTGAGAAATTTCCGAATTTCAAACAAGTTCCTGGACTAATAGTCGGTAATAGTACTTCGGCTGAGTTATCAGAAGGCTTGTTCCAAAGACTTTGTATTCAGTTATGTTAGATGCAACCCAAAACTTACAAAAATAATTCTTCATTCCAGTAAGCACTTCTGCTGTTATCCAAAATGTTATGCATATGAAGAAAACATTTGTAGGATAATCCAGGAAGATTTAGATACCTCTTTTATTCATTAGAGTTGTTTATATCACATGTCAGAATTGCCTAGACAGTGCTGGAAACTTAATCTGTGTATTGGTGTACAGATTCAAATAGCCTGTTTTTCACTTCTCTTTAGCTACATACATGTAGCTTGCTATTATAGCAGCACAAGTCATGTAAACCAAAGGTCATCATGAGCAGCCAAAATAATGTTCTCCACATGTCAAGATGTTGGTAAAGAAATGATGTGAGCTAAAGCGCTCGGCTGGAGCAGTATCTGCTGCGTTGTGAGAGCACACGCAAATCTAGCGTTAGAGCCAAGTCCCCTCTCCAGGCATTTCGAGCAAGAAGTTTCTAGGAAGAAACCCCCAAAACACAAGTAAAATTGTGTTTTCACTGAGCTCATGATAAGGATTACAACAGGCTAAGTAGAGCTGGTATTTGCTTTATTTGCTTCTTGCTAGTGGGTCATAGTATCTTGATTGTGTCTTCTGCCAGGTCTTGGTCTTGTGGTGTTTCTGACCACATCTGGTCAGACCCAGCTGGCAAAGGAGCACAAATTCTTTCAGCAGCAATTTGAATTGGGATCAGCTATGGGGTAAAAGCATTTAGGTGGCGTTGCCACAGCACAGGTGATGAACCCTAATGGTTCATAATCTACTTTTCCCCTGTGTTAACTTGCTCGCGTAGTCCTGCTCTAATCTTATGGTAGCTGCTTCATATGTGAATCACCTATAATTAGCATGAACAATGCACTCATTTCATGTAAGAGGAACAAGTCCTGTTTCAACATTTTTTCCTTAGATTGAATATCATGGGGGAGCAAGCATTTCTGCAACCTCTGCTTAGCAAACATTTCTAATTTATGTTCTAATGTAACATTTCTAAATGCTAAGCAACCATGTTCCTTTTTGCGTTACCTGAATGGCTGGAGCTGAGAATGATTATTAAACCCAGGACTGTGCCTAATAACTGGTGGGACAGAAAAGCAAATTGGTAGCTCAGTACCTTTTTAAAACAGCTGTAAAGTTTTTACTTGGTAGCAGAAGTCAATTGATTTTTTCCTTTCTTCCTCACTTTGCTTTCAGTCTGTGGTCCGAGAATTATGATTTTTTTCCCCCCCCTCCCACAGCTGTCTGCAGAGAGCCCGGTTCTGCTGCCCACACCTGTGTAAGCACTGGAGGGACATGGTGGGAATTAGCCAAAAGCTGCCCAGCCACAACGGCTCTGCACTGCGGTGGCTGAGGAGGGAGCTGCTACTGGAAAGGGTTTCTCTACCATATAAAAAAAAAAAAAATCTAGGTCTCTTTTTAGTTTTTATTATTAATGTTTCAGGGCATTGTTATGTTTATCCAAGGCTTTTTTCTAGAGATCTATGTGGGGTTTTTACTGTACGATCTAATTAGGATAGCAGTAGATATTCTTGGCTTCTTTACTATTAAAGTATACTCCACTCTTGTGTTTTTGTCCCACTTTCACATCGATACCCTGATACACTCTGCAGAGCTTTCACTTGGAAATGCTCTGGGCCACAGGTATTATCCATGCTCTTTCTGAAAGGCACATTAAAATTCACCTTGTGCTTCCTGACCCACTCTAACCATGGCAGAAAGTGTGTTTTCCTTTTCTTCTATTTTTATTTCCAGTTTTCCTGTGAGTGCCGCATCAGGGAGTGAACAGGACGGGGCAGCGTGGGCACAGCGCAGGTGTGCAGCCCAAAGCCTCTCTCTGTGCACTTCCAGGTTCTTCTTGTTGTTGCTGCTTGCGTCCCGGAGCTGCAGAAGCCGGCCCGGCGAGCTGTGCACGTGTGGATGTTTAGATCTATACGTTCAACCTCTCTGGTATGCAAGCCCAGCCCTCCCTTGGAGAGAAGCGTGTGTCCCAATGCCTACCGCGCTGGCGCAAAGCAGGTACCTTCCAGGAAGGTGCCTGTCACTTACTATATTTGAGCACCACCTTGGCCTCACAATGAGAATTGCTCTTGGGGAGAATGGCTACTTTGCCAAAAGGAGAAAAAACTGTTTTCTGGGATTAACAGCAACTACTGCTGCTACTGTTATCTGGCTTTTGTATTTTTGCTGGCAAAAGCTATTGTCCTGCTTTATTTAATTCCAGTCAGCTAGTCTTGTTCCCTTCTGTGCCATAGCGGAGTCGCGTTATTTATGACTGATAGTGGACCAAAAAAAGCACAATTCGTTAAACTCCTAGATGAGTTGATTCTCTGTTGTTTAACTCATTCTTGGGTGATGCTTTATGGTTATCTCTAAGACACTGTATCTGCCAAAGCCTGCTCATTTTTACGTTACCGTTTTTGTTGCTGAAGGCTTTGTTTTTGCTGCCAGTTTTCTCATCATGCATGGGAAGAAATGTTATTTGCAAAAACCTGTCTCAGTATTAAATGATTTTAGAGGGATGGAGTGTAGTTCAGGAGCTCTTCTTTTATGTCCTATTGAACGTGACAGACTGCGTTAATAGATGATGTTATGTAAGTCTTACAACTTGGATCTGATTTTCCCTATTGACACATGGCTGATTGTCTTCATTTCATGTGGCTGGAGTTGCTCCTGTGAACTGTCTTGGATAACTAGGAATATTTTATGTTAACAAGTTCTTCATGTTTCCAGGTTTGATCACCAGGGCCCATCCCAGCTTAGCTGACTCAAGTGGAAGAATTTTGAAGCTTTGCAATTTAGTCTAGTTCAAAAGTTATAGACTCAACCCATGTGCACCATTATAATGGGACAAGATCATCGAAACAGCATCCCAAAACATCAAAACAGCAGACTGCAAATAAGTGGTGCATGTTTATTTCCTGTGTGTTATCACTGTCTTTATTGCAGATGCACAGTGTCAATCAGTGCAGCATTGGTTCCTGTGACTGAAATGATTCATCCCTTATTTCTCTTCCCCTCTGTCTTTTATTTTTCTTAGTGTGAATGCGGCACTTGTGAAAGTCAAGGAGAAATAACACTTGCCTTTGGCAAGCATCATGTGGGCAGGGTATAAAGTTCCACACACAGCTGTGCCAGTGTGCTTTAGCCCTAACTTACAACATTTCCTGCTATTCCAGAACTGGGTCTGCGTCAGAGAGATTGCCAATCATGACACTTTTTATGGCAGTTTTGTGCTGCGCACAAATGGGGACTAGAATGAAACCAGCAGACTAATTTTAGTTCATGATCTTAAAAGAAGTTTTCAATCCAGGTCTGCCAAAGTGAAAGATTAGTGTGTTAGCTCACTGAAAATTTGAGCCTGTTCTCCAGCTGGGCTTTCTTGACCACCTGCTATCTTGTTGATACAGTGAGAGATTAGGTTCGCTGGGCCTGATTTGGGCCTCCTGTACCCTTCAGAGGTTTCAGAGGGTTTTGTGAAATCGTTCTCAATTGTCTAATTTACACTTCAGCCAGACTGGAATCTTTTTGTGTTTTACCATTTGTAATAATACAATAGTATTATTTGTCTTTGCTTGTGTAATTTTTCTTATTCCTCCAGTTCTGCTACTTTCTCAGCCATCCTTATATGTTAGTTGTCTTTTGCATCACTACTTCCCATAGCATCACCTTAGCATAGCTTTGTGTTATCTTTCTGCCATGGTCTTATGTTGTTTCAGTGACCCATAATACACCTAAAATTCAGTGCTCCTCCTCTTGATGTTGCTCTTTCTCTGCATTAATGAAGTTTCTTGGCAGTGATTTACAGAACCCACCGAAGCCCCCTGTTTATGCTTGCTTCAGAAAGGGGGAAATCAGTTGTGTGAGATGGGATCATGGCACCCTTCTCACAAACACTTGCAGACTTTGAGAAAGTCTTGATGGAAGCAGGTGGGAAAGGCTGTGCCCTGGTAGGTCACTGAACTGCTGTGGGGACATTTCTTCGCATGGAAATGGATTTCCTCTGTGGCTTTGAGGGTATCATTCAATTGCTCAGAGTCTAAGCTTCCCCACCTGTATATTGTCATGAGATACTAGTGCCTCGTGCATCCCAATAGTGCTGGATGTAGGTGTGCTCCGGTGGGTCTGCTGAAGCACAGAGACCTCCTTGTCTCCAGAGGGCTGAATCTCGGCAAACCATCAGCTCTGCCCACTTGTCCAGCCTTTGTGGAGGTTCTCCACCCTATTTTTAGAAATTAATTCAAAATTTCCTCACTGCTTTGTGGCAAGAAGAGAAACATGTCAGCATAACATTTTGAGCGAGTCTGATGACTATTACAGTAGTGAAATTGTTGACTCATTAAAAAAATTCACTCATGTAGCAACAGAGTTTATGATTTTTCTGGTTGAAATCTAGCACTCTTGTACTAGATGGTATTTCCTAAGACACTCTGCCACATAAAGAAATAAAAATCCTCATTCATGACCTGAATAAAATTCAGGTACCTGTATTGCTTTAAAACCTGAGGTGCAAAAAGGGCTATGAAATAACCTGTGCTCCAAGACGTGCATGCGCGAGTGCCATCTAGTGCTTCATTAATCAACACGTTCAGTGCAGCCGCGACCTTTCCGCAGCTCCGCGCCTGTGCCTGCTCCCCGGGGCTTGCTTGGAAAATCCTGCTTCCAGTTCCGAAGGAAACTGGTGCTGCACGAGCCGCCTTCTGCTGACGCGCACTGCTGAGAGATGGCATGGGAAAGAAAGATGAAGCCTTTAGCAAATTTCTCATAAACTGTACATAGTCTGGGTGCCTTTTTAGTGAAATCCTGGACTTTAGCTGCGAGGATGATACATAGTGTATATGAGGAGTCACAACAGGTTGAACTTAAAGAGCTCATAATGATAAATGAAAATTAAAACATTAGGGTAAGTATCTTGGTGCAAAAGCAGTGAGTAAAATTAGCATAAAACAGTCAAGTTCTGATTAACATGAACATCTAAGAGTTTGGAAGCTAATCCAGTTTAGAGGAATGTCTTGAGTCCTTGGTATAACCTGGACTTCCAAGTTTTGCAACTCCTGTCTGTGTGGTGTTTCTTCTATCCATAGGCTGTGTGAGAAGATACTACTAAGTAGTAGTAGTTTCTACTACTTAGTGTACTACTAAGCAAAACTAACAGTTGTGTTTTGTTTTATTTTTTTCTTTTTATTTTAACTTTGAGAATGCCTCTTAGGTTAATGTGAATTTAGCATTTAAAGTCTGTATACACCAGTTAATAGAACTTATTTGGAGGGGGAAGTGAATAGCTAAATAGGTGATACGACTTAATGGTAGCTGGAGAGGTCTCAGGTCTGGTCTTTATCAAGACGTGATGTTAGTGGGATAATACAGCTTTCAATAAGCCCTGGGCTTTCTTTTTAGATTACTTTATGTAGATGATTACTTTATGTAGATTGGAACTGAGATTTTTATTTAAAGCAAAATCTTGGAAATGTTATAAATATGTGTGACTTTTCTTTCTGTAAAATTGATTTAACTATTCTTTTTGGGAGGAAATTTTAAATGCTTTTTTTTTTTTTTTTCCCTAAGCTCTGCTTATGCTAAAAGCACTTCCCCCCCCATCTGTTCAATAAGGAGTCTCTGAACCCCAGACTGCGAGTTTCTCTCTGATCTAATACAGCAGGTTTTTGTGCTTTTGCTTTTTAACGGGGCTGCGCACAGGCTAAACTTCCTCCTTCTCATCCCTGAGCAAGTGGCTCTGAATAACCAAGTAAAAGCCCTTTCTTGAGAGCACTGATCACTAGTCCAATTAAAGAGGAGCCTCCTCTACCTCATCCTGGCAGGCAGAATGTTTTTCTGGCACAGAAGCTCTCTAGTTGTGCCAAATAACCACTATGGGATTTCTAAGGCCCTAATGGCTTTTGAAAAAATACAGTATGTAAGCCATTAAATACTGGCTCTGGAAGTGTTTCCCAGATAGATCTGTGTAGAAGCAAATGGCAACTGTTGCATTTTGACAGTCTTCAGGCTTTTACTTTAATCTCTTACCCTTCTTAGAAACTTCCTATTACAGGATTTCAAAACATCTTCTGAGCGCTAGTGAATTAAGCACTGCAGCTTTGCTGTGCACTCCAATCCCATTTCATATGAACTTACTGAGTGATTACAAGTGAATCACTTTTTACAAATGCAAAATAAGAATTAAAGGACTTGGATGATAATTTCTTTGGCCCGAGTCTGTCCTTTGTTTTATTGCACAAGAGGGACCCAGGTCTAGGCAGGGTCTGGAAGGGCTACCACGAGCCTGTTGAAAGCAAAGCTGCGGCTGTCGGTCCCTCTGTGAGACTTTGTACGCAGGTATCGTGGGTGGAATAGTTTTACACACTTTAAAGTGAAGGACACCTATATTGTTCGGATGGTTAGTATATCATAAATAAGTAAGAAAGGTTTAAAAAAATAAATAGCCTCTCTGAATAGGCAGGAACTATTCCTCATCTGTCTGAATCGCTTGGGGCATTGAGTTTCAAGAAGTAATCTCGCCAGAGCCAGACCAGAGGTGTACCAGAGCTCCCCGACTCCGAAGCAGCTGGTTCTGAAGAAGCCTTTGCTGTAGCAGGTGCCTCACTTAGGTTAACAGCTCAGCTCAGCACACCACGAAGGAAGTTGCCCATGTCCTTGCATGCTGGAGCTGTTACCAGCTGTAAGACAGCTTTTCTTGCTTGCTCTCTGCTGGTACTTTCCTATTGGAAATGAAAGCTGGATGCTGACCATTCCACTTGGACACATGATTGGCAAGCTGGAAGCTGGGAACAGAGAGCAATGTGTGCCACATGCTCGTGACCTTCCTGAAATTCACAGATCAGCTGCTTTTGGCCACCCAAAGCATCGCTGATGTTCAGGTGTGAACTCAGCCATTTTAACACAGGTTACAAGGCTATTTATGTCCCTGTTTTGTCAAGGGGCTAGAAGATTGGGTTTTGGCCTGGGCCCTCTCTGTATGAAAGGAGAAATATTTATAATCCTGCAGTATTTATTTCAAGATGGGATTGATGAAATGAGTATTCCTGTTTACAGGGAATGGAAACCCTCCTGATTTTCTTGGAAGTTCACAGGATGTGTTCCAGCCATCAGGGAAGAGCATGCTTTTCTTTCCCGCCTTCATCTTTGCCCAAACCCAAGGCTCTTGTTTAATTTGAATTTCATGATGAGAAATACCTGACCTCCTTTCCTCCTCTTTCACATTTCAGTGGCTGTGCAAAAAGACTTTCAGGAGAACTTGAGAAATTATGAACTTTGGATTACATAAATACTCTGAAAGTTGCTAAATGCATTGAAACTCGTTCTTCGAAGAAGAAAAAACAAAAAAAGATTTTTTTCTCCCCTTCTGGAAAACCACATCCTATTAACGAAGTTATATTCCTGCTGGGAAATACTTTTGACTTTACTCTCACAGGTGACGCGTTATCGCTACCAGATAGAGCAGAGGTGCCTATGGGTTTTTAAAGAGGGAGGGCATCTGTGTGACTAATGGCTTAGGGAGCGGAATTGTGAGAGTAGCTAAACGTAGATGAGATTTTGCATTGCTTCATTTTGATGGATTAATAGAGAGACGAGGGGTCTAGAAGGAAATTGTATCTCACACAGATTCTTTAATGCTAAAAAATCCCACAGTACTTCATGCCAGCTGTTGAACACTCACCAAATCTGCACAGTTATTAACCACAAGAATCAGATACTGTAAAAGGGAAAGCAGTTACCTAGCTTGAAATGTTGCAAGGTTTCACATTTATAGTCCTGCTTCTTGAAAAATTGCTGGGCTCAGCTTTTGAGTGTTGCCGTTTGAAAGAACACTGCTTACTGCAAACCCTTACTGATGGTGACAGAGAGGGAAAGATGGATGGGGCAGCAAATGCCATGCAAGGATTAATTAATATCTACAAGTAGGGCTTGGGATTTATCTTTAATTCAAATGGTAGAGCCTTTAGCATCACAGCACTCTCAGAACTGTGCTGGGCACTGGCTGAGTATGGAGTTGAGGAGAAGCTGCTAATTGGGAGAGAAAAGGTAGGGAAAAAGTGAGAGCTACTCTGAGGAAAAGCCTTAAGCAAAAGGCCATAGTCTAAAGCCAAGGCTCAGTTCTGGCAAGGCACTCTGGAGTAGTAAAACCAAATTATAGTGGACGGATCCCATATTCTAGAGTGTTTAGCTCTAGAGAGAACTTGAAGGAACTCGTGACCCTCTGAAGAAGACTGTGGTTGATGAATCAGTGCTGGCCAAGTGGTGCCATGCCATATAAAAAAAAATCCTTAGTGACTGACTTAACTTGTTCTTCTCTGAATCCTGCAGGTTGAGAGGCTCCTTCTTGTGTTTTCTTTTTTTTTAAGCTCTGCCTTACAAGTTTTCTTGAACATAAAAGAAGGGGGAGATGAGGAAATAATCTGAAATGCTATGCTGAGAGCGCGCCCTGATTGCACTTGACTGCAAGGTCCCTGCAGCTGCAGACATTACCAGGCTTCGTATTGTCTACTTGCACAGAATGGTGGTTTTTTTTGCTGTTAGCACAGTTTGCTTTGGCTTGCTAATGAACAGATATCTATGGAAAGCCATGGTGCCTGGCCAAAGTCCTATTTTTGTTCTGAATCAATATAGTCTTGCAAGTGTAAGTCCAGGATCAACAGAGATTCATGGAAACTTTTGCTCTGAGCCTAGCAGCAAGGGCTCAGTGCTCTCCAGAAGATGCTTTGTCTTTCTGATCGGCGTGTTCAGAGTGAGGCACAAGCCAGTCGAAAGAAGGGGAGAGGGAGGGAAAAAGCATTAAATCTTTGCAGCATTCTGGAACGAATGAGATGTTCTGGCACCTAGGGTATAATCCTTTTTGAACTTTTCCCCACTTCATTGCAGGCACAGGTGTGCAGCTGACACAGCTGCTACCAAACGGCTTTGCGTCTTCAGCGCTGCTAAAAGAAGAGTCTAGAATAAGAGGGGGAGAAAGGAGATCCTGCCCCTCGCATGACTGCAGAAAAAGATCACATGTTAGGACTGCAATTTTGTTTGTTTTAATAGGCAGCTGCTTAAAAAAAAATAGAAGTGAAAGTTTACCCCATGGGGAAAGGTAGCCATGAAGAAATGAACTGGCTTCCCCTGCAAAACATGTGGTGGCTGGGATAAAGCTGGAAAGGTGACCTAGACGCTGCAAGGTTTTTCTGTATCTGCCTGTAGGTGATGGTCCAGCCCTCCCCTCGCAGGTTTTTGGTAAAGCAGGCTGGTCTGGGCAGCCATTGGCAAAGCCTGGGTCCTCTTGGGGCAGCCTCTTCCAGCTCTGCTGCACAGGTTGGCACAGGAGTCTCTGCGTGTTCATCGATTTTGCTGCCGACACCGGGGCAATTATGCCCCATTAGGCCTAAGGTCCCATCCAGCCCACCATCTGGTTTTATCCAACTAAAAAGCAGATGCCTAGGGAAAACAAGTTGCAGTATTGTTTTAGGAATACACTGCCCAAAGACTCTCCCAAGAATCTGTGGCTCAGCTTCTTGAGATAGGCAGCACGTGTGTATGAATTTCTCTTTCAATAACTTTCTGATCTTCCCTTGAATGCCTGTGAACCTGTAGCATGAGCAGTGTGTTGTCACGGTGTTGTACAGCATAACTGCTGGTTGTGTGCTGGAAACTGAATTCCTGCTCGTGAGCCTGCGGCAAGAGCTCCTGGCAAGTCGAGACCCCCGGTGCTCTTTTGGCAAGTGCTGCCTTGGTACCGCAAACTAGGTGATCTGAGAGTTTTCATCTGCAGCTGTGCAGGGAGTTAGCCCTGCACAAACTGCTTTCTTAACCCTTGGTCTCTTTATCAGTAAAACTGAAAATGCGTCTGTTCTCGTTCCCCTCTTTTATGCACGGAATTTGGGAAAAAGGTGACGATGGCGTTTGATTTCATCTGCCAAGCAAATATCCTCCGCTCTTCTGGCACAGGAACACACTTATTCTCTGTTGTTGAAACTGCTCTACTTTGCATCAACACTGAGATTCAATGCATCGTGTTTGATGCTGTTTTGCAGATAAAGCGTGTCTGTGTGAGGTGGGAAGGTGGGTTCCAGCTGACTTCCACAGGAAGTGCGTTTTCCTTGGAGTGCCCAAGTGGTCTGAATCCCGTGTGTGAGGAGGGAGATGTCTGGAGGAGCTTGTGAAGGGATGGGCAGGAAAAGGAGAGATGCAGCCAGGTAAGAAAATCCCGTTGCTTCCATTTTTATGAAAAATGATCTTCCCACAGCCCAGCCCAGGGCGACTTGCAGGAGGGTTAGCATGAATTATATGTCAAATCACTGATTTCTGACACTGACACAGACCAATGTTTTTTATGTCATATTCTATAAAAGGGACATCAGTGCTTCACATGACCATTGGCACCTGAGCTTACAGCAACTGGGGGGCTTATTTTAGTTTTAGCTCCAGAATTTATTACCAAGCTAAACCTGAACGTAGAGTTTCCCAGCCACAATGATCGACTCCTTCCTGGGTTACAGACTGCACCTTAAAACTGTCACCAGGTTGCAAGTTACCTTAAGAGAAAGGTGAAAACCCTTGGAAGTTCTTATCATACTGTATTCTTCTAGTGGCGAGTAGAATTGAATATCTTCCCGAGATAATCTTCAATCTCTCTGGAATAATTCATGGTAATGTCTTCCTAAAAATACAATTAATGATGCCCAGAGAAGCCTGGTTCACAAAATTTCAAACCTATGGGACAGTGTATAGGATTAGGCAGATGTGAGACCTTATGAAACCGTGGGGACAAAGCAATGGCTGATGAAATTCAGCAAACCGGTGCTGCACAACATGATGCACGTGGGGAAAAGATAATGCTCTCCTCGCACATAAAATGATGGGCTCAGAGATAACCATCATTGCCTAAAAGCAGGATTCTGGGGTTTTGGTAGTAGTTCCCTGGAAGCAGCTGCTCAGAGTTTGTTGTTTTTACTGTGGCTGAGAAATAGAGACAGAACCAAAAATGGTGGCTGGGGTTTACTGTCCATTTTCAGTTGTTGCTTGTTTTTTTTTTAATTGTTGCCTTTTTAGTTTGCTGTGTTTAAATATCGAATTGACTCTAAGTGGCTGAACTTTCCAAAGTTTTCCTCCTGTCTCTTTTTTGTTTTGTTGGGGGAAAAAAATCTATATTGTTTCTACTAGCGTTTGGCTTTGTTTCAAGTGTTCCTGCAGCTCTTGCTTTTCTGCCTCCTGGAGCTGCTTGCACTTCTGCAAGCTGCTCATCTTAACAGGCGAGCTGTTAGCCATCAAATAAGGGAAAGTGCTACCCAAGTTTATAAAAAAGAATCCCTTTGCTTTGGACTTCTGTTGTGGTTCTGACAGCCCATCCACATCATCTGCAACTGCAGGAGAAGCACCTTACCTGCAGTTGGACAATAGGGAAAAAAACATCCCATTTTTTATAAAATGCAGTTATCTTTTATAGAAGTCTGTACAGCTTCAAAAGAAAGGGCTATTTTTTTTCATACAGTGGAATATGTCAAATTACTTCTCATAACTCTGAAATTATTATTATTCATCTCTGTTACTGGAGATCAGTAGGAACATTGTGTTTCCTGGTGCCCAGTGCTCCGGGTTTTCATGGAAAGAGGGCAAATGCTTTCATTTTTCCAATTTTTAAAGCTTTTTTGGACATTGGAACTGGCAGAATTTATCTCTCCGTTTTCATATGAATATTTGATTTGGCCTGGAATGCTGTGGCTGGAATTGCTTTGTATTAGAAGTATTTCCCCAAAGAGATATAAATATGTGATTTATTAATCACTGGTATTTTATTTAACAGATAAATTTCTGCTTTTCCTTCATTCTTCCTGTTCAGCATGTGGACAATATTTATTTATTGTCACTGCCGAGATTGGAATTAATATGATAAAATACCAAATTAGCTCAGGCTAGAGTGGGTTCTGGAGCCAGTCTGGTCCAGATGTTGCTATTAACCGGCATCTTAACAGTTGCAAAAATTTGGAAGTAAATCCTGTTCAAAAGTAATGGCATTTTAGCTAACTCTTGGAATCTCAAAAATGTGGAACAGTGAGGACCTGCGAAAATTCAGTGCCTGATCCTTCAGTGCTATTTCATCATATATTTTCTTTGCTATATGCACTTAACAAATCTCATCACTGTTACCCTCTATGAGGGGAGCTAATGCCTGTGGATTTGTTTTTAAATGAGGAGACTTATTCTTTTACCTGATTTTATCTGCTTAATGTACAATACACAGCAAAGAGATCCTTCTCTAAGATACTAAAGATCAGTGTTTAAGGGATTTGTTTTCTCTGGGACAGTCTGTAAAAGTCAGTTTTGCTGCTCTCATTCCAGTATGTTCTAATCTCACATCATCCAAACTCTGTGCAAATTCCAAGTTTTTGGAAGGCGTTTTTTTTAGGATGATTCATTGCATGTAAAAAAAAAAAAAAAAAAAAAAGAATACTTATGTGGGGAAAGTATAGGTGCCCCTCAGGTTTCTGCTACAGTTGCTTGCTGATTTCTGGCCCTGGGATAAGCTGTGATAGGTCTTGCATATCTTTGGAAAGAGATCTGGCTGTGGCTTAACAATGAGAGTTTAGATTTTCTTTATATTCCCAAATCAAAAAGTTTAGTTCTTGGCTTCATATAGCCCCAAGGCCGAATACACTAGCGATAGGAAGTATTTGGGCCAAGTTCCACGTCTTCTTTGCATCAAGTGCCCAGTTCGAGCCCTGGCACTTGAATTATAATCTTTACATTCTCTTACACTAATAAAAAATAGGGAGCAAAATGGATGTTTAGAATTTGTTAAACAGTTCCAAATGCTACAGAGGTAGGTACATTTGGTAGCTGTGCTTCATGCCTGAGACTGGCACAGATCCAGTTTTCATTAAGATTTCCCCAAAGCTGACAAAGAAGGCATGATGGAGGTGGAAGAAAACATAGATATTTACCTTAAAATGGTAACTGTCTTGGAAGATGTGTTTCAGAATTTTTCAGATGTTCATAGTTCATGTCAAAGCCTCAAAAGGCTCATGCTTGAGGTGTGATTCATGCTGAATAAATCCCCCAAATTTCAAAACTTTCACTTGCAAAAATTGGACCGATTGTCTCTGAAAAAGCTCTCTAGGGCTTCTTTGAAAATACCTTCTTCTGCGGATGGCAGACACGTTAATTTTCCTTGGAATATTTTCATATGTCATTTCATAAATGTTAAAATATAGAAGTGACAAAGCCAGATAATCCAGTTGGGGAGTTTTGGAAAAAGTTCACCCTAGTTCAGCTGGAATCTGGGGCTATGGTTCGAATTGAACTTCGCACAGTTCCCATTCTTAACCACCATACACTTCATCATACATTTTATGCTGTTTTTTGGATTGGTACTTATTAGGTACCACTTTAAGAATTGGCATGTAGACTGCATGAAAATCATCCAGCTTCTATTAATATCTTTTCAATTTCTTTTTTTATTTTTTTTCTTCCAACATACCAATCTTAATAGCAATTTTATGATAGATCAGTTTTCACTAGGTTAAGCCGCAAGTATGTTACAGACCATTGCTAACCATAGTGGTGCGTCCGCGTGACTTCCCTAAGGGTGACGTTCTTTGCATTTGCAAAACATGCAATTTTTTTTCCCATTCAGTCACTCTACTCTGAGGTAAGACTATTTTTTTATTGATAAGAAAATGGCAATCAGAAAATGAAGGAACTTTTGCCCAAGGCCAGAACAGTCACTGTGATCCAGACCTCAGGCTTTTCCCGTTTCCATGCCAGATCACTGCACTACACTTTGCTTCTGCTATTGAGGCAGCAACATGTTCGGAAAACTCCCCAGCTCTTCATGAGACCTTCAGATATCTCCTGAGGTGACAACCTTTTGTGGCCTGAAGCTGTTCTCCAACTGTGAAAACAACTTTTCTTCTAATGTAAAACATATTTTATTAAATCCACCAGTTTGGGATAATGGAAATGACTTGTGTGTCATGGTTTAACTTGCCGACAAAGGCGAGGCTGGGGCCTTGCGCCTAAGAAAACTCTTGACCTGGACACTCACTGACCGGCTCTTCTGAGGCTTCAGCACCGGGTCTTTCATGACACTTTGGGTGTACCTCAAATTCTTGCCAAACCCTTTGGAACCGCTCAAAAGAGCGTTGATTGTGTGCAGTCCTCGGCAGTAGGAGGTGCCAAAAATATGAAGGTCTCTCTTAATATTTTCCACAGTGTCACAGAGCTATTAATGTAAATTACAAAAAGATTTTCTGGTTATCAGGACAAACTACAAAAAGGGAAAATGTGGCGTAATCCGTATAAATCACTTGACTAAGTCAAGCACAATAAATCCAGGGTTGGTGAAGCGAAGTTCCTCTATCTGGCACCACAGTTTGCTCTCTACAATAAACACCTACTTTTCTCATTTGACAGTTGTGTTGGTAATGGGACCCTCTTCGTCCTCGTTCGCACCCTTGCGATCTGCATCCGTGCTGCACTCTGACCTCGCTGGCATTAGGAAAAAGGCAAAAAATGGAAAACAATCGAGAAGTTGCTGCAGAAACAGTTAAATATTTGACCCTGTTTACTGCCAGCTTAGATAAAAATCAGATTTATTTCCTTCTGAAGAAAAATTCTTTAACACATTATATGTGCACTGACACTCCTAGGTTTATTGCAGCCCATTGGAATCAGGAATTTCACATGTGCTGCAGTGGAGGGAATGTTTTAACCATTTGCTTCTGTTTGCCATCTGTTTTCCTTACTCTCTGGGAGCCCGTGTGGGTTTCCCAGCTGCAGAGGGTGTTTCCTAGGCCATCGGGAGCGCATTCATCCCAGCCTCCCTCCGTGTGCCCAGTGAGTTACAGCAGAGAGGTGCAAGGTGTCCTCTCGTGCCTGAGATGCTCTTAGGAACGGCTGAATCGGGCTCATCCTGCCTCTAACACAAGGTCAGTGGAGTTGACTTGAGTGGACTGGAAATGAGGCCCCTTGCCTGGCACTGCATTGTGCTACTACTGCAACACGGGAGCAGTCAAAATCTCTCCTTTTGTACAGTTTGTAGAAAACCCTTTGGTTTTTCTTCCATGAAGTGCTGCTGTTATGAGTGTACACCTGTCTGCCACTGCATCCAAGCAGCTGGTTTTAGGACCTTCCTAATGCAAGCACTAAAATAACTAAGAGCTTGTCGCACATGTTCTGCTAGAGGGGAACGAGATCAGTAGACAGGATTGCTCCTTTCCTCTGGGGCTCACTGTGGATGGTCATGTTTCTGTCGCAGCAAAGCAGACCTTGCTGTATGACCGTTCCGGTCCTCCCCGCAGCACCCCTTGTGTGGGGACAGCTGGGAACTCTGCACAACCAGCGGCTTGGAGACGTGGTCATGCACACCATGTGCGGTTTGAATATTAAAAACTCCAGGGACAGCTGTGTTCCCATGTCTTGAACATTTGGGAACTCAGTGCCAGTTGGAGGCGGTTTCATCCGGCATAGGAGACCAAACCCAGTAAAGAAATGGGGACAGATGACTTGTAAATAGGGACCCATGCAGTTTGCTATCTTAATTTTCATCGTCGTTCTGTTGCTCTTTGCGTGACTGTGTAGAAGAGCTGTTCTTCAATTAAAAGCATATTTGGTTAATTAGGAGCTCAGGATAAAAGGTGCTATACAGATACTATTATTTCTGCTTTGTTTTGTGCACCTTTAGCTGCCCGTGTGTTTTGTACGTCTGGATCTGAGTCCTCTGGAGATATTATTGCATGAAGCAGCAGCAGAAATGAAGTTGATGTCATTTTGGAAAGTACCAGCTTGGAGAGACGGCCTGAGAGGGAAAGGAAATGAAACAGCAGCCTTTACCCTTGCGGTAACTGCAGGTAAATCTGCTCGCTATTTTGGCATCTGACTCTTTTCTGCTTCTCTGCTTAGACCAGGCCAAAATTTAGAGACATTCAGAGTGTCTCCAAATGCCTGTCTCACAGGCAGTGCTTAATGTGTCAAGTAGCTAGGGAGACAGATTAAAAACACAGGGTCAGTCTGTGTGCAGAAAGCTCCAGGGAACTGCTTTTAACTAAGTCCTGTCTCCCCATTGAGTGTGAACTTCTAACTTAGAAGTTACCTGCTGATGCCTTGTAATTGTTTTCAGTTTATTTCTCTCTTCCCTCATCCCCCCCCCCAATATCAAACTCAAGGAACAGTAGTGGCATAAAATGGTGTATGATTAATGCCTTTTAAAAATATTCTCATTTATTGCTGTTAAGCTTAGAAATCCCATATTTGCGTCTGTGGGTATACTGTGTACTGAGCTGTACCTGTCATGTCCTTGGAGGAAAAAAATTAAGCACTGACATAGGATAAATGCGATATTCTTTCAGGGATATCTTTCCCATCTGTACACAATCTCTTGCACGCAATCCCTTGCTATTGACTAAGGAATGAAGCGACTTTGCTGCGAAACCATGTCCTGCCCTGTGCTGCTACCTGACAAACGCCACCAGCCCGTGACACCAGTTGAAGAGTTTTGGCAGTGAATCGGTGAGTCTAGTTTTCATGGAGGAAGTCTAGCGTGTCAGTGGTGACTGATTAAAGACATTAGTACCATCAGTGAGTGAGACACGGGCAGCTTGGAGTTTTGTTTCAGAAAAGTGCTTGCAGATCTGGCACAGAATGACAGATCCAGGACTGTCCAAACCTCTTGCATGTACAAAATAGGGTTATGAGCAGAACTTTTTCATGTGGCTTTGCATTCAAAGCACCGTGAGCATTGTGAGTCCCACAGGAACCTCATGGAGCGAAGCTCAGTCTGCGGGTTGTGGTTACCAGCTGCAGAGCCACGCGGGTCTGTAGATGGTCTTGGTGAGCGAAGCCCTCTCAGCTCCTTCTCTATTACACTAATATGCAGCTAATATAAGCACAGCGAGCTGCTGTGGTTTGAGGGGTGCTGCAGCTTAAACTATAGTTAGGACCTAAACCTTTGCCTTAGAGAATAAGACGTCCAAATCTTCCTCTGGAGCTGCTGCTGTCTCCGCAGAGGAAGCAGCCTTTAGCTAACGCTGCATTCCTTGCTCTAACTGTAGGGCAGTAGCCACGTGTACTGCATGCACGATATGCATATACTGTCTGCTTCTGTTTTGGCTTCGTATACTGCAGCTAATTTACAGTGATTATTTCTACTTGTGGTTTGAATGATGCCCATTCTGCTCACTCAAAATACCGTGTGCAACCCAGCTTGGAGGGAGCCAGGTTGTACTTACGCTACCCCAATCAGACTCTTGCGTGTGGGGTAGCAGGGGGAGAAGAGTTGAGGGCAGCCACATTGATTCCTGCAGCTCTGACTCACGCGCTGACCCGGGTTAATCGCTTGACCTTCCCTTGCTCCTCAGCTGCAGTTATGGAAATGGGCAGAGTGGCTCTTTATCCACTTCCTGAGGCCAAGCCCTATGGCCTTTGCTTGGTGAAATCCTGCCAAAGATGCATTTTGATGATGGTAATTGAAAGAAAAATAGACAAAGGTGAGTAGTTAACTTGAGGAAGTTTGTTAGGGGGTTGTCTCTATTTCAGAGTGGGGTTAGCAGATCGTAGCGATGTGTGTCTTCCCAAAGTGTGTGCTTAGACCTTGAGTTTATTTTTTGAACTCTAATGTTTTGAAAAGCATAGCATGAGGTTCTTTTACTCATGACTCTTTTGCTCTTTTTTTTTCCAGAAGAATTATATAGAACATGAGGTTCATAAAGGACTTTTCATAGCTACTGTGTTTGAATTATGTGCTTAAATTATACTTCTGTGATTAAATTATACTTCATGCTTCTGTGTTTAAATTATAATCGATCCTGGTATGAGAGGTAAATAAATAAAATGTGTTTTTATAGATTTTATAGATGTATTTGTAGATATTATAAATTAGCTACTCTTGTGTCATGGGAGACGATGAATCCCAAAGGCTTCAAGCTGAAAAGAGAATTTCTGGTAGCGTGAAGGAAGACTGTGGTGTCCTGGTTCAGAAGTATTTCTTGACTAGTGGTGGCTTGGAAAACTGAGTGTGCCTCGAGTCCATTGCAGGATTTGAACTGTGGATTTGGTTTCCAGATGTGAGAACATAAAGTGGCACGTGGGTATTTAAAGTGGCTATCTAAAGGATTAATAGTCCTTTGAGACTGCTATGGTGCAAAGTGAAGGTCTTAATTTAGACACAGGTCTGAAAGTTGGACTGTACAGCAGGGTAAATTCACATAACCTGGAAAAAAAAAAAGGGGGGGGGGGCGGTTCAGGCTAATCAGCGTTGAGAAAAAGCTGATGTGGGGCCCTGGCTATTTCGTAAAGGTGAATTTAGACTTATAAACATCTTAAAAGCCCAGCACATGGGTGTCTTGCTTTTGCTTCGTATTCATTTGTGTGTGGCTGTATGTGTGTGCACCATTGTGGAAAGCTCTTCCCTTCAGCAAGTGCCGTCTCCTGTGCTGCTTCCCACCGAGGGATGTTTTACCTGGTGTGTAATACTTGGAAAAAGTCAC
Organism: Nothocercus julius; assembly: GCA_013398735.1. Lineage (NCBI taxonomy): Eukaryota > Metazoa > Chordata > Aves > Tinamiformes > Tinamidae > Nothocercus > Nothocercus julius. The sequence continues at coordinate 5,126,932 of VZSV01000011.1, read as the reverse complement.
AAGATATCCACAGAACTGGGAAGAGCGCCGGTCGGGACTGCCTTCTCGGGCAGTCTTCATTTAAAGTCACATCTTCATGCCAGATTTCCAGGCATTTTTCTCATCTAATAACTGCGTGTATTTTCGAAGGGAGACCTTTCTGGCCCACGTCCTCCCTTCCCCCAGGTCCTGCGTCTATTCCTGCATGCGCCTTTGGCTCAAGTACTGCTCTGAAGAGTTGCAGAAAACCTGTCAAAATGATTAAGAGTCTGAAATTCTATATTGCATTAATGTTTTTCAAGCATTTTATTCAACAGACAATATAACGTGAAGTATATAGAGAAAATCAAACGCCTGGCTCTTACATAACACTTCTTGAGGGGCTGCTGTCACTTTATTGAAAGCAAATATTTTGAGAAGCGTGTCTAGCTCTGCAACGGGAGGAAAAAATTTGAAATAGTCTGTGCTGGTGTCAAATCATTTTTTAATAAACTGAGAACATTTATAGTTTTCAGTCTCCATTATAAGGTTTTCTTGGGCAGCGTTGACTGTAAACTTGCTCAGTTTATTTAAAAAGGACTTCAAGACCATCTGGGATTTTGAAGTTTGGGGTTTTAAAATATTTTCTTCCTTACCACGATGAGCAAGAAACTTCTTTGGAAATGCTAAATGTTGGCTAAGCTGGCAGGGCCTTCCAACTCTTAAAGGGAAACTGATTCATTAAATGGTTTTATCCAAGTGGGGAGAGAAAGCACAGAATTAGTAAAGTAACAAGAGAAAACCCTGGTTGTTACTTGGTGACTTCGGGTAGATAGGGAATTAATGATGGGTGAATAGTTCTGAAGAAAAGTACTAACACGAATCAAACTGATTTTCAGGATCTATTTATAATTAAATGTTGTCTTTCTCTTTTTTTAAAATCATGTTTTAATTTGGGATCAGGCTTTATGCTTTGGTTTTCTGTCTATGCTGTTCCCTTAATGTAATTTGAACTTCATCAAATAAGGATGGAAGGATCCCTGAGGTTTTCCATTAGCCTGTCCCAACTCAGTATAATCATCTGCACCTGGTTTGCTTCCAGCACATTCAACTCACCTGTTCTTGAAAGCCCCCACTGTGGTGTTTTAACCTTCTATCAGCAACTTACTTAAGCCAGAGCTGCTAGAGAATGTTTTGCACATCTAATCTGAATAGTTTGTGATGAAATTCAGTCTCTTTTCTTCTCATCCTGCTCAGCAAGGACTCAGCCTTTTTGCAGCAGCCCTATGACCCATTTGAAGGTAGGTATCCTCCCTCTCCTCGTTTCCTTTTCTTTCTTCGGATTAAACAGCCACAGTTCTTCCAGTCTTTGCTCAAGATTTCAAGTTTTCCTGTGTATTTTCTCCAGTAGACTCACCTTTTCTGAACTTTGTTACATCAGAACTGAACATAAAACTGCTGAAATGTTTTTTATATTTACCTTTTCATGTGTGACAGCATGATCCTGTAGGTTCTTTTCCAGCTTGTGATCACAAAGGAATGAAGTTTTTATAAGTTTTGTGGAAAAGAGGGGTAGAACATTGTAAAGATGTGTAAATTAGTGCCCTTGGTAAAAGACGTGTGTGTAAAATTCAACTTCTACCCGTTCTAAGGCATCATGTGGCCAGGTAGGTGGCTCGCAATTGCTAGCTGGTCAGTCGGTGTGTAAGTGAGTATACGACATGCCACCTCTTACCCAGCCCCACATGGGAAAGCAGCGTGGGTAGGAGATGGAGTTGGCTGGGGACTTGTGTAGGGGAAGGAGTGAAAGAGGATGCTGAGCAAGGACTGTTTTAGAGGAAATAAGGAAAGCTAAGATTGTCATTGGAGGGGTGGGACCTAAGGAGAAGGAGCTGTTTGCAGAACTGCTCGTGTTAGGGTTGACCTTAGCAGGCCACCATCGTAGGGACTGAAAGCCTGAACTTCCCTCAGAGTCACCTTAGGGAGGTGGGTGTATGAATGGGAAGATGCACTGCCAGGGGTTCCTTACAGATGACTTTGTCATCTGTCATTTCCTTTGCACTTTCTCTTTCAATAATGTTTCCTTTAAAAAAAAAAAAAAAAAAAAACTCTGGGCTTCAGACAGGTGGTTTTTTTTTGTTTTGGTTTGGTTTTTTTTGGCATTACTTAGCCTGTGGCTTGCTGATCAAGAGCAGTGAGGTCTGTCTTGCTTTTACGACACTGCTGTCTGTCCTGTCTTGTGATGATCCCTTTCAAAGTTCTCATTAATCCCCTGCAGTCTCTCTGCCCTTAGTGCAGTGCTGTAATGGGAGCTGGTGATTTACTATGCTAAGTCCATTTGAGAAATTTGAGGTGCAGAGGGTTGTTTCTCTTTTCTCAATCAAGAGCAGTGCCTGCATTTTGTCTCACATTTGTTTTTATGTCCTGATTTTACTGCTTCTGAAGGAGCTGTTTGGCAGAGCACTGGCATGAAGACTAACATCACTGGAAATGTTGCAGGATTTGCTTGAGGGACGTCGTGACACTGCGGTTGGCATTCCTCTGCATTCCTTACTGACCTGCTTAGGCACAAAGTTTTAGTCAGAGCAGTAATCTCGAGTAGGTAGGTGGTAACTCTGAGGCCTGTAAATCCTGTGCCAGCCAAAAGGGGAGTTAAGGGAGGTGTTTCTGAGTTGTACATAGGCAATCTTCAAAAGTGATGTTTTTGTTTTTCAACAAAAGCTTCTAGGCAGATTATTCAAGAAAATGGGTCCATGTGGAAACAATGACACACGGGTTTGTGTCAGAGCAGGTTGGACCAGGAAGGGTGGAAAAAGGGTAGGAAAGTGTGTTCATTTTTAAAGGGTAAAATAAATTCTATCGACTGCCTGTCGTAGCAGATGTACCTTGTAGAAATGGTCACATGGGGAGATCCACATGAGGCATCAGGATATAAAAGAGCATTTCCTTGCTGGCACAAGGTTTCTTATGAATATCAGTGTTAGTAGTGAAAACCCCTGTCAGAGCTGAAGAGTATGTAACCACGAGGCACTCACTTGCACAAAAGCACAGTCTTTTCCACCAGTGAATTTATGTATTTATAAATCAGTAATGAAACTTCCAAAATGTTTTTCATGTTCCTCACTGGTAAGGAAAGAATCTGGAAAATGTGCTCCTAAATTGTTTCAATAAACAATCCCCAGCAACCGAGCCATGGGGAGGAGTGACGTGGCCGAGGTCAGGCACGAGGCTTCCTTCGTCAGAGCTTTCCATTCAAACCACTAACCCATAGTCCTGAGGGGAGCTAGCGGGTAATCCGCTGGGCTGTCTGCTGGGTAGCCTGTTAGGCTGGCATTGCAGATGATAGGAAGTGCAGTTTGAGTCCATTTAGGATCCAGGGGAAGAGTGACCAATGAGCCAAGCAAATGAAATAATGTGGGATTTTGTGGGGAAGTGAAACAGTTTTCTGTGATTTTTGAACTCTGGCTCAAAAGCTCTGGCCCTATTGGAAAATGACATATGTGCATATGAGAGAGAGCAAGTGAGTGGTTAAGAGTTTCTGCCTCAGAGCCTCCCGGTTCAGTCTGGGAGTCTGCATGATTAGACATCTTCTGCATTACTGCAGCACAGGGGAGCATCGGAGTATCCGTCCCCCTGGTGCCTGCCACATCTGCAGTGGTTGCTCAGATTGTAGGGATGCCGGGACCACACAGCCTGCTGTGTATTTGTGATTCAAGAGCTTGTGATCTTCTGGAAAGAGAGCGCTGGAAAGACTGAGACTTTGAGTCCTGAGCATAAATATCAGCTGTTGTGCTAAGAGCTGCTGTTGGCGCAGTGTTAGTTACTCACACACTTGGTCTCTTATTCCATTCCTGCTTTTTTTCCTTCCCTATCAGTTAACAGAGACTGCTGTAGACTGACCTTGGAGCTGACCTTGCCCTATAGAAGTGACTGTAATTAACTCTTAGAGAGATTTGTGGTTTTTGCAAACCCTAGTAACTTGAGTCTGATTTGATGCAGTGCTCCCTTTACATTCACTCCTGCAACACATCTACTGCGGGGTCTCATTGGACAGGCTGATTTTCTCTCAGGTAGGATGTTTTCTCACCTTTTTGTGCATCGATAAAAGTGTGTGGTCATGGTGAAGGAAACAGCTTTGTTGTTCAAGGATTTCATTGCCCTCATCTGCCTGCAGAAGCAGGTGTATCTACACTGAAGAATGGGCGTTGGAGGCAAACAGGGAAACGGGTCTGGGTCTGAGACAGGAGGGAATGAACTCAAAACCCAAAGAAGAGCCCTTCCTACAGAATGCTCCATCACACCTCACTGTCTTAAACACTAGAATATCAGGAATATCAGGAGTTCTTCTCCTGGAATTACCAGTTGCACGTTTTGTATACGTCACATTTTTCATTGTGCAATTTACATTTTGTATACTTTTTTAAAAGTAATTTTTACATAATTTCATGAGGTTTAGAGAGGTTTTTTTTTTTTAGTTTAAAATTTATAAGAAGAATATACATCTTTATTAGCACAATATGAGTTCTGTCAGTGTGTCTGCAGGTAGCCTGCAGAAGTGGATTTTGTGGAAAAATAAGTTGTATTTTGAATATAAGTGCAATAAGAAACTTTTTGCGTGGAATTTCTGCAATTTCTTGTCTCTTTCCAGTGAGTGGATATTAATAACAAAAAGTAAAACTCCAAGGTATTCAGTCCTATAGCACCAAGAGCAACATTAGGGTGTTGGCTACCTTATAATAAATGGAAGGGCAGTGCGTAATTCAAACATACAAACATACAAGCTGGGGAAATGCAAGAAAAAAAAATCAGCTGAATGCTGAGAAAATGGATCAGAGAAGGAGAGTTGGACTAGATGATTCCTAGAAATTCCTTCCAACCTCAACCATTCTGTGAGAATCAAGGAGGTACTGCAGAAGTGGACCTTGTGGACCTCTACAAAAAGGCAAGTCTTTGTTTTCTTGCCCCAGGATTTCAATACACCAAACACTGATGCCAGAATCTGAACATGGCTGTTGCACAGAGGAAGACTTTGCTCCCCACTTGGCCTCTGTAGCTGTGTGGTGCCCCTGGCTTCCTGGAGTTACCTCTGGCCACCTGGTTCTTCCATTGCTTCCTGTGGAACATCCAGTTTAGTGAAGCTCTAAGGAAGTCAATGATATTCCAGTCCCCTGAAATAACATTCTCTTTGATATGACACTGAACGAGAGCTCAGTGTACCGTCGTGTCCCTTACTCCAGGGAACAAAACAAAACCCAAGCCCTTAAGTCGTTTGGTCTGCTAAGTTGGAGCCAAGAAGGAGGAAAAACAAGCTGTCTTAAGCACAATGTACCTTCCCAGCAATTCACATTTTTTTTTCTACTTTCCAACTAATAAAGCTCTGCTCTACCGTGAGGCTTTTCTCTGAACATTTGGAAATATTTTAATGCCCTTAAAATTGCGGATTTCTATTAACAGGCTGTGCTTACCTCTTGCTTTGGTATCCTTGCACCTGTTTTGCCTTTGGCACTAGGGTCTGGATAATGAGGTTACCTAATGGGCTGGATTTTGGCTATGAGCTCTTTACTAGTCCAGCAGGATGCATTTCCTGCACTTGTTTGGGTTTTTTTGGTGGGCACAGGGGAGAAATGATGTGTAAGGAATCCTTCCTTCTGCAAGCCTTTTGTGTTGCTGTATTTGGTGGTGTTTTGAGTCAGGGTTTTGCTAGGTCTTGAATTAAAATAGAAGTTTGGACACTGTCTCATTAGGAAAATGTGCATGTCTTGGCTTTGTTGTGATGCTGGATTTTTGGGGCAGGTGGGTACCCCACAGCTCATTTTGCAATTGCCAGTGAATTTTTCTGGTGTTTTTTGTATATTGGAAGTTTATAATTTATTATGTGTTGCTCTTCTTTTTAAGGTGGGGTCAATGGGTAGTCCAATGGCAAATGTTAGTTTTCACTGTCAAGGAGAAATGAGAAACGAGCTCCCAGTTCTTACTGTCTTGGAGAAAACATGTCTCTCAAAGGTCAAAAAGCAAAGTGAAAAACACAATGTTTTTAAAATTAAGTATCTAAACATGTGATTATTAAATTAATCTTGTGATATTTTGGGCACATTTTTAAGTGCTTGAGTCTTGGAAAGCTGTGATTTCCTAACACTGAAAGTTTTCTGATTAATCAACTGTCCTGCATATGTGAAGTGTGAAGTCTGTCACAGGGCAAAGAACAATCCAGGAGAAAAACTGCTAATCTAATATCAGTAATTAGAACAATGATCCACTGAGGTCAGAAGACGTTCTGTGACCTTGTTATTTGTTTCCTGGTCTTTGAGTCTTTGTCCTCTAAAAATTGTAAGTGCTTAAAAATGACGGGACGCACACTGAAAACATGAGGAGTCAGAGGACAAAAACTGATCACTTATAAACAGAGTACAGCAATAATATACACTGATTAAGTTTCTGTTTAAGTTCTGAATATCATAATTGATATTTTCCATTTTTATGTGCATTAGTTTTGCTAGCTGGCAGCAGTCAAGGTGTTGGAGGCTTTGATTTCACAGAGCTTTTTTTGTGGCCTCTTTCTTAGGTAGTTTTTAAATGCAGTCCAGCAACACGGGTAGATCAGTGATGGATAGGAGGAGACCCGAGGATGCTTGCTGCTAGTCTTAGCACGTGGGATTAGATAGTTAAATAATGAAAGTTGAAAATGCAGTAGGAGAAAAACCTCCTTGCGATGGTTTCTTTAGCCTAAGCTCTGCAGTGTGCAGCCACCTCAGCTGCTCTCTCTTGTCCTACTGACTGCAGTGAACTCTCAAGAAAAATGTCTTTGTCTGCTTCGGATGTGAAAAAGCAAATATAGTTCATACCTAAAGACTGTTCATTCCTGGGAATGTGGTTTGTAAGAAAGGAGGAAGGAAACAAGGAAACCACTAAATTAGTTCCTGGGATGGTGGTTTCCAGTTTTGCTTGTGCAGGCTTGGTCTGCTAGTGCCAGCTCTCTTCCAGAGAGCTATTCCCAGTCCTGCTATGTCCACATGGGAGCAATCAGTTGTGTAGGAAGGAGGCAGTTGTCATTCAGACTCGTCATTCTTCTAGACAAGATTTGGAGTCATGATTTGTGCCACCCTATAGCAAAAACATTACTGTAGTTCTTAGAATTTGGTGAAAAATGTAGGGGAAATTAAATCCATATGCCACCCCCTGAGGCAGCCCTCAATCCCTCCAGTTACCTTAAGCTCCTGAATTTCATAAATCGCTTTTTTTCTTGTTAAAATTAATACCACATTTAAGTTAGATAAGGTCACATGTTATGTAGTCCCCAGTGAAGATGTCAGAATTGAAATGATTTGCAGTGGAAATACAATTGTGGTGAGAGAATAACTGGTCGATATTGCAGAATGATGGAGACGTAAAGCAGTTTATTATGCTGAGATCAATATGACACCATCAAAGAGCCCTGGACTGATGTGCTATTCAGGCTGGAATTCCTCAATTTTGAGGCTTTAGTTTCCTTGCAATACAATTTAGTTTACTGAGAAAAGCATTTAGTTGCATAGAAGAGTGAGAGGTGCTTGGTGGATACGATGACCTTGCAGCAGGCCTTGTCTGCCCTGCCAGCTTGGCTGGGAAGGGGCATCTTCAGAGACAGAATTCACTCAAAGTTCTCTCTACTGCTGTCATCTCCGAGCGTAACCATAGGTGGTTTGTTATTAGGAGAGAGGGGCGTGGGAGAATGGATTCCTGCTCCTTTTAACCCGATGCAAAAGAAATGTGCGTGTATATAGGAAAGTTGATGCATCCTGGAGCTCAGGCCACATGTGTGCGCATCAGCTCCTGAGAAATTCCTGAGAAATTTGTGTCAGTCCTAACACAGATTTATAAGGCACAAGTAAGGATGTCATCGTGTGTTTTGCAGTTCCCACCTTGCACTGCCCAGCCCCTGCAGGCTTCCCGTGCTGGGTGGCTACCAGAGCAGCATTGCGGGCTGACCGGAGCGGGGCAGAGGATGACGGCTTTTGGGATGGCTTTCTTTTTTCTTAATTGAATGGTATAGCATTTATAATTGCTTACTTGTAAAATATAACTCATTGTGTTTAACTCCCAAGAAGCAGTAAGAACGCAAAGTAATATTCTTCACAGACAGAATATTGAGAGCAAAAATTGAAAGGGAGTAATGGGGACCTACCTTGTGCTACTGCACTTCTGCTCCCAGGGACGTCTTGTGTCTGAGCCTGAGGTTCTGGCCTACTCTTACCTGGATCCTAGTCTTACCTTGATCCTGTCTGCATCCTGTTGTTCCCTGGTGATTCCTCACTTGGCTAGTGTGGGGTTTCCCCTCCTTCAGTCCTGTCTAGTCTTCAGAGCTGTTCAGAATCAGTTTAATGCTCATCTTCGAGGCTTTCACTGGTGGTTTCTTCTTATAATTCCTCCTCCTTTCCCTACTGAGTGTTCGTGCCATCGCAGATACCTCTCTTCATCTTGTGTGGTCTCTTGCTTTTGCCTTCCTGCTCCTTTCCTGACAAGTCTCACATATATTGAATAGGTTCTCTGATGTGTGGACCTTTGCTGTATAGTCCCGAGGTGGTATATCAGCATACGTGTTTGGGGTTTCCCCCGCTCTGCTCAGCAGGTATGTCATGTTCCACTCATAACAGCTCATTAGCAGTGGAGCTCCTGAGTCTTCCTGTTTGTTAAGTTTCAGATAAAATTAAGCCCCCTTCTCCAGAACAACATGTTTTTGTTTTGTTTTATTTTTCATTGTTTTACTGAATGCTATGGCTCCAGCAGCCCTTAAAATCTGCCACTAAGTCTAATCTGTTAATTGAAACAACTGTATGTGGCCATGCCGAGCCTACTTTCCTTGCACTTAGTACCCATCAGCAATGGTCTTCCTTCATGATGGTGGCACTTCCAATTCTCATCTTTTTTGCACCTCTTCTTGCAGTTCTCAGCATTCACTTGATGCTCATTGCTATTCTCTGCAGCTCACTGAGTTTTATTTAAAGACACAAATATTTTAATTGTTTCCAGATATGTTGCTAACGTCAGAGGATACTGTCAGTTTGCAATAATGATAATAACACACACTTCCAAAGTTTGGGAGTTCAGGTTTGCTTATGGATAGAGCTGCCAGTGAACCAGCGCTTTTATTCAGCGTCTACAACTTTTTCCTCATACAGATAAAGCGATGCTTCCTGTGGTGATTGCTTGACTGGTTTTGTTCCACTGAAGAGCATGAAAAATGAATAAGTCATATCCCCACAAAGCTATAGTTTTTCCACATACGTAGACTGAAATATTTTATTGTGAATTATCTTTCTCTCAATTAATGATCTGTGACGCACAGTTATGTGACTCTAACATCAAGTCTAGACTACTGATGGAAAAACAGTCTAAAAATGATTTTTAAAAGTGATTCCTTAGTTTCTTTCCCCATATTGAGTCATCTTTGTAGTTCTAATAACTATGCAGACAGGCTCACTGCTTCTGATAAAGTGGAATTTTGATTGAAAAAAGTCTAACCCGCAGAATGATCTTAGTTAACTACACCTGGGCGATGCCAGGAGGAGCCAAGGTCTCTTTCCCGTAATTCCAAAATAACTGTGAAACACATAAATTCCTAGTCTGACCTTTCTGCGCATTCCATACGATTTTGGCACAAGAACATAGTTGCCTCAAGCCCAGACTTGCACTGCAGTGTAACAGATCATGGGCAGCAGAACGATGCAAATGTTCTGTGCACTTGCACATTTATATCCATTTCTTTGGGGACTGTAAAGCACGATTTTGTATGTTTTAATATACAACTTAACTTTTTCCCGTAAGCATGTAACTTCAAGGCCATTTGTCTCAGATGGTTATTCATGTCTCTGAACATGTGTAGTTGGATTGCGTCTTGTTAATATTGGCCCTCTCCTTTAAAGTCTGGAACTCCTACACTTAAGGCTTGACTAGAGACAGAGTATGCAGAATATACCAGACATATGGAATCTTATTCCTGTATCCAGCTTCAGCAATTAAGAGAGATTTTTAGTTCATAAAAGTAAGAGATGAAAACAGTTGGGACTGAATGTTATCTAAATTAAAAACAAATTCTTTGAGCTGCATGGAATTATAGCAGCTAAAGACTATTTCAGTGCTGTATTGATCCATCTCAGTTAGAAACTGTAATTCAAAAGTTTTTGCCTGATAAGACTCTAATTCTTCAACTGCCTACTTTAGAAAACAAGCAAACAAACAAACCAACAACTTCCACATTCAAATACAGAAGGATAGGCAGGAAGAATGTGCCTGGGATTTTTTTTTTTTTTTTATTTAAAGGATGTAGCAGAAGTGTTTAGGAAAACATTGTGCAATAGTGACTGAGAAAAATGATTGCCTTCTGTTTAAGGGATGTGACTTAATTCTTTTTAGATAGGGTCCTGCTTTTATTATGTCTTAAGCTACTTCCCAGCATAGTAAGGAAAATTGACTGTTGAATTACAACCAAAATTGCTATCTTTATATGCGCATCTCTCAGGATTTCCAGACTTGTGCAGACCACTAGAGTAGTCCTGTTAGTACTGATAGGAAGGGTCTATATAGTATGGTAACAAGTGGATGTGAAAATATTCTGACCAATTATCGAATTCGATGAGAAGAGAGCAATGACTCTTTGAGATGAATTGTGGGATGATCCAGGATGGAAAAATTGGGAATCAGTTTGGTAAGGATATAAGCATTTATAAAGAGTAGTTCTGAATAGTTGATTCCTAGATAGCTGCCTGTCTCTCTGTAGCGTGGAGTTGTGTGAAACGGAGGTGGAAATAGTGAGTAGATCTTCTGTGATTAGAGCAATTCTGACAGAAAAAATGATGTTCTAAAATAAAGATCTGTTACTTTAAATAATGTCAAACACAGTGGTTCTTGGCTAAGTAACAAAATCTGATTCCACTGCTTCTAAGCAGTATTTGCTTCATTTAGATAAACTCGTTCTACTGTTGTTTATGGACTGAGGATTTAAAAAAAAAAAATAGAACAAATAGGCAAATAGACTAGAGCCACTCTGATGACAACTTTGAATTAATTTTTTTACAATTTAGTTTGAATGATTAAAATAAGTGGCATTAACAGGAGCCTGTTAGAGGAGAAATAAAGAAAATATCATAAAAACATGAATCCTTTTGTAGTAGGGAAGTGTAATTCAACTGTTGTGATACTATTCAGAATAAGAAATTTCTACAGTTCAAAAGCCTAAAACCAAATAGGTATGAACAGGGCTGTATGAGCAAAGGAGGACTGGTGATGTAGGGCTCTTTTAGGGGCAGAAAAAAAGGAGTCTGGTGGCTTTGATAACTTACAGTTAATAAATGATACCTTTCTAATATCAACTGAACTGATTAACTTTTAGCACTGGCTAAAATGAAAACATATTTGTTTTTGAAACTGTTGACTTTCATTCTTGTGTTGAGAAATCAAATAAGAGGCTGCTGCTTTTGCTGGTTGATGGAGAGGAAAGTGAACACATGTCCATGTCACTTAGATTTTAAACTAAACTAGGAAGAGTTTTATGAGCAGAGAAACTCAGAACACAGATGTGCTTCAAGATCTTTGAAAAAGAAGCTTGTGCAGGTAAAAAAAATGGGCTTGGGAAGCAGCGTCCAGTTTAGTGCCCTGCTATACTCACTTCATCTGTCTGTTCTCTCCAGGGCATCGCACCTCTGCAACATGGGTACCTATGAATCTTTGGCTTATTGTTCCGTGTTCAGTTACGGAAAAATTATTCTTCAGTAACCTGTTTGGAGAGTGTGTGTGCAACACAAACCACATCTTACATCCTTTGCAAAAGAGTCAAGTTAGAATTTTGTACTCAATTTATTTTAAATATTTTTACTTTGGAATAGATTACTTCTTGCTGCCATTAAATGGTGGTCTTTGCTCTCTTCATTCTGGACTAATATTAGTACAAATGCTTTTTAGGTGTTTTGAAATGTCTCAGGTGTTTTAGCAGTCCTTTCTCCTTTTCTGTCTCATTTTGTAAGTACGTACTTGCCTTGAATTCTCTTTTTTTTTTTTTTTTTTTTTTTTTTTTTTTTTTTTTCCTCCTTCCCCCCCCCGTATGCATTACAGAAAGCATGACCTCAGCTCTTTTGGCTTGTTCTGTTAATAGCATACCTGAATACTTGGCAGAAAAACACCATTCAATGGATGCTGAACAGCTCCAAGTTTCTTGAGGCAGCCAAAGGAAATATAAAATTAATTAGCAACATAATTTAGGTCTTTACCTGCCTTGTAAAAGTGCACAAATGTTTGTACTATTTAGAAGCTTCTGGCTAAGATCCTGCTCTCCCATTTAAGGGTATCAGAAACTTTAAAATAATTTACTGCTCAGGATAATAATTATATTAACACCTCCAAACTTATTTTTTGGCATGCAAGTTGATGCACAGAAGAAAATGAGCCATACAAGCAAGAACTAGATGCATTTTGAGATCTTTTTGGAGTGTCCACCCTTAAAGCTATGAGCTTTCAGTGGTTAGAAATAATTCGGTTGTAGGAGGAGAACAGTGTTTTTCATCAGAGGGAAAGAAGAAAAGGGGTGGTGTGGCAGAAAGCATGAAGATGAAAACTTAGGAATGAGACAAAGAAATGGATTGAGTACCATTTCCCTGTGGATCCATGAGCCTTATCTGGAGTCCTTGGAAGTCCTTTGCCAGCTTTCACACAGTGTGGGATAACAGTTCTAATGCTCGTGTCTTGGCTGGCCATCAGCTGCAAGTGTTTTGATACTATAGTGATAAACCAAGGGAGCAATAAGTCAGGAGGATTTAGTCATACTGAAAGGAAAGAGCAGGAAGTGGGAATAGAGGGAGGTGGTCCCGTCTCCGCTGTGATGCTTGAGCAGGAGGATATTTTCAGGAGTAACAGCCTGTTTCATCTGCCAATGTGTTTAACTTCTGTCTTTGAGAACAACAGAATGATCATTCCCAAATACCCATTGTTTAGCTTTCCCCCTATTAGTTTTTCCTCCCTAAATAATTTTTTAACAGGGAAAAATGTCTAATCCTCTTCCAGCAGGAAGGAGCAAGAGTGTGGGAATTTCTTCAGGGAAAGGAGAGGGACAGAAGCAGGAGTAATTGCATATACTGAAGGAAGAAAAATACTTGCGAGATTTATCTTCCAGCAGACTTTCTCTCCTCAGACCTTTCATGGATTATCTAAAAGAAATTAAACTGGAAGTCAACAGTCCATTTATGATTCTGAAAAATCATTCTTTATGTTAGAGATCTAGTCTAGCAGACTTTCTTCTTTCATACTCTATTCTGGGATTTTTGTCATGCTAAGTGCTAGCGAAGAAATGATTGCGTTATATAGGACATCAGTAACTGTTGGTCTGCAAGGAGAGATAACACGAAAATGATTGTTCCAAAATATACATACAAAGAATCATATTGTTTTGCTCATATACATAGACAGGACAACAGAGACCAGCTGGAAGTACAGATTTGTATCCATCTTGTTGTATAACTTCCTGTGTAACTTGTATAACTACAAATATTCTCTGGTGGATTTATTATTTACTTGGCTGTTGTTCTTACTGTGTCCATAAAAGTGCTCCAGTCATCCTTTTAGCTTCATAAGGAAGAATAATGTAACATGGAAGAGCTTGTGGTATTTTGGGACAGGATCTGTTTTCTGTCTCTATTGCCTTGTTGCATGTAAAGTAAATAGCTTGTGAATGATAAAATGCTTTGCTTTTTCATCTTGGTGGGTAAAATAAAGATCAGTTACCATCTCCCATTTTATATCAGGTCCCGATTCCTGAATTTAGGTTGGAATAGTTATTTATCCCTCAAATATACTGATGTGACAACCTGATTCCCCCTAGGCCTGTTGTCCGTTTGTCTGTGCTATTCTAAGTAGAATTTCCTGAATTTCCTCGTTTTTAGTGTTTTTTCTAGTGGTATATCAAGATGATACACACTTTCCTTTCTTTTAAAATTCCTTAATCCCATTTTCAGGAAGAAATAGTTGAGACTTTATTTTCCTTCTTTGGCAGGATACCACTCTTAAACTGGGGCATGTATCCAAGCGGTCGAAAGCCCGTAAGATGCCGAGCAATAGCTGACTCAAGCCCTTCTCGGGGTGACACACGCCTTCTCTGTTCCCGTTTTCCTCAGTTGCGTGGAAACCGAAAGGTCAGCCTTATTTCCCAAACAATGGAAATCTAGTGTAAGTTCACAACTCTGAGCGTGTTTCATTCATCAAATCCTTCAGGGCCTGTTCACTGCTAGCGTACGTGTCCGGGCATATCTTTCCTTTCTGTGATTGCCTTGTGCAGCTGGACAGATGTGCAACCTACGTGCGGTTGAGGCAGATGAGCATCCAAACCCTGATGGTTTAACGCACAACTGCAGCTTCCTTGCAGGCACTGGGGTCCTGCAGAGTCCTTAAGAGGTGTTTGTTTATTTTTCCTCCCTTCAAAGCAGGGTAATTAGGTGTACATGGAAATGTAGGAAAAGCTCTTTAGAGAAGGGTGCTGCTGGTGCTATCCTACTACTGCTCCTAGGACTTCTTAGAGTAACACTTGATTCTTGGAGGAAAAATAAGTAAGAGAATCTGTTTCCTTTTGTGATAAATACTTAGGAAGTACCTTGACTTAATATGAAACAACTTGGATGAATGAAGACCAAACTGAAACACTATAATCTACAATGAATAGCTCATTTTTCTGCTGCTTTTTCAGTGTTTTCTTATGGGTTCATGTTTAATACCACTACAAATGATTTAGGAATATTATCCAGTGTATTCAGAGAGCCTTTGGAGGTCTCTTAAAAATGCTTTTTTTAAAATGCAGAAGTGCATTTTCTGATCTTTTCTATGGCTATGATTCAGCAATAGATCCCTTTTCCTCAAAATCACTAAGTGTTTAACCTAACTTCATGTGTCTGCATTACTCCTTTGAAAAAATATCTGCCTGCCCCTTCTAGGTCTAGTTTTGAAGTCCTAGCTGTAGTAAAATACACAAATGGTTAGAAAATGTTTTACTTCTCTCTTCCATGAAACATTTAGAGTTCTTCCTTTTGTTTGTTCCAAACTTCTTGGTGTGTTTTGCTTTAGAAGCAATTAAAAAATGTATAGTGAAAGCAGAAATTTATCAGTTTCTTTTGGCCAAAATGGAGGATACCAATATGCAATAATGAGACTGTTAAAGCTTTGATTAACCATAGCAAATTAAAATGAAACAAATAGAGGAGTCATTATATAGTTAAGTAAATGGTTTATGCTTGCATAAAAATAAATTCCTAAACTTTAATATCTATTTCAAATATCATTAACAAATACAAGCTGATTCTCTTGGACCCAAAATTTGTTCCACAGTGACTCTTAAGTTATTATCAGCCTTTAGAGTTATCCTGATAAATTCCTCTGATTTGTAATTGATTCTGCATAGGACTTAGAAAGCTCTTAGTTAACTCCTTGCAGTAACACAAGGTAAACTTCGTTCTTTCTAGGTAAGGAGGGAGGGAGTGGAGTTTCTCTGATTTTAAGGTCAGAAAACCACTTAGGCAATTCTTGGTTTAACTGTCTGTTGTTAATAGTAACCACCAAATAAAGGAGATAAGAGGAATGCAATAATCGCTTGTGGGTTCTGGCTTTCCTTGAGGAAGAGTTAAAGTTTAAAAAATAGCTTTAATTTCTTCTTCGCTTTTTTCCTTAGTTTAAATATATACATTTTAGTGAAGGAGATATTGCAAAGATTAACCATGTTTTCCATGGGAAAGAATGTCCCCTATGTTTTGAAACATATTTTACTTTTTCATCATGATTAGTGTTTAATTAAGTGAAAAGCCAGCACTGCGCCTTGGTTCTCAGATATTTTGAAATGGTCAGCCAGGTGCAGACAGTGTGAGAACCATACGTGTTTGATGCCAAACAAATATGTTCTCTTACTGGAAGTCCTCAGCTAAAAATTGGATGCTCTTAAACACTGAAACCTCCCACATATGCCTGGGAGGCCATGGAAAGGTCACTTTTGAGGCTTGAGTAAATGAAATAATGGCAAATCTTTCTGCAAGGGGTGAATGGGGATCATTGCACCTACATGTCGGTTCCATCCTACGGCCAGAGGTCCTCATTCCAGCAGAAGGGAATTTGTGATTGTGCACCGTCATCTCTCCTGTTCGCTCTGTAGCCTTACAGGAATTTTTCCTCTTTGAGTGTTATACCTGCAGATCTTTATATCTTGGAAAGATATGAGTCTTTTTAGTAGCAATAATCTGCAAACAATGTTAGTGAGTTCTGCGGGCCAAGTAACATGCAAGTGTTTAAATCTTAGTGATTTGTCCACTGACAGGATTTCAGCATTCCCAAATTTTTGCCCAGAGTTTGAGGCCTCCAACTCTACATGGTGGTTCCTCAGATACTACCATGGTCCATTCCTGTCTGAAGTGCTCTATCCCCAGCTAAAGCAGGCCCTACTAAGGGAGGGTCTAGGTGGGTTTTGCTGCTAGAAGAACATTTCTCCAGGCATCTCTTCTCCTTCTTGCTCTTTGGCGGCAGCTGTTATTCTGTTCTCATGAATCTGTCCTAAGTGTAAGGGTCTCCTGAATGGTCTTATCTGCTTGGTCCTGTGATCAGAGAACACAGTTGTGCTACTGAACCATATTAGACTCTTCTGTGCCAAAGCAACAGTTGCCTGTGCTTACCTGAAGGGTTTTTTTTTTTTTTTTTCTTCACTGCGTTGTAAATTATGTGTCTTAAAAAATCTATGGTCTTTCAACACGATGGATCAACGGAACTTTGCTGCAGATTCGTATCAGAGTTTGGTGCGCTCTTTGTTTTTTATTTGGTCTAAAGGACCAGAGATCAGACTTTGGGCGAAATGTTTAGCTTGTGTGCGTGTGCATGTGTGCTCATGCCAGAGGTCTAATGATTAAAGAAAGCATTCCTGACAGCAGGCAAGTTTTCTCTTCCAGTCTCCCTTGGCACAAAACCACATCGGTTCTTACATATTTAATTTGCAGTTACCCGGGACTCTTCAGCGAAACAAGTTTCTGAAGGTAAAGTAGAATGCTTGAGATGGTCGTGTATGTGCTGCAGCTGTCGTACGGTACCGCTGGCTCTGCAGGAGCGGGTTCGTCGGTCTGTGTGCCAATTGCTCAAAACAGGCAAATTCCCAGGGGGGATTTTGGTGAATTTGCTTTTTCTCCTGAAGTTGAGACCCCTGTTGCTACGTGTGATACTTTGACAAATGGCTAAGCTTTCTGAGCCTTCTAAACTTGAAAACAATTTCTCTTCAAAAGATTAGATAGATATGTAAAGTTGGATTAGCTGCTATGAAAGGTTTCTTTTGTTTTTAATTTCTTTTTATTGTCTTGGGGCTATTGTTTTTTGTTTTTTTTTTTTTTTCTTAATGAATCCCAAACCTGAATATAATAGCAGAATGACTTTAGATACTCACATGGGAAAGTTGGGATGATCTGCTGGGTTAGGCTTGCAGAATAGCTGCATTATGGTATGTTCTCCCAGGGATTCTTTTCTTTCTGAAAACAAAGGACTTAAATTTTTCATTGCTGACGAGAACCTGTTGGTCTTCCATGTTTTGGATCTCTCTTTCCTGTTTTGCTTGTTGCATAGTCGACACTGTGTGTTTGATAGGGCTGCTTCTGTGCAGCTTCAGAAAACAGCTAGGGAACAGCAATATTTTACATGTTACAAAGAACCTTTTTTACACAAAATAACCTGTGAGCTGATAAGGTGGCAAGAGAGCTCAAGCTCAGGGCAAGACAGGCTTGGCACAATCCTCTCGGAGGGTGAAGGATCTACCGGGATAGCTGTGAGCGTGGAAGCCCTGCAAACAAGGTAGTCAGATATTGATGCCGAATGCATATGGTTACAGAGAATGTTTCAGGCAAGATTAAAAAGAAAAAAAGACGGGAAAATCCTTATGGAGAACCTGGGTATATTCTCACCTCTCTGAGGACTTCCTATCTAAAGATTATCACTGTGCAAAAAGTAGATTAATTGAGGCAGAGAGAGTGAGGGTTCACGATTTGGTACTCATGTGGTTGTAGCACTTTTGGTGAATAAAAAAAAAATGTAGTTTAGTTTGGACTGTTGAGGAATTTTTTAAGTAAAAGAGTAGATGAAGGCAGTATTTATCCAACTATGCCAGAATTGCACCAGCTCAGCAGAAATGAACAAAACAGTAAG
Source organism: Nothocercus julius (assembly GCA_013398735.1). Classification (NCBI taxonomy): domain Eukaryota; kingdom Metazoa; phylum Chordata; class Aves; order Tinamiformes; family Tinamidae; genus Nothocercus; species Nothocercus julius. Next base: position 5,108,803 of record VZSV01000011.1, on the reverse strand, counting down.
CTGGGTGACATCAGAAATAATGCCATAAAACTGAGAGTGGTCGTGAAAACACACTAAATTACAATCCTAATGAGTCTGTTTTCAGTTGGACACTGGAATTAAACTTTTAAGCACAAAATGTGAAACAGGGAAGTGTGTACAAAGTATTTGAGGCAGGTCCACCCATTCCATGAAGACCTTCATCATTCATTGCCTTGCAAAGCAGTTTAGAGATGTGCTATTTGGTATTAACTTTGTTCATATTGATGATCTTGATATTTCACTTTTAAGAATCGAAGATATCTTTGCCATGAGCTAACTACTAAAATATTGCAAAAAATGTATCTGCTAATTTCTTATAGGTGTACAATTTGTTACAAACTTGCACTTTTTTGATACTATATAAATACAGCTTTTAATCTCCTGTCTCCAGTGGACAGTAGCTTTGCATTAAATGAAGTATGTATTTCAATATCATTTCATAAAAAGCTTCATCCCCTATGGCAGAATTGTTGAAGTCATGAGTAGGTCAACAAACCGTTCTAGATCTTGTCCCTTGGAATTCCAATTCACTTGTTCTGCAAAAAGAAGAGTTGATGGAATCCCCATTTAGAGGAATCTATTTCTGAAAGAATATTGGCCTGACACTGTGAGGACTTTCTAATGAAAATTATTATTATGACCCCTATCCAAGGTCCTTCTTTGAAATATCCCTTCTTCAGGTGCTCTTTTGTGTTTCTTTATAGTAGCAGCGCCTATTCCAGCTTCTGAAAGTGTTTTGTAAATATGTGTAAATCCGTGGGACGCTTTACCTCTCTGCACTAATTTTAGAGTACAGCATGCTATGAAGAACTAACCGCAGCTGGACTGCAAGTTAGTGAAGGAGCTGGGACAGAATCCAGACCTCTGGGTTTCTTCTGAATTCCTCTCTCAGGTTTGCGTTGTCGATACTGTCATGATATAAAACAGGGCAGAGGAAGCTCTAGGCCAAGCTAAGCTCTGATGTAAATGGGTAAAATCCATTTTGCACCTGGGAGGGAACTGATGGCTCAATGACCCTTAAAACTGGAGTGGGTGCATGAGGGAGAAGTCTATCCCAATTATTATTCTTTCCAGCAGAGTATAATGATCGGAAAATCTGTAGTGCCATGAAGGAAAGCCCACTCTGACGCTTTCCCCAGAGAGAGGTGGAGGTGGAACAAAAGGAAACTCCACATTTTATACGTTTGGAGATCAGCTACAAAGGCAGAAAAATATTTTGACTCTAAGTAAGGGCTTTGCTCTGCTCAAGTGATCTCCCAGGAATCACAAGCTATGCTAGAGAAATCTGGGAAGAAACCCCAAGAGGGTCATTGGTCCTTTCTTCAAGCCAATAATTTCCAAATTATTGCATTAACCTTTTCACCTTTATCTAAGGTCAGGAGAGGTAATGTGCTTGTGAAGACCTCCTATAAAAATAATTCATTTTTAATGGCTCATTATTGTCCTTTTAATGTGATACACTAGTTGGAAACATCCAGTCATCCGTTGGATAAAACCCCATTTTGTATTCTCAATGCTGTGATCTTTTCATTTGTGAAAGCTATTCTGGATACCATTCTGCTCTGTGTAAAAGCAAAACTCATTAAGCTTTTAAAAAGAACAGACTTCAAGCATACAGATTAATATTCAAGTTACATCCATCAAAGAACTGCAGCCTAATGCAGGGAAGAATAAAATTCACTGTCTTGGGCTACCTAACCCTTTGGGAGTCTTTTCTGGGGGGCTAAATCTTTAAGAAATCTGCTAAAAGTCTGCTTTGGAAACTTTTCTGTGCGGTCTCAGTGCTGGAAGAAATGCTATTTTGGTTATGAACAGCTTTTCTTTTGCCTTTTGTACAAAGGATGTTTTCTGGAGGGTCATAAACGGAGACTTATCAGTTGCTTCTAATTTATAGCAGGTGGGTGATTGCTCACCACCAGTGTACTTTTAAGAACAAACATGAGCAGAGCTTAAATATCAATTATTCAAGATATCCATCACGCGCGCAGCCAAGATCATCTTTTCTTGCTGTGTTTTTCCATCTCCCTTCTCCCTGTTCCCCCCAGCCCTGGTGTTGTGCTGGGCAGAGCTGAGCGGAGCTTCCGAGCACGGTGCTGCCAAGAAGCGCCCGCCCTCGGGCACCGCTCAGCACTGCTGGATGCTTTTCCAGGCTCAGGATGCTTTTTATTTGTGGCTTGGTTTAGGATTTTTTTTTTTTTTTCTTTTTTCCCCTTGTTAGTTCTTGATGGTGTTTGGAAAAACTGCAATGCGGTTACTCCTTGTAACTGTTTCCATGTTGGGTGCTTCTTAGGTGCAGTGGGACATGGGCTCCACCGCCGCGGGGCTGGGGGTGTTGTGCCCGTCCCGTCCCACAGCTCGGAGCGCTCGGCTCGTGCCGTTGCTTTCCAGAGCCCTGGAAACACCACCGGGCTGTTGCTTTGTGATTAGCAAGCTGGCAAGAGGAGCTCCAAAGGGGACACTGCTGCTTCCCCCCCATATCCTGCAAAAGCAGATACCCAACCCTAAAGGCAGGGTGTTGCTGTCCACTGTTAGTTATTATCTGGCAGCATCAAGTGGAAAATGCTAATAACATTAAAGGCTGCAAAATTATAAAACTTTAATAGGCCTTAACCTTTTGCAGCGTGGCTCTCTCTTAACACTTTGATCTGATTTCAAGCAGCAGAGGTCAAATTTTCCCTATTAGGTTTTGTAAATTATCACTTCCAGAGGGAGAAGGGGACTTTATTCCCATTGTGATCCAGCAGCCAAAACACTGGATTGCCAACGTGCTGACCATGGCAGGAGAAAAGCGCAGGCAGGATGGGGTGGAAAGGAAGAGCGGATCTGAAAGGCTGGGGATGGAAAGGGGACCCTGGGTCATCAGAAGTAACAGAGACGTGGGAGCTCTGGGCGTGTTCAACCCAAATAGGAAAGTGCGTAGTGGTTTTGATTACTACTCTCAAGACAGGTTTCTTTGTTCTCCGTTTCATTCTAGTTACAAAGTGTAGGTTGAGCTCAAGTCTTAACACGTCACGGAGGGTCCTTCTTATTGTGCTTCGTCCCCAGGAAAGCCAGTCCAGTAAATGAAAACGGCTGCTCATTTTCTCATGAAGAGAAAGTTGAACAGTTTGTATGTAAGGCAAAGAAAAGTGCATATACCTAAAGATTAGCTTGAAAATGGCATGATTTTCAATCTGTCGGATCCACGCCTCTGCGAAATTGTTACAATTTTTTTCCCCAGTTTTAAAGCACTTGTATATATTGCTTCACATTTTTTCTTTTTGCCTTTAAAAGGGGATCAATTTAGTGGAGAGAAGGAATTAAAAAGGAAGTGTGTGCTTGTATCAACCCTGCAGTACCATGCCCATCTGGACAGGTTTAGGGCTGAATAGAATCTGAGACTTGGGCCCCAGTGCGCAGTGGCGCAAGTGCAGTGCACTCTAGCCAGAGTGACAGATTCTCCCTCAAACGTGCAGTTTTATTACAAAATCAGGGTTATTCACTAAGCTGGCATTTCTCGTGACGGTGAGACAGAGCATGATAGTCCTGCCTACGTAAACCTAAACCAGTAGTTTGGTCTTTTAAGGGTGAGATCTTTTAAATTCAAGCTCTATCGTGAGATAAGCCATATGCTGAGGGGCTTTGCAGAACCCTAAGGAAAGTTTTGTTATACTGAACTAAACCACCCTGCCCTAACTCCCCTCTTCATCCTGTTTCACGGCCACTGAGGTGGAGCTTCAGATTTTAATGCCCTGCTCTTTTACAATGGCATAAATTCAGAATAATCCCCTTTAAATCAGCTGAGATACGCTGGTGTAACTGAGCACGGATTGTAGTTATAGTTTCCCTTAAGTCTATGTCCTGACAAATGTAGGAAAAGCATTATTTTGCTATTGATAGCATATCTGTACAGTAAGTAGTAGCTTTTCTTTGTTCACTAGCTCTGCAGTGTTGTGGGAAAATGGTGTATGCATTCCGAGTGCAAACTTGGAAATCCATGTCATTCTTGAAAAATTTTAAATACTTTATGGCACTTGAACACCTTCAAAACAAGTTGGTTTAAAAAAAGTTTATATTGGGATTTTGTTACACTGAAACTACAAATGGATGTCAAAAAGTCTGACTTGGTTTTTGTCAACACAAATGGCTTTGACATTTTTGAGAGATTTTCCTCTGTGGATAAAAAGAGAAAAAAAATTGTTCTGTAAGCAGAACTGCTTTACCCTGAGCTACATGACAGCCATGTGGCTGCAATTCCGCTCTAAACTGAAGAGCAAATAAGTAGTTTTTCAGGTGGAAAACTTCAGGATCTGTTGGTCTTGCAATATATTAAAATGAGATGTAAATGTGTTTGACTTAGGATCTTTCCCCTTGATTGCCAAAGCAAATACAAACTAAACCTCAGCATATTAGAGTGCTGGTGGGTGCGGGAGAGCAGATGGACCAGCTGATGAGCTGCAGTTGCAGAGGAGCAGAACTCAGCTCTGACAGTGTTTATGGGTACGCTGCTACTGAGGGTTTATCTTACAGCTACTTTCAGTCCTATGTATGCCAGCAATCAGTAGTGTAAATCTTGTTTCCCTTCTGGTTTTAAAACTGTTCTGCAGAATATAAAGCAAGACTTGAACTGTCTTGGTGCAGATTGCAGTGTATGGTGTAGACTGGAATAAGGGCCGTGATGGCTCACGATGACTAAGGACAACGAAAAGTCCACCTCTGAATAGCTCAATAAGCAATCGTCTCCTTCAAACATTACAGAAATTGTAATTGTTTATTATCCCTCTTCTTGTACTTGACTTTTAAAAGATGTCTTTCTTTTGAAATAGCTTGGTCATACATCTTTCTGAAAGCCCACATAATCACCTACAGCTAAAATTCCTGCACAGTAAAACCTATTGCGTACAAATATTTAATTTCACATCTCATGTTAAGCATTTATTTCCTGGTTTGCCTTGAGTAGCTATTAGACTTTAGTGCACTTATATGGGTACTGCAATTTCATTCAGTGCCAGGAAAAAAGTTATAACTCCTCTTTAGCAGAGCTTGGTTTTAAAAGTTAATGAGGGACACTTGAAAGCTGGCAGCTTTTCAGCCTCAGAAGAGTGAGACTAAGCGTGATGTAATCAAATGGGGAAAAAACAGGAGACCGCTCTGTCCCTTTCTGCTGTCTCCAAAAGCTCTTGACAAGTCCAACGTTGCAAGTGAGATGCTCCAGCAGTAGCAAAGAGAGGTCACGGGCGCCCCGAGATCTGTCATCAGGTATCTGACAGGAGAATACAAGTTTCCAAGTAGCACGCTGTAGTAGGAAAGGCAGTAAAAGACACACAGACAACTTGCTTCTTCTCTTTTTGGTCATTCCTCAGATAAATATAGAAGGCACTAGTTAGGCGTGTGGGTATAACTAAAAATAAAATCAATTAAATGAGCCTGTAGTCTGGAAACCCAAATCATTCTTTAGTCACTGTTGGACAGCCTGAAAGCTACAGAAATACTGTGCAGTCCAATGGAGAAGGATTAGGAATATCAGTTGGACAATTTCTGTAGGTTAGAGAAGTGTTATAGCAGAGCTTTTGCTATGGATTATGAACATTAATCTGTAGAATAAATCTTGTCTTTGTTAAGGTAAATTTATCCTCAATCTTTCTGACACAACCAATATTGAAAGGAAAGCAGAATAATTCTATAAAGGAAACAGTATTTCTTTTGGTAGAAACAGCTGCATTTTACAGTGGGAACAATACATATCCAATGTACGTGCGCTGTTTTTAATTAGAATTTTTGCAACACCATTGTACGTCTGAAAAGGTCAAATCTAACTATATTTACTACTGGATCTCGAGGAGCTCTGCCTGTCACAGAGATGGTGAATATCTGACTGTGCTTCAGCTGAGCAAGACCGTAGTCTTCTGAGTAAAGGTAAATAAGAAAAGGATTTCTGAAACCAATGACTAGTGTTTAGGGGAAGGCAAGAAGCATTGTCCTTAAACTGGGCCCAATGCTCAGCTGTAAATCGTTACAGCTTCCTTTTACTCAGTGCAGTGCTGTCAATTCATAACAGCTGAGAATCTGTTACAACAAGGACAAGACTTGGTAATTGCCGCAGTTGTAAAGAATCGATGAACAGCAGATACTGTGGTGGCTGAGGAGTCATCTGTTGTGGGTGATGCTCAGGCCGTTGGAGCTGCTGTGGGGACGCTGCAGTGTGAGCAGGCCAGCTCGCTAGCTGTGCCACTCGCCCGGCTCCGCAGCAGCGCTGGGGGACACCGTGACGCGCTTGGGCGCTTGAATGTGCCCTAGGAGAGGGAGCTGGAGCTGCCCGTTGTTCCTGCCTCTGGAGCATTTTATGGGGGGAAGTTCGTATACATCTGGGAAAACTAAATGGGATGAGAGACCTGCAGTGCGTTTAGTCACGTATGAAATAATAACAGCAGTAGCAGCAGCTTAGTAGTCACCAGATCTCAGACCAGCTGAAAATACACATGTGCTTCTGTCTGCATTCTGTCCCCTCATGCACACAAAAGTTATTTGATATTTTCACATCTAGCCAGAAGAGTATTTTGGAGGAAAAAAAAATAAAAAGGATGTTTAAAACACTTTTCAGGATACCCAATACTTGGCTTCTTCCAGCTGGACTGAAGTTTTTTTTGTGTGTGTGTGTGTGTGTGTGTGTGTGTGTGTGTGTGCGCGCCTTTCTCTTGCTTTTTATTAGTCTGAGCCCCTTCTACTGCAGTGTTGGTTACTGAGAATCTTTTCCCTTGTTCCTTCTTAGGGATGTTGTCCTTGAAGATGCCTTTCAGAGCAGCAGTTCAAAATGAATGCAAGGAGCCAAAAAAAAGCCAAGTTTTAAATATATATAATTTCCATTGATTTGTTGTTGTTTTGTTTGTTTTTTTTCCAGACTTTCTTGGCAGCTTCTGGCATTCCTTTTCATGCAGCCAGAAGACCAGCATACAGGTTTCACGACCGGTGCCTCAGCAAGCAAAGCCAAGCCCTTCTCCTGATTGCTATGCACAGGGTTTCTTACAGAACAGCTTTTAAAGTTGGGCTATGTTTCTACTTTCATGCTATTCCTCCTATGTAAATTATGCTAAATCCACCTGTGCATCTGCTGCATCAACAAGGTCACTGAACAGAATGCTGTTTTGCAATTCTTTTTTAATTCCTAATTCTGTGTTAGGAGAAAGTTGTCTTGGGAATTTCATCTGATGAAAGGTCAGTTGGGAAATCTGACATTTCTGTTTTGCTCAGACAGCTCTAATTATCTTCATATTTTCTGCTGCATAGTTATTAAAAGCAGATCTAGAGAAAGAAGAAAAGAAAGCAAAATTTGTGTCTGAAACTCTCTGTTAAAGAAAACACAGGCTATTTTCATGAACCCGACGTGAGAGCTTTGTTACTGCTGCGTGGCGCCTACCTCTGTCCACCTCGCACCCGAGGCTGCGGTCTCTAAGCTTCAACCCCGGTCACGGTGCGGCGGCCACGCGCTGAAACGAAAGCGCCTGAGCTAACAAGCCGACTTCTTAACACTGAATTCACATGCATATATAAGTGTAATATATAATATTAAGTGTAATATAGAATATATAAAAATAAGTTTAACTTGTGACCGTAACTCAGGATGTGGAGTGTAATTCCCTCTGGCTTAATTCTAGTTCTCTTTCGAGGAAAGCTGTGGTTACGAGGAGAAGCTCTGCTTTATTACAGCGTTCTGATAATTGCTTTCTCTTCTAACCTGCATTTCCAGTCCTGCTGTGCAGTTTGTTTCCAGCTAATGCCAAGTACCAAAGCAGATGTTTATCAGCTTGGCCCTTGCGCTTCATACTTGGGCCCTAGTGCAGAATTACAGTAAGTCTGGTTTTAAGACTCAAAGTGACTGATCAAAAGAAAGTATCCCTTTAATATAAATTCACCGAGACGTGTGCCGAATGTTTGGGTAGGTTAAGCTTGTGCTGACGGCCTTCATTCTGCGTCAGGTTTTCTCTGTGGTACCAGCCTACTTTTATGTAGGATCAGATGTCGTCCATTGCCCTGCGACTGGCGGGAAGCCACAGAAAGCTGGCAGAAAGTCCCCTTTGGGGGACTGGGCTAATAGGAGAGAAGTGAGATCATGTGCCCACACCTGACCAAGATCAGACTGTGCCATTGGGTGACCTGGTAGCCCTCAATCTGCTGATGATACTTGTGCAGCAGCAACTTTAAATTAAACGTGGAGGTGAATGAGGATGTTCAGGCTCTGCTGCCTTTTTTTCCTCCTGAAAACAAGCCTGCAAATATTTTTCATCAGAAAAGTCTTGCATAGGGTGATGTAGTCACAGCTTTACACTTTCTGAGTTAAAAAGGAAGCATTTCTTGGTAAAGCAGATCATCTACAGACATGTAATACTGACCTACCAATTATAAAGTACTGATTTATTCTGGTCTGCCCATCTGTACGTGATACCCTCACTTACATGGATGCTGGTTCACACCATCACTGTGGTCATTCAAAGCATTCTCAAAGTGTCAATAAGGAGCACAAACAGCCCCAAAGATTGTTTCTAGAGTAGGATGGCTGTTGGTTCCCTTTAAACTCTGTTCAAGTCTGCAAAGAAGAATGTTTCAAACTTTTTTTTTTAAATCATAAACATATTTTCCTCCTAAAAGTATTTTTGCATCTCTCCATCCCAAAGTTATTCTTGTTTTTTAGAGCTGCTTCTGAGTTCAATTCAAGCATAACACTTTCCTGCTTTCATCTAAAAATAGGTTGCCTGTATTTTTTATCCATTAGAGCAAAACAGGCTGTGTTGCTGTTGTGCTGCTCCCACCTCATGCTGCCACTCTTCCTTCTTCTACAGTAGTGCCAAGCTGTAAAGATCCCTTCCAGGGCTGATATCTGTGTCTTGGAGAATTCACGTGCAGTTTTGCTGGCCATGCAAAAGCATCTCGAGGTGGCAAAGCCTCCTGACAAGTGTCTGGTGTTGCCAGCCCCTCCAGTGTGCTCGTCCACAGTCCTGTCAGTGCCAGCACCTTTACAGCAGAGTCTCGGGGAAGTCCCTGGTGCTGCTCTGTGAAGGAGGGCAATGGGAGCGGGGACCTCCAGTGAAGGCCTGGAGGCACCTACTGTACAGGAGGTGGATAACACTAGCTAAACCGCTAGCAAAGGATACCAGCAAGCAGGGCAGGAAGTGAAGAGAAACTAGTAGGTTTGTTTTGAAGGGTTTGCTTGGAGCTTCTCTGGGCTCTGGTCTTGTTTTACTAGCTACGTTACTGCCGTGGAAGGTGAGTGGGTTGGCGTTGTGAGTGGGTGGGTTGGCGGCTCTAGGGCTAAGATCCCAGGCAGAAGCTGAATTAAGTTAATGTCCTGAGATCTCACCTCCCTGCATAAATGTTGATAATGGACATTCAGTTATAATAAAGACTCCCAAATCAAGTTGAGGACCCTTTCCTGTCAGGCTAGAATTTTAATTGATACGGTGTCAATGTAGATATGGTTGGGAAATTTTACTTTTCTGTGAATCCATGCTAGAGGAGATTAGGTTCTTTTGGAGAATATTCCTCTTCCTTTGGATTTCAAGTTTGTCAAGGACTGGAATTAGAGTTCATAGTTGTTGGCTGTTGGGATCTGGGGGCCTTGGATTTTGGGGGAGATTTTTGTTAAAGCCAGATTTTAAAATTATTTTGCGACTTTTATCATTGATGTCTTGATTTGGGACATTGGATATATGAATTTTGGTGTGGCCAAAGTTACAATGTCTCTTAATTACAACCTCTTCTATTTATGTGAACTTGGAAGCCTTTGCAACTGATAGCAGGAAATTGCTAATGATTTCACACCTTGAGATGTGAATGCGGAGGTGCAGTGAGGTGCAATCACAAGAGAAAAGTGGCCTAAACACCTTTGGCTCTTGCCTGACCAGCTGGTGTCAGAGATCTTGAGTGGATCTTGAGCATAAAGTGGCTTTGAAATGAGCAGAGAGGGAAACCAGAGCATGGCAGATGGGTGAAGGAGCATCCTGGAGGCCGCAGAGATGGCCCAGGGGCAGGTGGCATGGGCCACTGTGGTGCTGGCCCCGTAGCCACGTGTCACACGCTTCCCCTGGGATTAAGCGGCCAGAACAGTGGCCTCGCAGAGCACGTTTGCGACTTGCTTGGCTTTGCTACAACTTACCCCTTCTTGTCGCAGCGATGCTAAGCGCCTCGCCCTAATGTAAACCATATGGACCACGATCATGTCATACTTGGATAGTAACCAATCAAGCAAGACCTAGGAGGGTGGGCAGGCCTCGCTTGTTTTAGCAAACTTAAAGAAAACATTTCTAAGCGGGATATTCCAGAAAAACACACTTAGTGGATGGCCACAGAACTGGTGTTTCAGCTCCGTCAACAGGAGTACAAAGAAAGAAATTGGGATGGCTGGGAGGAAAGGTCTAATAATCCCACCAGCAAAATCGATGGGTTAAAAAACTACAGCCTCGTGCTTTATTTGTCATGTCTGAAATAACAAAGGGGAGCTTCCTGACACATGAGTCCTACGGTAGCTTCTATGGTTTCACACACCTTCAATCTTTTAAACCATTTCACCTTTCCCGAGCATTTTGTCTGCATTTGTTCTCACCTCCACTTACTAAGGAAGAAAACTATTTTCAGGATGCTGTAAATGTATTTATATTATTTTATTCAGCGATTTGTTATCCATCACTTACATTTAAATCTATATATTTATAAGACAGGTTACTTCCATTTTCACTAGTCATAAGAAGAGTTAAACTGGTTGGAAGGAGAATAGAGAAATTTGCTGGGAGGAAGAGTTGCTATTGCTTGTAGAACTTAAAATTTTTGGATTTTAATGGACTATTGTAGTGTAATAATAGCATTATGTAAAATCATAACCCAGTGCAATACGCATGTATGGTTGCCATAAATATAGTTATCTTTTAACTTAGGTTCTACCATGCAGGAATGCCACTAGGGATGGAGGTTATGCTGGGAGGAATCGTTTTTCTCTTCCAAATAACCAGCTTTCAGGTGCTCATTTTTGCACTTTCATTTTTATTTTTAATATCTGAATTCTGTCTTTCTATCTTCTACAAATTCATGGTGTCATGATTTGTGTTACTACTTCTGACTGCCTCTTTAATTACATGCTCAGTGTTTTGTAGGTACTGTTTCACTATTTGGGCCTGAATCCGTGAGTCTATGTTGCTTTAATCTGTGTTCCTCTGCTTTTGTGGTTTTGTTATGTGTTGACTTACTACATTGTAATTCTTATATCTTGCTTCCAGAAACATCTTGAGGTGTTTGTTTTCCTGCAACTAAGAAGTCATACCCTGATTTATATTTAAAACTTGTGGATGCTAGCTATACAAAACAGACCCCTTGGCCAGCAAACGTTAATTTCTGGTCTAGTATATCTGTAATTAGGTTTTGGATGGATTACAGGACATGTTTTAGGTAGAAATTTCTTTTGGGCTTTCTTTGCCTTCACTGCTAGTGCTTTAAAAAAAAAAAAAAAAAAAATCACTGAACTGAATAATGCAAGGATGCTGCAAAGGGCTTCGGTTCCCAGCTACACGGGGTAGATTTGAGACCTGCAGGGTGCAAGGAGGTCTGTAGTCTGCACCGACTTAGCTTATTTATGGTTATTAGCTTCCTTGCAAATAATTCCTATCTGTAGAAGAGAGGCTTCTACTTAGGTTCACCTACAGCTGATCTAAACCAATTGTTTAGGGTGATTGACAGGACTCAGCAAAAGGAAGTTAGGTTTGTTTTGACTTGTTTAGATGGATGCAAACCAGGAAGAATTCTCTGCTGGTACTGGAATTGTATCAGCAAGAGCCAAAGGAGGCTAAGCGTATTCTAAATAGTCACGAGTACAAGACATGGCACCAGAGTGCTTCTTCACTCCTTCTGCCAAATTTTATTAGCGTTTCTTGGCAACTTGGTGAAACTGGATAAGGCTGAAGTGCCAATAGACACATTGTAATGGCTTTAAATGTTTACACTTGGTGTCATCAATAGATACCGGAGTCCCCAAAGAAACATTTTCAAGCATAATTTGCTGCCCTGGTCGGAGCTAATCACCACAGAGCCTGCGTGCCTGTCCACAGCTGTGCAAAGGCAACCCCAACACATCGAGCCTATGGAAAACCAGTGATCTAGTTTCCTGGAGGCTGTTTTTTGTTTACGCTTTTTGTGTGACCAAGTAGGGGTAATTATTCAACAAGACTCGTCCCAACAGAATGTGCATTAGAAGTCTTAAGATTTTTGTTTGGTGAGTATTCATTCCTCTTTTCCATAGTCTCCAAAAGGCTTTGTTGGCAGGTTTTTTTCTCAGCTAAAAGAGAAATATCCCCTAAGTATCAGCCACAGATGTGCTCTTTGATAACCGGATTTGACTCCAGTGAGTCCAGTGGGTGGAATACTCCTTTGGGTGACACAATTGAAGAATTTTTGGGCATCTCAAGTCATTTTGTTCAACTGGCAATAAATTTTGCTATATTCACAAGTGACTTAATCCTCTTTATGTCTCAAACCAAAAATATGTTTGACAACATGTCAATGTACTTTATTTTGCTCTCCTGACACTCCTCCTTTCCATTTACTGAAAAAGATTTCCCCCAAATTCTATGAATATATTAATCTTCTCAGCCATATCCTTTTGAAAGATGCATTTTTCAGCCAACTTACTATTTGCTACAAAATCTTTCCAGCTTCAGAATATGGAAGAACTATATATTATGATTAATTTTCAAATGGCAAGGTTATATTTTTGTTACATTTATGTATACACTTATGTGTGCAATTTCTGTTGACTTCTGTCAGAGCTTGGTCCAAAGTGGCAATAGATAAATTATTCCTCACAACTCTTTCAGCACTCTCTCCATGCACATTTCAAATCAGTGAACATGGAACAACTTCATTATTTCCACCTCTCTCTGGGTCAGATTCTGTCCTCAGTTAAACATGTGCCCAGAAAAGACTTTTAGTTGTTCCTCTGCTTTATGTATCTCAGCTGGTCTTAACAGTGAAGTGGAGAAGATGAAGTATAAATTGAAAATTCTTTTTTTTTTTTTGCAAAGTGCAGACTTTCAGGATGAGGAGTGAAGAAGAAAATTGAAAATATAGTCCTGAGCTCTCACCTCTGCTTTATGTAGTTGAGAGTCCATAAATTGCAATATTTGCATGCAACGGAAACACACTTGAAAGTTCCCAGAGCAATATTCACAGCAGTGGCGTTTTGACAACAGAATCATTGCCAAAAATGTATTCCCTCAAACGCAGCATGATGTGTTACTAGTTGCCACCGTCTGCCCCAGAAGTGGCTCCGTTTCAGTGGCACCGGCGTCATTTGTGAGTGTTGGAATGAAGCGCCTGGTGCAAACGCAGGCGTCTGGCGCGAGGGCTCCTTGGGCACCGGGTTGTTGCCAGGTTGCGCTCGCTTGTGTCGCCTGCTCCGGCATTTTATAGAAAAGGCCTCTGCAATCCTCAGCATCCCGGCAGCGTTAAAAAACAACCGGCGTCCTGCGTCTTGAACAGGTGGAGCTAGAATTTGAGAATCTGCTTTGAAAGTGTCCAAGAAAGAGAATGGCAGAGGGAGGGATGCCTCTTCCTCCAGAGGCACTGCTGCGCTTTGATGGGGGTATTATCCACTGGTGCTTGCTTAAGAGAAAATCCTTCTTTTCCATAGGCTGCTGAAGTGGGGGCAGTGTCAGCAATTAGCTTTGTCGTGGTCTTTTGAGTGCTGAGGAAGCATTCAAAATGGGATGCAACTGGCTACAGAAAGCCATTAGGGATGTGTAGCTGTGGACCTGCATCTCCAATGCAAGCTCACTGCAGAGGTGGTGTGTATGTGTGCGACCTTCTCCTCTGGATCAGCTGGAGGGCAGAAGTGTTCCCGTGTTTCGGTGTTGGTGTTGAACGGTGCTCTGGGCTTCCTTGGCTCCCCTGGCAGGCTCTCTGGCCTGAGCTTCGTCACTGGGTTTTCCTGAGTGAATTTTGGCTAAAGCAAGAAGGAAGGAATGTTCAGGGATGCTGAAGCTTTGTGTCATTTGCTGAGGTGCTTGTAGGCCTGATTAATTGTTGCCTAATTATAACCCTTGGGATCGTATCTTTCACCAGTGAGAAGAAAACATTCTACTGACTGACAAGAAATATCAGACTTTCCATCCCAGCTGTTTTCTGATTAAATAGCTACACCATGAGTCTGAAAGAGCTGTATGTGATTGGGAATGTGGGACTGCTGAAATGGCCAGTTGCGGCCTTTTTGCTCTTAAAATATTACATTCCATGGAATGAGAGAGGCTGTACTTTGGTAAATGGGTGATGAACTGGGCAGCTGGGAGTCTGGAAGTAGAAGACAACTTATATTCGAGTGTTCTTGATTTGAGGAGAGGATTTTTGTGAAGGGAGTTTGTGATAGTTAGAATGGCACAGTGGGCTTTAAGTAGACCTCAGAAAGACTCAGAGTCAGTAATTAAGTTCCCACAGATGCAAATTTAAGGGAGTGATTGCAAAGTGCTTTTTTTTTTCTTTTTTTTCTTTTTTTTTTTTTTTTTTTTTTTCCAGTCACGGGAGGAGAGTTTCCTAGGTAGTTGTGAATGAAAGTGCTTATCCTTTGCCTTTGCCCTGCAATGCATAGAATATTTTCAGGAGCAGGTAGAACATGCAGCTCCAGCCAGTCACTGTTTTGTCTGAAGGAAAGTATTTATGGATTCGGTGTGGCTCCCAGTCAGGTTTATGTAGAATTTGATCTCAAATGCTTTAGGGATCATAGTCAATAAAAGAAGTTATGCCTGAGCTATGCCCGGGCTTGCTCCCTCTCCATGGGTTTTGAGTTGATTCCATAGTATTTGGTAATCACTGCTCCCTCCTTTACGTGACAGAGGAGAGCACATCCAAGGCAGAGCGTCTTTATGGATAGACGGTTGGCTTCTGGATATTAAGGAAGTTTTTGCCCTGTTTCCAGCTTGCAGTTGGTCCAGGAGGTGAGTCCTTGCAGCCTCGGTGGGCCACCTGGTTTTGACAGCTCCAAAATGGGAATGGTGACCTTCTCTGCAGAGTGACTTGAGATCCAGACGTAAGATGTGAGAGCCAGCAAAAGAGCTAGGTATGATTTTTATTATCATTTAAATCCTCAGAAGGAAAACATTTCCTTTTTGTGTTTTATGTCATGGCATTTGTGGTTCGTTACAGGCGATGCAGAGCATGCGAAGATAGTTAATTTTGTGCCAGACTCTGGCTTTGTTGTGTTGCTCTAAAAAAATGTCCAAGGCACTGGCAGGATGGGGAAGAGCTGCGCAAGGTTATGATGGGCTTGGTGGCTTCACTCGCGTGTGTCAGTGCTGCCATGCCCCAAAGAGGGGGCCGGGAAAGCGGACAGGGCTGCTACGTCTGTGAAAGCATGTCAGAGGCTTCAACTCATCAACAAGAATGACGAGCTTTATATATATAATTTTTTCCTTGTTCCCTGAAATATGCCCTTTGCCAAAGTTAGTCACTTGAGTTTAGTAGAAGGAGGAGTGTTTGGATTTAGCTTTTTGCTCATATTCACTGAAGGGAACATGCTCATGCTCCCTCTGGTCTGTGCGCTGCAACTTTGAGCTGTCACCTCCCCAAGTATCTTTCCTTCATATAGGAAAGCTGAGTGAGCTCCCCCGGCAGCAACGTCCCATCCTTACTTCCAAATGTGCCTTTGATCATATGTGTTAGGGTGATAGAGCGTGGAAAGGAGCGCAGCTTTGTCAGTAGATTTTACAATAGCATGAGAACCAATGGAGTATGCGTGGAGTGAGTAGCATGTTGCTGTTCCCGGGTGGGAACCAAAGACGGTGAAATGATCGCCTAATTTCAAAATTAATCCAAAGGATAATAAGTCCCTGAAATGAGCAGAGACAGAGCTGTAGGTCCTTCTGTCATTTAACCGGTGTGTTTACCACAGATTGCAGTTGAAAGGATTTTGTTGCAAGCATCACAACACTCGATGTTTTTGGTAGTGTGAAATATTCTCTTCCTGAAAAGAACGATGCTTTTCTTTTTCTTTTTCTTTCTTTTTTTTTTTTTTTTTTTTTTTTTTTTTTTTTTTTTTTTTTTTTTTTTTTTTTTTTTTTTGTAGGAAAATTTTAAGTTGGCCTGCTCCTAAAGGTAGGAGCAATAGGCTCACAGCTTCCGCCCCATGAATTAGATCCTGTAAGCTGAGCTCATATAGAGCAAGTCCTTAGTCACAGACCAGTCTGTTTTGACAGTCCTAAATGATCCATACAAGTCACCCTTGCTGTACAAGAATTAAGTAATGTCTCCATGTCAACACTTGGTAAAGAGCACGCTGAAGTTAATTTGCACCCCAGGTCAGAGCCCAGAATCTTTCAAAGGGCTGACACTGAGCATAACTTTTTGGATTTCTATAGCCCTTGGCTAAGGGCTATATTAAGCTCTTGGCAGCGCAGCGCATGTGAGTGTCCTGTACAGGGTCAATGAGAAGTTGTAGCAGCTTGCTGTGCACTGCTCTTTTTGACTTACGGCTAGTCACAGGAATCGTCCAAATTTGTTCTGCTGCCATGCACATCAGCAAGTTGAAATCTGCTAAATTACCAGTGTTTTTTTCCATTGTGTGTTTGTGATGCATTGCATTTAAAAAAAAAAAAAGTCCTTTCTAGGAACTTCATGCTTTTCAGTTTCCTACACGAGACAGCCATGTAGCACCATTTAGCAACAGTGGAGATAAAAGTGAGAGCTCCCTATCAGCTCCTGCTTCAGTGTAAAGAGAATAGTTATTGCCTAGATTGCATCATAAACATGCAGTTTTGTCTTGTTTTGTATGTTTCTATCATTTTTGAAGTGTGAAACCAAAGCAAAAAACACTGTAGGGAGAAGGAAGAGAGACAACACTTTGGCATCACTGAGGCTATGTGGTTTAGCTACATCTGAGCTTCAGTTCTAGCCTAAAAGTACTGCAGAGTTCAATTATAAAGCATTTAGCCCATCTTTGAAATGGGTCTGCATTTGCCTTCAAACATACAAAACCAAAGACTTAAGTGAGATTCCTTTGAAATATGATAGATTAAATTACAGTTTTCGACAAGCTGGAATCTTAGTTTAGTTTCACTCTCATTTACCCCTTTAGAAAGATGTTTAGAGCTAATATGGAACCAAGTATTACTTAGAAGGAAGAAAGTAATTGCGCCTCTCCAGTGTGTTCTGTGTGAGATTAAAGTTTACCTGGACTGCTTCGGGTGACAAGATAGTGCTGAATACCAAAGGCTCAGGACACTTGCTTGGTATTTGTTGTCCTTCATCCTCTGTTCATGTCAGCGTGGGACCTCAGAACTCTTACTGCTGGGGATGGGCTTGTGCTGAAGGTTTGGTGAAGTTATTTTTCTAGACATATGTTTAGCAAATGTATTGGAAAAAAAAAATAAGAATAATTTTAATATTAACCATTCAAGAAAATTCCCCAATACTTAAGAAACGTAGTCATTTCAAATTTTATTACATGGAATGATGGAAGGACAGTTAGGCTAGACAGAAACTTGGAATTGCAGCAGTCCCCTGAAAAGAGTCAAACCCAGATGTCTCTGTGTGAAACAGTGTCTCATTGTTAAGTTAAATAGACTTCAAGTGGCAATTAAGCAATCAGGCTCAACAGGCAGTGCCTTTCTATAGGAATGGAGAATACTTCAGCAAATGTTATTATGTGTAATTCCACAGCTGGAACGAGGAGTGATATGGTCCTATCTTCTCCATGCAATTCCATTGCAAAATGCTATTTGTGATTCATTAAAATAAGGTAGTCACCTACTCCAATCAGTGCTGTCATCACTTGCGTATATGCTCCACAGCAAAGGCACTGCTGAACATCTAAAAATACGAGTAATCAGTCAAATTGTCCAGCATTTTAGATCAGTTTCACAGTGCCCAGGCTGGTTATTTTATGGGTACGTGGGAAACTATCACAAGACACTAGCAAATGACACTGTCAGTAAACCTGTTTTTTTTCTTTCCTTCAAATACACTGATAACTAACTAATAACTAGCCTGTGAATGAGATCCTTTGATTGACACAAGATGTTGTAGTAGAGCAGTGCTTCCGTACAGTTTATTTGTAATAGGTAAATCTCTCCTAAACGTTACCAAGCTTCTGGGCTGGGCCTGATAGCCAAATCTCTTGAGAGTGATGGCAGCATTAAGAGCACCTGCATTGGTATGTCATTTGGTGAATATTCTTTAAAATGTAGATAGCATCTCTGTTGCCTCAAAGCCCTGAAGGGAAAGTATCTACTATTAGTTATGTTTTAGAGATGAGGTGATGGAGAGAAGAGACTTTATTAAGCCATAATGAATGGACATGGAGGCCCTATTGTAGCCAGATCCCTTCAGTGGCTTGAAGTTACCTTGAAGTGACTGAGTGAAGGACTCTGAGCTCTGTTTCCAAGCAACTACAGTTGTAATTTGGAGCTATCCACATAAATGTTCAGGTGGACAATTGCTCCAAGACAGAAAGCAAGGGGGATCTTTAAAATCTTTCCATGTCTATATTTGCTTCTTCCCCTCCTTTTCCTGTCCTTTAATGTGCTTTTGAGAACTTGTTCCTGTTGGATTCTAGATGCTGAAATGGCACTGAGAGATTCTTGTCTGCTGAGCATCATTGTGAGCATCATAAGCATACCCTACAAGTGTACTGCAGGGGTGGAAATGTATCCAGCCTTGAGTAATCATGTGTATTTACAGAAAAAAAGTGTGAATGACCGTCAAGATCACAAATCCTAAAGAATTCCAGCTTTTGGAATATAATTTTATTTTATTTAGAATAAAATTTCATAGTGTATAAGGGAACATAACCTCTTTTATTTGTTTCTTATTGACCGTTTCCATTAAGTTTCTTTATCACTATTCCCCAGGTTTTACAGCCTGGAACACATCCATGTTGTCTCATGCTCTTGTCTTTCTACTCCGTGACACAGCTGTTCTTTGATGGTTTGCACAGCTGGAGAAAAGAGGCGTGAAGCCAGAAAGAGAAAGAGAAAAGCAAATAGGAAATTGGTAAGATGGCAAAAGCTGAAGAGTAAGCAAGACGAGGAGGGACACCCAAATAGAAAAAGGAAGAGAGGTGAGGGTTAGACCATCACAGAGAAGAAAGGATGGGTGGAGAAAAAAATGATGGTGGTCCCAAAGTCTGTGTTCTTCATAATCTTTCCACAAAGAATTATGAGTCACTGAAACCCAGGGGTGAGGCTTCCCTGCGTGAGACAAGACACCTCCCATTAGCTGAGCTCAAGAAGATGTGACCTAGGAAAAAGGCAACGTTCTGATAACAAAGGACAATGTTTTCTTTCCATGTGGGCAGCCTTGCCAGCATTTGGGTGTACAGTAGAGATGATTCCTGCCGGGCTCCCCACCAGCAGATACCCACCTCCCAGATGGGACTGGTGATGAGTTCTAAGGCAACGTAGTTCAGATGGTGTTGGTGCCAAGCTCTGGAGAGGCAAATAAGGCTTTCTAATGTCAAATGAAAAATAAGCATGTTTGGGATCCTGAGCAATATTAAAACTCTTAAGAAAAACTGCAGCCCCTTCCCCAGTGTTTAATATCTAATAGATATTTATACAAAATATTGTTCAATGGATTTGATATTCAGTTGCCTTATATGCTTTTGGGTTACTTATACCTGTATAAAGTAAGTGTAAATCATATTTAATATCCACTTTGTTTGGATTTAAATAGCTCCATTAAGATGCCAAGTCAGAGAAGTAGGTCCTAGTACTATCCATCCTTTACCTTGGAGGATTTGGGGGACCTTTATAAATAATACTTGCAGGAATCTCATCACTGACAGCAACCCGCTTTGATGTCTACCACATTAACAAATAGACCTGAGAACAGGAGCATATTTGTGCTGTTAATACCTGTCCCATTGCACCCTACATGTGGTTTTTAAAACATAAAACACAACAAAACAAAAAAAATCATTGCAATTCTGGGTTTGTTCTGCCTGCTCTCGGTGTTAGTGATGTTGGCATTCTCTTTTCTCTTTAGGTTTGTTGTATGTGTGTGTATCACAGAGGTAATAACTCAGCAGTTTTCTGAAATCTCTGTAACTTAGGCCAATGATTTGAATTGGAACTTGATGATAGTATTTGGCCTAGACAATTTTTTTGGTTGTGCTTTTATCACAACTTTCAATTTAAGCATTTCAGGCCATGGAAGGAACTCAGCTTTACAGGTATGGAAAGAAAATGCAGAGCAAAGGAAATGCAAAGCTAGAAGGAGAGTTTTCAGAAGCCTGACAGGCTCATCTGTCCAGGCCAAGAAAACCTCTAGTGAAGAATCTTTTTTTTTTTTTTTTGAATTTCTTTCAGCGTTGCACTGTCCATAGAGCAGAGACTTTTCTCACATCCAACTTGAATCAACTTCAATGCAAGTGGAGCTAGTAATTTCATATTGTATAGAAAATGGACAGTCTTTTGTATACTGCAAAGACTGTTTCCACCTCTGCCCTCACTCCTGTTTTCTATACTAACGAGATGCAGTTTATTTACCTTTTTCTCTTGGAACTTCTTCTGGCTGTCCTTTGAATTCTCCCCTCTTTAAGCTTTGTCTGTCTTTGAATACAGTGACTAAAACTGGACTCAGTCTTCCAGCTGAAGATTCACCAGGGCAAAACAGAGCAGAAAAACAAACTTCTGTGTCGGATGTGTGACACTGATGCCAAGCCTGTCTCCCTTGAAGGTGCATTATTTGCAACTTGATCATGTCTTAAAGTCATCAGAAGTTTCTGCTCTGCCAGCATCCCAGCACACTTGGCAGGCCCACCTATGGTCTTGGGGGCATGCGTCATCACGCAGGCATCACTCGGCACTTAGTTTTGTTGGCCCTCCCGAGTTAATTTTGGATCACCTTTCCAGTTTATTGATGTCGAATTTGGACTGTCTTCCACAATCACTCGTCTTGAGCAGAAACACAAAGGGCTTTCCCAAGGCCACCCAATTTAGCCCAGAGTGTAACCTAAAAGCTTCAGGACCTTTCCCCTTTCAGAAATTTTTCTCACTGTGTTCCTTGCTCAACATTTGTCAAGATCATAAGATTATGCTGCATGGGGATGAGTAGATAGAAAATATATTGTAAACTATGCATGAAAAAAAGCAGTTTGGTTGTGTTTGGGTGTGGGTGACATCCCTTTGGCCATCTGTGAGGTGGGGTGGGTGACCCTCCAAAGCAAAGAGTGCTCATGCTACTGCTCGCGAGGACACGTAGGTGGGCACTTGTGCTTTGCTGTTATGAATGTCCGTGAAGCTTTAATTGCCAGGGGAAAGGGCAGACTTTGTTGTGAGAAGCAATCAGGGAGACTCACTTTTTCCAAAAGGTACGTTGTATTCGTGCTCAGATTGCTACATTGTGTGGTGATGAATAACACTTGGAAGCAGATGTCAAAGGCAGCAGCGCTCAGTGGAAATAGTGCATTTTTTCCATTTTATGTCTAGTAGAGACTATATTAAAGAGGAGGGAAAAAATTTAAAAGCTGAAAACATGTTGAAACATGTTACAGTTGTGACAGAATTGACGACAGCCAGGAAATTCCAAGTTAGGGTCCTCACTCCATCCTTTCTGGGCGCTCAGACTAGAAACTCAACATCCAAGCCCTTGGGTTAGTATTGGTCACGGCAGTTTTATCCTTGTTATTTGTTGTTATGTGTGTGCCCTTCTGATGCTGGCTCTTTTCCTCTTTTCTTTTGATCTTTCATAAAAATTTATGAAGTCTATGTTCTGCATCATGTGCCTTCATACCCACTCAGAGCTGTTAGGTAACTATGAACTTTTTAAAAATTAAACGTAAATAGTCTGCATCCCAGAGAGGTCACTGAGGGTTTATTCAATATACAAGAATGAACGCTATTATGAACTTTTATCTCTGTTTAGAAAAGCGTGTGATATTCACATAAACCTCACATTAAAATATTTTCTCTGCATGTGTTAGTAATAAAAACATCCTGTATTATTAAAATGTGAATATTTAAATCATGTAATTTTATTTTCTCTTGAAGGTAGTACCAAATTATATTTTGCCCGTATGTTAACAGCAAAAACTACTCTGACCAGGTCCATTTTGATCCTCCCAGTAGATACACCTCTGTGGCACAGCGCAGTGCCATGCAGGGGTAATCGAACCAAGCTATATACTAATAGTATAATATTGCCATGGCACCCTCACTGCCTCCACTTTGCTTAGCCTGTTTCTCTGATGTTTGTTTGTTGTATTTGTTAGTTTGGGGAATAAATTTATGTTCTGGTGACTTATAGATTGCAAAGATTACGGTCAGTATTGGGCTTCTGTGATTGTATAGAGTGAGTTTGAATCACAGGAATTAATTCTTGTTGAACTAGACGAGTCCTGATCTTAGAATTTCCACAGGTTCACGATGGTCTGTCTTCAGTAGTTCCAGGAGTTGGTTACCACGCTGTTTAAATTTGTTCCTGAACACCTGGTCTGAATTTATGTGCCTTCTGCACACTAAACTTCAGTGTATCTTTGTCTATGGACTGAAAAGCTCCTGATATTACCAAGTGATCCCAGTCGCTCTTTTATCATGGATCAATGCCTTGTTTTCTGCTCACACAGTGTGTGTCATGTGCATCCTCGATCAATACAAATTTTATATTTCTTCTGAGTCACCAATAAAACATCATAATGCAGTGTCAGGGTCACCTTGACAGGTATATTTCTAACTCCCCATTTAAATGCAGAGATTGTTACTTATCCAGTGTTCGATCCTGCTGTGTTGCTTTTGTGCTACTCTAGGTTCTCAATGAACATGCCTTGCAATACCAAGTCAAACAACATAGGTTAACCTTAAATTTAACCAGACAAGATTTCTATAAATCTGTACTGATTTGGGCTAAGCATAGATGTGCTTTACTTGGGTTGAATGGGTTGAATCATTCTACTTACTGCAATCACTCGACTTGCTTCCCTAGGAAGCGAGGCTGACCAAGCTGCATTTGGCCAGGCTCTCCCACTTACCCTTTTTAGAAAGCTGGCATACTGTCAGCCGCCTTCTAGTCCTCTGGAAATTCCGCTGTCTTTCAAGAATTCCAAGTATTCCAAGACTCATGATGTCGTGCGATCTTGAATCCAAACTCCCTACCACATTTCCCTTCACAAAAATAACTATGAACTTTCTAAATTCAATTTATTTCTTTAAAGCATTTCCAATAGTATAATGTTTTGTAGGAAGCCTGTTATTGCAAAACCTAAATTTGCGGCCTAAAAGCTACTTGGCTTTATCTTTTAAAAACATGTTTTTTTAAAAGATTCACATTGCTCTACCCAATCCATTTCAGTCTGT
The DNA here is from genome assembly GCA_013398735.1 of Nothocercus julius. Taxonomy (NCBI): domain Eukaryota; kingdom Metazoa; phylum Chordata; class Aves; order Tinamiformes; family Tinamidae; genus Nothocercus; species Nothocercus julius. The sequence continues at coordinate 5,085,488 of VZSV01000011.1, read as the reverse complement.
GGTGTAATTAACTCTTATACTCTATATTATGCTTCAAAATTGTGCTGCATGAGAAGTTTAATTCAAGTTTGCCATATGTAGAAAATTGATTTTATGGCAAGTTGTTTTCCAAGTATCCCCAAGTATGATAGGATTTTCTACATTGTCGAAGTAAAATCGTTATTTAGCTAAAGAGAATGCAGGATTGCTGAAGGGATCTGGTCAGGGACATGCTGATGAGACTGGTTTTTAAAAACAGAGAAATTAAATGTTGACGCGGTAACATGGTAGTTAAGAACCACAAATTCTCAATAAAAAAATCCTTAAGAAACATGAGGAGGGAAAAAGCCAAGTGTTAGAAGAGCACCGGGAGCACCATTGTGGTTGGTAGACTCAGAGAAGGTTATAGATTTGCTGAGTTTGAAGGTTAAAAGGAGGAGATTACAGATCACATGAGAAGAAGAGGGTCACTGGGAGGAGATAAGCCTGGCGGAAGGATGGTCCCAGCCGCCGTGGTCTCAAGGGAGGTGGAGTTCAAAAGCGTCTTGTTTGGTGCTGATCCTTTTCTGTTGCCATCCGGGTGGGAATGTAATGTGTTTTAGGGTTTCCATAGGTCCTTCAGAGGCCTTTCAGAAGCATGACCTGTGAGCAGGACGTGCCCTGTCTTTTGCCCAAGCAAACCACAGGATCTATATGTATTTTAGCCACACAGAACTGATAAATTCATGTCTTACTAATTTATATTATTTGATAGGAAAGCCTAGGATCACTTATCATACCCATGAAGTTCCATAGGAACTTAAGGAAAAAAATTTTGACAGTGAGGGTGACAGAGCCCTGGCACAGGCTGCCCAGAGAGGTTGTGGAGTCTCCTTCTCTGGAGATCTTCCAAACCCGCTTGGACGCAGTCCTGAGCCACCTGCTCTAGGTGACCCTGTGTGTGCAGGGGGGTTGGACTAGATGATCTCTTGAAGTCCCTTCCAACCTTAAGCATTCTATGGTTCTGTGAAGACCCTGAAGACCAAAATGGTCTACGGATTGCAGTTTGGAGAGCAGGGGTTCAAATATTTACCAGTATTTACCAGCTGAAAAATGGGGTCTTGTCCATGGTGAAACTATTTTTTGTTCTAAAGAAAAATGTGTTTTAATGAGGCAACAAAGGCCAGCTGCTTATTCCTGGCAGCACTGGCTCATGCTATAAGCTGCTAGCTGTCTTCCAAGGTTTGATGCCTTCAGTGGTTTGCTTTTGCCAAACACATGGCAAAATAACTTGTTACACGTTAAATGAATATGGGTTATCTTTTGACATTTAAAACTGAAACTGCCTCAGCAGTGTGCGTGTCTTTACAGGTCATGTGTATAAGGCATTTAAAAAACACTTACCTGCTGAAATAGGTAACAGTTTCACAGTAGGAGACTCACTATTCCTCTTCTGCAAATGAGAGAAACTGGTGAATAAAGAAAACCAGTGGCAGAGCCGATACTGGAGTGTCGAGCATCAGGATTCTCTCCTCACATCATATGGCTTCTATTATTTCTAGCATTTCACTTTTCTATCAGTGGTTTTAATATTAAGAGAAAAATTTTCCTCTGAACTTCTGTTTAGCAAAAGTGCTTTCTGGCTTCAATCTTTTACATGCAACCCAGAGCTTGCAAGATTATGGCCAAGCTATAAAGCCCCACGAAAGTGGGCAAATAACCAGCCACAAGGAAAAAAGATCGCTGAGCTCAGCCTTGCTAACCCCACTTTCATTCGCAGGGAACTTGAGGACTGGTTTGAACTTAAAGGCCAGAGGCAAAGAGGGTGAAATAATCCTGAAATGCCATGAGCAGGACCTGGGGGAATATCTGGAAATGCTCCCATGCAGGGAATGCAGCTAATCTCCAGTATCAGTGCCAGATCCTGCTGCTGGCTCTTGTGGCGTTTGTGGGTGAGAATGAGGTTTTGATGCTACTTTTTATTAAACTGGGAAAAAAGAAAGTCAGCTTGCAACTAATGGAAACCACTTCCCATCCCGTTGTGTGAGTAGGCAGCGAAACGGGATGGTCAGGGGGATGCTGGAGGTGACAAGAGTGAATGGTTTTCTTTGCATCCAAACTCTATGGAGTTTGAGCTTTTGAGATTTGCTGCTGGTCGTGAAGTCAGCCTGAATCCCCTGGGCAGCACCAGGAGCTGGCGACGCTGCTGACCCCAAGGTACTCAAATTCTCTCCCTCCTGTTCCCTGGAGCGCCAGGAAGTGCCATGGGCCGTTCCACATACATACCCTGTACACGGGAGCTGCAGTGTCACGCGGCCGCTTTGCTTCCCGTCACCCACAGTGTTTGTGTTTCTGGCCCGATACCCCTCCCTCGATGCTCCAGCCCATGCCCGGCTTCCTCCTCTGCTCCCCTGCCTTCCTGGGGACACCCAGGCCTCGGCTGGCTTCCTTTCCCAGGCCTCACCCTCTCACTCTGCAGCTGCTGGACCCTCCCTGGCATTAAGGTCAGTTCCCAGCCAGGCTGCAGGAAGCAGAAGCACAGACAGATACTGCCGAGAATTAGCAGAGATCAGCCTTGTTTTATCCTAGTCACTTCCACCTCAGTCTCTATAGCCCTTATTCTGCAAGAGCAGAATTTTAGCATTAAACCTCAGGAAAATTTGTTACTGAGGTTATTGCCATAGTACTTGTGGGGATCTCAGCTAACACTCTTGGCAGTGGAGTTTTTCAGTTTGGTTTGAATATCCTTGTTCTGCCAATAAATGCTAATGGTTCTTGTACTTGCATAGTCTGATACAAAGTGTTCCCTCTCTTTTGAATGTTCTGTAGATGGTAACTGCAGCCTCAATTTACTGGCATTAAAAGTGCAGTAGCTCTTAAAACTGGATGCTTCCAGTTATGCAGAACTATGATAGTTCATAAAGTAAGGCAATTAATGCACTGAATTAATAAGCCCCTGTTGTCATGAACTGTGGATGGTTCCCTAAATGACTTTTTTCTTGGGCAGTAAGTCTTTCCATGTAGCTCTGCAAACATCTGCAGTCCCCCGTGAAAATATTCTGCACCATTACAGTGATGCGTTCTTCCAGGAAAGAAGTACAAATCCTGTCAGTCAATCAATAAACAAGCGTCTCTCTTGTTTTTATCTTTGCTTCTTGTAAATGCTAGGGTCAAAACTCTGCTTCTCTTGGAAACTTCTTTTACAAGTGCTGTAAGAGTTTGGGAAACGTGTCAAACACTGGGAGCAGCTGCCGAGCCGAGCCCTGCGCTCCCTGTGTGCTTTGGCTGCGGCGGGATGCACAGGAGCAAGGAGCGAGTGGAGGAACTGGCCTTTGAAGTCTCCTCAGTGATGTTATATTATTCTTGGCTCTTAGCGCTTTGGAAAATCCACTGCATCAAGTTCTCATCATTGCTGCACTGCACAGTTTTTCTTGAGGCTGGGGAAGGGTGGTTTTAGCATTATATTCAGCTATGAAACACCTCAGTCATTTCGCTGCTAAGATTATGTTATTTTATTAAATTCTTGTTAGGTTTTTCCTTTGCGCAATTGGAGCAGTTTCCCCAGTTTGTATCTTGGGGTGCTCCACACTTTTGCCGTGGAGCTTGTGAGCACCTCATCTGCGTTTGCAATAGTGTTTCACAATGTTTAAGTCACGGCTGATTTCTTTTTTCTTTGCAACTGGATTCACCAATACCCCGTGCTCACAAAAATAAGATAATTTTGCATTCTCTTGCGTCGTGAGCCTAGAGCTGAAAGAGCTCCTTGCACCCTTTAACGCACTTGGACTCAAAACACAAAGCCTCAGAACACAAATGCACTTGGGCTCAAAACACAAATACAACATGGGGAGTTTTTCCATGTGTCTGAAAGCGCCCTCTGAAAGAGGGTACTGCACTGTTTTTCCTTTGGTTAATAGAAAAACAAGAGTAGGGAAGATTCATTAACTGGGGGCAGGGGCAGAAGAGAGGGAAGGAAAGATGATTGAAGTTACAGGAAAAATTTTTTCAAGGGAGACTCAAAAAACCATATGGTTCTTCGTGACATTCTCTCTCCCTGCAGCTGAATCGAGAAGGTTCATCCTCCTCTGGTACAAACAGGGTAGTTTGCACTCTAACTAGAAAAGTATGTTGGGTCCAGAGTGCCAAAACCTCCTTGCCAAATATTGCCACAGATCTAGAGCTTCTTTCTCATTCTGTTTTAAATTTTCATTTGCTACTCTCAAGCCTGGTAATGCTTTCCTGCATGCAAACTTGCAGTCAAATTTATGGAAAGGCAGGTCTTCATCCTTCCCTTTTTTTTATTTTTTAATTCTATTTCAGCGACTGCCTCACATGTAAATTCCTTTAAGCTCTAAAATGTAGCACAAGATTTGTAAACCCATTACGTTATCTCAGCTTGTGACCTAATTGAGTAGGTGGAAGTCATTCCTTCAGAGCCTGCTTTGTACCTCCAGGCCTGAAAACAGTATCTTATGCCTCAAATCCCAACCTGAGTTTTAGATAATAATTTTTCATCATCCACCACTCAGTTTTGTTGAGCTGAATTTGATAAATTGTGGAAATGCTCTAAAACAAGCAGAAATAACAAGGGACAGAGGAATCCTTGTGGACTTGTAAATCCCTGGTAACGTCAGTGTAAGGCCTGACTTTATTCTAAACTTGTAGCAAACCCACAAAACGTTTTGGGAAGAATGAGACTTTTTTTTAAAAGACTTTATGATCTGACTATTTAAGTGTTTGGACTAGTCTTGTAAACGAGCCTTATCCGCCATGAGCAAAGGGTGTTACAGCAGACTCCAAAATACCACCTCTTCTTCCTCTTGTGTTGCATATTTTATATTTTATCACGCACATTGAAATGTGTTTTTTTTCCTAGAATGCTGTAAATTTAAGCTCTAAGATAGTAAAATAGCTCTGCAGTTCTCAACGCTGGCATTAATCATCATCCTAGTGGAGGTTTAGCATGTGAGGGATAGGTTTTTGATCTCTCTGCTCAAGCAGAATAGTTTGAAGATTTGCTGGAGTTCTGCTTCCCTTCCCCAGCTTAGGAACTGTACTTTAAAATGTCTTTAATCACCAGGTACTTAAATAACCAGGTACTAGTGGGGCTCCGCAATGCTTGATGGTAGGAAGTAGAAGATGAAAGATAGAAAAAATAGTGTGAACAAATACATTAGGCATTTACAAATTTCTTTCTGTGAAGAAAAATCAATGAAGTGGTAGCAAATCAAAAAAAGCGGGGGCAGATCAAGGTAGGAGCATCGGTGTCACTGCCTCTGCCCGGGGCAGTCTTCAAACACCACCTAGGTAGGAACAAACAGTTGTTAAACAATGCTTCGCGTAGTTTGCCACTTATTTTTGCATAAAACATTGAGAACAACTTTTATACCTCCTGTAGCATCGTAGAGGTGATTTGGGGGGGGCTGCTATCAAACTCCAGTGTTCCTTGCAGGTTTCTATACACTCTTGTAAGCTACTTAGCAGAAGCCCTGTGAGGGTAACGCAGCTCCCGTATCAGCTTCAGATGGCTTTCCCAGGTGCCTAGACCTGTGGTGGGTGGCGGAGAGCTGTTTGGGTGCTAGTTTCATGTATTTTCTGTGCTGTCTTCAGCAACATGACTTTGGATTTATTGCCTCTTTTCTCAGTCACACTTGAGATCTGAGTTCTCGGTTACGGTGACTCTGCAGAGAGGGGACAGCTCAGCGTGCAAGTGGTTACTGAGAGCAAAGTAACGCCGTGGTCTTAAGATGGTTTCAGCAGCCTATGGTTTGAACTTCACCATCCTGCAGCTATTGAAACTCCAGTGGTCTTTGCACAACCAAGCATTGCAAAGCACTGGTTTCCATCAGGTAGAGGATGTTACAGCTCAGCAGTAGGTCTTTCAAAGAAACAAAGCAAAAACAAATCAGATATTTGATTTTTTGTATGTTTTGCTTTGATGCTTAACTCCCCTTCATATCATCAGGATCTCTGTTTTCCACACCGATCTCTTACCCATGTCAGGAGCATGACTTCAGTTCACATAGCTCCAGCTTTTATACAAAGACACGCACCCCAACAGCACTCTGAGATCACCGTTGGTAAACAAGAGGGTACATTCTGGCAATTCTCAGCTGCAGGGGGGCTGGGTGAGGTGTTTGAAGGTTTTCAAGGCCACAATTTGTAGTTGGATTAAGCTGGAATAAACCCAGACCCCAGAAGTGAGAAGGCAGTGTTTTGAAGCCTAAAGCAACACTGCTTTGCCAGGTAGCTTTAAGTACACGCTGCCCAGTTCTGCTTCCAGCCCCTCTGGAAACCATTAACGCTTAGAAATATAAAGAGGACAGAAGCTTAACCCTTATATTCTGCAGGGTGGAATTGCATTTAAGCCATCCACAGGTCTAGCAGGATTTTGCAGAGGTTTCTAACCTGTGCATTTCACAAAGAGTGCTTGCCAAAAAGGCACTTTTAAGAGTTAAAATGATTGCGCCAGAGTTCTTTGATGTCCCTGGAAGGGCACCCAGTCCCTATCCCTCACCATCCTGCTTGGCAGCACTTGGGCTGGGGGGTTTGGCCTGGGGAATGATGGATGGGGGAATGTTGGTAAAACTGTTCAACGCAGATTCTTTTAAGCACAGCTAAAGATGCTGCTCGCGAGAGCTGGCGGAGAGGGGCCGTGTGCCGACAGGTACGTGCTCCGGAGAGACCCGCTGTCACGGGGAGGTGCGAATGCTCTGCAGAGCCTCCCTCTCCCGGCACGTTCGTGTTTCCAGGCGCGCAGAGTTGCTGGGGTCACATTTTCAAAGCGAGCGCTCCCTGTTCTGGCCGATCTGAGCACCCACCCGGGACCCCGCGCAGGTCTGCGCCGCTGCGCAGTGCTCCTGCCGCCCGCATCCCGCCCTGCATCCCTAGCCCCAGGTACCGGTGGTTGCGCTGGGACGATACACGCACCAGATGAAAGGCTTGGCTCTCAAGGATGCAGTTGTCTGACGCTTTGCAGATTTGCTTTAATCTGCATGAATAATTGCCAGCCTTTGCACACACTTTTAATTTTAAGCATATGAATAGCCAGTGGTATTGCTTAATTTTAAGCGTTTACTCAATCATGGCCTTATTCTGTTTGCTATTTTTTTCCATGCCCCCAAACATATTCTTGGATCTGCAGGAAAGTATTTGGGGTCTTTTTAAGTATTGACTTTCCAAGAAAACAAAAGCAACAGAGAAGCTAAAATTCAGGCTTAACGTAACCAGGGCTGTTTTCTCCTTGTCTTTTGTACAGTTTCTTAGGTTTCCCTTTGCAAATGACAGGCCGATGAATGTAGATAGAGCCTTTCCGAGCCCAGCAGCCTTTTCCAGGGTTAAAACAGAAAGCAACAGTTGCCAAATCTTTTAATTTCTGGGCCTCGCTGGCTGCAGTGCCTGTTAACCCCGGAGGACTGCTGAAACACTTGTGCGCCGTCAGCCCTTGGCCAAGCTTCGCGTGCCGCAGATGAAGTAATGCCATACCTGCCCATCTGTTTGGCCTATTGCTTTACAATATTTGGAATAAAAATCTAATTTCATATGATTTTCTGCGACATTGTTTAGAAACAGGCCAGTTGCACGTGTCCAACTGAAGGGCAGATTGCCCCCCTAGCGAATGCAAGCAAGCGATGGTTGGTAGGGCCCAACTGCCACCATCTCTGTAACCACGAAAGTGCGCTCAGGTGGCACCATCTGCCTGATTCCAGCTCTGCGTGTTGATTTATATTTCTGTGCTGCAACTGGCACAAATTAAGCTGTAGTCATCTCCTGCGCATGAAGTATTTTGTGTCTTCCCTGGCGCGCAGGCCAAGGGCTGCACGTCTGCCGGGCACAGGCACGTTCTGCTTGCCGGCTATCGCGCTGCCCAGCAAAGGCCAGAGGTGCCACTTATGTTGCCATTTGCTCCCATTGAGACCTAGCATAACTCGATGGCTTTGGTAGGCTTAGTCTTACTTTGAGCTGAGGTAAGTGCAGGCATCTTTTTGAGGCAAAATAAAATGATTTTGAGACTCGTCGAGAGAGCCCAAACCTTAGCAGGAGGATCTTACCTGTGTTACTCATCAGCCGTCCCCCGGCTCCGGCTGGAGCAGTTCAGCTAATTAAAATTCCTTTTACCTCTTTTTTCCTTTATGGCGTCAGGTGGTTGGTTATAAGAACCTTCATTTCATTCCTCAAACTATTATAATGTGTAAAGCAGATGCGTTTTTCCACTGTGCAGTGGCCACATTTCAACGGCAGCTCAAGAGATCCGCTGACACAAAACCTACCACCGGCTCGCGCCTACCAGGGCCACAGCACCGGCTCTGATGCTGTGGCAGAGAAGGAGGTGACGCTCTCACGTGATGGGTCCTTGGGAAGTGCAAAGGGCTGGTTTGGGTTTGCCTCACCGGCTCTCTGCTCCTGGTGTGGGTAGCTGTGCGTATGTGCGTGTACATATATACATATGTACAGGAGCTGATTAAATTGGGAGCTTGTTCTCTGTCTGAGCATCTGGCTGGTGGATTCACACACGAAATACTGACAGCTCCTTGCGTGCGAGTCGTCAGGCCCACTAAGATTTTGAGACCAATCTTAGTCCCAGGGAAGCCAGTTTAAAGCAGTGCCTCTGTCCTCAATGTTTTCTGTAGAAAAGCCTGAGATGGCAACCTTAGGAGAAGGAAATGTGAGAGTCCCGTGGCAACTTAAGAAGGGCCACAGTTGAAAAGGAAGGAGAACAGGTTCCCTTTGTACTTGCCCACGCTCCACTTGGCATCCCCAGGGGCAACACAGGAGGATTTCAGCCCTCAGCATCCACACAATCCCTTATTTTCCAGGGGCAAAGCGGCTCGTTACAGAAGAATGTGCCCTGTTCCCGATCAGCCTGGAGTGGAAGGAGATCACTGATTAAAGCCAAGGCTTTTGATTAAATGATGAGGCTACCTTCAGTGATTAAACAAAAAAAGGTATTCTGGGGGCTGCTTTTTTTCAGAAGGCTCAAATAGGCGCAATTAAAGTGCGAGCGAGAAAGCGAGCGGCGCGGTCATCATTTTGGAGGCTGGGACGGTGCATAGCGTGGAAGGGGAAGCAGTAATTTTGGGATTATGCTGTTATTCAGCTGTAACTAGATCACTGTTTATTTGTGTTTCTGGAAGCACGGTCACAGGCGTGCATTGTATTTACCTCCGTAACTCAAGACGCACGACGCTCTGTCACTCATCGCAGATAAAAGGCTTCGATGTCCTCGGGTAATTACGGAAATTTTATTAGCTCTGATGAGGCAATGATAAAAGGTATTGGGGCTTTGATTTCATCCTTTGGAAGAGTGCCAATTTTTCAGTCTGCACTTTCCATTTATTGCAACAAGTTTTAAAGGACTGTTCATCTTGCAAGTCTGTTTCTGTGGAGTTTTTACCTACGTTCCCAAGGAATTTGCTTCCATAATCGTAACGCTTATATACATAATATACTTTCCCAGGGATGCAGTGCGAGTCTGTGGCAGTGCCAGGGCTAAGAATTCGTCCTCCAAATTGATAGTCAGTTGTCCAGTCTGTCCCATCACCATCAGTGTGTCCGTCCGGCAGGAATGTCCCAGCGCATGTGTAATGCTGCTCCGCTTGCACGTACGGTCCCAGGTCTAGGGAATGACTGTAAAAAAGTGGAAAAGACAGTTGAAATTTGTTTGCCCATGTTTCACACAGCTGGTATGGTTGTGATTTTTAGTGTTTACAGTCATGTAAAAGCCTAAGGTTTGGGGGAAAAGGGCAGGGCTTGCTTCAAATTATTACTGAAAGGGAATAAAAAGTCATAGAGAAATGTCAGGAGATCTTGATGAACATGTTTCTGTGGGAACTGGAAAAGAGACCAAGCCGCAAAATTAAGAACTAGAGCCAGATTTCATATCCTTTAGCCTCACCCCTGAGGGAACAAAGAATTCAGAACTAAAGTACCACAAGTTCAGATTAAGTTTTTCCTTTGAACCATCTCTCGATAGCTGTGTATTCTGACAGTCTCTTAAGAAAGGTCAGTACAAGCGATACCTATTAGTGATTTGTGCACTCAGTGAACGTGCCAGTTATACTCCCCATCAGACTAGGCATAAATGCAATTTCTTGCTAAGTATTCCCAGGCTTTTAACACTTTTTACTGAGCTGCCTACAAAAACATCGTGAGATGTTTCCTGCTTTTCAATGAAATCAAGAAAAGCGGAGAATTTGCTTCCACTGTGGCCTCTAGACTGATAAAAAGCAACTTTTTATTTGCAAGAAATGGGCAAACATGCCAATTTTGAGGGCTTCTTAGTTGTTGGATTTTTTTAAATTAATTTGATTCCAAACCAAGCCAACCACAGGGTAACACCAGAAGCTGCACAAAGCTAAACAGTCCAATGCTTTATCCCCACTATTTGGATTTCTGTGGCAATTACTATTTATGTCAGAAAGTTGTAATACTGCTTTTTATTTCTAAATATCATTATGTTATTAGGGATGAGCAAATTGTGACATATCTTTTGGGGGTATAGCAGTATCCCCCCTTCTTTCCTGTGCATTTCAGATAAAACAAAAATAATTTTGCTGTGAGGTGAAAAATTCACTTTAATACTGTTTTAATAATTGAATTAAAGCAGTTTTCAGTAGCAGTATAACCTGCCAGTTTTGAGTTGGCAAGAAGTATATACCCTGTACAATAAAATATGCTTATGCCAAAGGTATTCATCTACGATACAAATTGAGTTACCTGTTGTGGTTTCAGTATGCAATTTAAGTACAGAAAGACTTATGCTTTGCTGTTTTTCAGCATTATTTCAAGCAAATTTTTCTTCCACTGAGCACTGTGGATTTCTACTCAATCACCTGCTAACTGAGGCTTTCACGAGCTTTAGTCATTTCATTTATTACATAAACTACAGTGAGCTAGAAAGACTCATGCAGGAGGAACACTGTCATTTACATCAGCCTGGATTGGCTTTCTGCCTTGCTCTTTCTTTCTCACTTTTTCATCTCATTTGCATGGTCGTTGATTAGGACTAGAAGTGTTATCACCTTGCAGAAAATTGCTCATTCCTTATCAGGTTTGTACTGGATTGGTGTCTTGCAGAGCGTTTAAAGGGAACAAAGCTTAAGGGCGAGGTTTAGGTAAATGCAGCCTGGCCTGAGTTATGCAAAATCCCCTTTCCTGGAAAGGGGATTTTCCCAGAAGCGGGTCCTCACTGCGCCCCGGAGCAATGCGGGCTCTGGGCAGCAGGGAGGCAGGCGAAGTGTGGCCGATGCCCGGGTGCTCTGCGCTCACGACCCCGATGGCAATGGTAAGGAAATCACGCCAGACTTTTTCTCAACAGGGTCCCTCCTCCCCAGTGTCTGTTGAGCCCCTTTTTCTCATAAAGCCATGGAGATAACCTCATGGCTTTTCCCTTTGGTGGCCACCCATCTCCTCTGCTTGGCTCCCCATGGCTTGAAAAGCCAAATCCTTTCATGTTCACTTCACGAGTGGGGGCATCACTCCCTCTCAGCTCCCCTGGGATTTTGACTCAAACTATTTGGGGACAAAAAAATGTTGCAAAGAGCAGGTCGGGTTGAACACTGTTCATCACTGCAAGTTTTTGGGGTCACCAATGGAGGGGTTTCCTAGACTGAGCAGATAAATAGGCAGGGGTTGTTCTTTAGGAGTTGTGCATATCTGCGAGCGTGCCGAGCGCCGCCCGGGGAGGGCAGCCCTTCCCGCGGAGCGCGCGGGCGAAGCTCGACATATGCTTTGTATATTCTCCATGTGTGTTCAGGCACCTCCCGTGCTGCATAGGCCCTTTTAAAAACAAATCTGGAGCAATAACAATAACAGGCTGAGTGATAACAAGAGGCAGGGGGGTGAGAGGGGGAGCAGGATTACAAAAATAAAGATCATGTGGATTGTTTTCTTTGTGTCATGCACGGAGCTGGGGATTTCTCTGGTTTTCTTTTTCTTTGAATGCTTTTGTCATTGCTTTGATTTGGCAAGAGAAGAGGAGAGGCCTTGGGGGCTGTGGGCTCACTGCTGGGGAAGAGGAGCAGGGAGGCCAAGGAGAGGGTGTTTGCTGAGGAGCATTCCCTGTTCCCACCTGAGAAACCTCTGGATAGCTAGGGAGCTAGCAGGAACGTGCTAGGGGGGATTCATGGCTTTTTTAGAGCCTTTCACCCTCTGTTTTACATGGGGAATGGCTGAAATACATTGCCTTCAAACTGAAGACCTTCTGAGGAGCATGAACCTGGCACAGCTGGCTTTGCACCACCGCCTTCCCCCAGTGACCATGGGCAGGTCCCCACCCAAGCACAGGTTTGTGCCTGCATTTTCATTTGCCCTGACTGCAGGAAGAGCCCTTTAGGAGACACCAGTGCCCAGGCTGGTTTAAAAGAGCCACAAGTTGATTGGAGTCCCAGGAGGAGTCACTGATCTCCTTGGCTCACAAAAGTGGGCAAGAAGATGTAGGATGGAAATTCCCCTTCTTTCCTCAGCCTGGACTCCTTGCCTGTGAGCAGCTGCGCTCAGCAGGTGAGTGTCCTTCCCCAAGTCCTCAGTGTGTTTCAGCAGCCCTAGGATGAGGCTTTCAGTCGCAGAAACAGCAAGCTGCACCCTCCATGGTGTAGCAGTTGTCTGAAATTAGCTCTGGCCAAAGTTCTTCTTTCACAACCCCCTAAATAGCTTTCTTATGGATCATGAGATGAACGTGCACTGAGTGAGGTAACTGAGTTTATAATATCTTCAAGATAAGGTGAACACTTTCTAACAGATCATGACATTATCAAAGTGCTATTTGAAATTAGCTCCATATGCTGTAGCGGTGCTGCAAGATTTCACCCAGAATTTTGTTTTCAAGTGTTTTTCATTCAAGTTCACTGAGGGTAAATTGGAAACACTTGGGTATATCCCACTTATGAATCTGTTAAGACCCATTTAATGTTAACATATGTGGATGTGTGGAGAGAGAAAGAGGCAGGAGGGGAGAGCTGTAGGATGAGGTGAGCAGGAATAACTCTATCCACTGGTGTCTTTTGGAAACCTCAGTGTTGTGTATACTATTCCTAATAGTATTCCTTGTGTGAATGGGCTGTGTCTCCTGCTAATGATGTAGGAAGAAATGGGCTTTAGTGGCACTATTGTTGTCTTCTTTTGGGTTACTTGCATAAGGTTTCCTAAAATACTTTGATTGGGCTTGTGATGATTAATCCAAACTAATGGGTCTGTTGGAAAAACACATGAGGAAAAAAAATGCTGTTTTCTCACTGGTAATCGAGTTCTGCATTTACATATATCTGTAGTAGTTAATTATGGGCAGAAGCACTAAGTGTTATGTATGTAATAGGGCTCCTTAATAGGACCCTTCTGATCATATTAAATATCCTCAGCTTCAGTGGTGCTGATAGTATTTTTGTGGGCTAACCGCGTTCACCATAATAGCATTTTTTTTCATCAAGCTGCACGAAGCAGGTTTTCTATGCTCAGCAAGGTATCCTTCTCATATGGGGAAAATGCAGAAGAGCGCTATCGAGGGCGCGATCTAGCTGTTGCAGGGAAGCACCAGGAGATGGTATGCATCAGTTAGTGCTGTTCCAACAACCCGTCAAACTGGCAGAAATAAGGACGTCGAGGGACTTGATTGCATAGCTGATCCATGTCTAGGAGGATATGGTTTTCATTTTGCAAATGCTATTCATCTGAAGTCTCGAATGCTCATGCCCACAGTATGAGTGTTTCTGAGTTTTGCATCAGAGTCTGGAGCTAAGAAACACGTGTATACCTTTACATCTGGCACTTTTATGAATCACTTTGAGGAACTGTTACTAAGCAGCGGCAGCTATATCATGGCTCTTTTTTATAAAGAGGAAGGGCTGTGCTGCTCATTTTGTTTCCAAAGAATTCATTTGTTTTGCGTTCCCAGAAGGTACTTTTATTCTCCCAGAAAGGTCAAGCAGAAACATTGATGTAAGTCCTGTTTATGGTGATTTTTGTTAGATTTCCAGCAATTGCAATGGAACATATTTATAACAAGTATGTTTCTCTCTAGGGTGATACCATTAGTCAAAATATGCTTTCTCATATTTCTGCTACATAAACACAAATATCTTTCAAGATTCAAACTTACTGTTCTTGAGGATTCCCACAGCCACATCTCATTAGAGGTTCAAAAGGCCATGATAACCATGGTTCCAATATGGGATGGAAGGTTTTCTTTAGGAGAGATAGCTTCAACCAAACTAGAAGGTTGAGAAACAAGATAACATCCTATGAGCGGGCTAGTCTCCTGTCCCAAACGAGATAGCAACCATAGTGAGTCTGATACTTTAAACTCACAACTTCTGATTTAACATGGCAAGGATCCAGGCAGGTCCATGTTTGGTGCTTAGATGCTTTTTGATACTCTGGCAATTCTGTAGGCAATTTTAGGATCTGGCAAACTCTGTTTATATTAAATGCACTAATATATCTGACAGCCTTGATGCAATGTAGCCACTGACTCTGCCTACAGTCCTCTGCAAGTATTCCTAAATATGCTGTTATCTTAGCGGAAATGTAAAGAAGCAGAACCTTTCACTGATAAGACCTGCAGAAAACAAATCAGACTGTATTACTATGAAAGCAGTAAACCAAAAGTTTAAGGAGTAGAGCCATGATGCAAAGCAGTTAGATGTGCCCACTTTCATTATTTCAACCAAAGCTTATGGATGAAAAATGAAATGAGAGACAGTTAATCTAAAGAGCGCCTGTGCTGAGAGACAAATATTAATTGAGCTGAAAGCTTTTTTTTTTTTTTTTTTTTAGATCTTTGGCTCATAGTCAACTGAGCATGAACTAATGATGGAAAGAAAAGCAAGAGGCTCTTAGGCTCATGTGCAGCCTCAGTAGGATTTGCCTCTAGTAGGATTCCTCCTGCCACAATGGAGATGCAATTGCTTGAAGCACTGATCTGTTCTGGAGGGCTCTACCAGCAAATTCATTGATGATTTTTGGCAATTACATGGTTAGCCGATCTATGTGTCCCAAGATCTAAGAGAGCTGAAACAGAATTTCATGAAGAAGTTCCAAGGAATAGCATTAAGGGCGTTGTTATGTATCGCTATGTTAAAAACACCAACTACGATTTAGCAGGAAAAAAATTGGCAAAATTCTGCCTACTTTAGTCTGCCAATATTTATGAGTACTCTTGGGGCTCATCGGCATTACAAGAGGAGAGCGAACCCAGTGATTATATTACATTCTGAAAAAATTTGGGCCAAAACTTGTTTTTCACACAGCATTTCAAGAAAATTATTTTGTTTTTCCCACAGACTGTAGTGGAGGATTGATGATAAATTGCATTTTTCTCAGGGTCATCAGCTGTAATTCACAACATCCCCTACACTGCTAGCAGTCAGAACCTAGACTAGTTGAAGCTCATATGAAGAGAGGGAAAACGGCCTTGGACCATCCAGGGCCAGCTGCAGTCACTGCATTAGTGCTCTGTATGTTGAAGATTAAAGGTGATGCTCACAGAGCCTTTCCAAGAGTTCCTAAGTTTTGTATGAAATTTATTTATCTAGAAATCTGACTGTAGGAAGAGACCGTTCATCAGTGACATTGCTTTTTACAAAGCTGCAACAGGACTCACTTGTATCTCAGCATGATTTTAGAAATCAGCTTTAGTGCAATCAGGTTTCACCACAGTTTCGAGGTAGGAAAAAAAAAAGTTTAGGGATATACCTTTGCAGATTGTCTTTGCTTCTGATTGCTTTGATTCTATCTCATCAGATACAGCTCTAGCTTCTCCACTTGCAAGTCTCCATTAGACATGAAGGTGAATGACACATACACAGGAATTGGAGGCAAAATAATAATGAAGAAAGTGGATGTTATTTTTAAAGTGTAATGAAGTGAGTAGTTTTCATTTCATTAGAATTGTATGTTTGGGGAAAAAAAGAAAAAGGCAAAGAGCAACGAAGGTAATTGAAGGATCCTGGCAAGGGCGGGTGGGAAGACTTATCTCCAGGTTATTACCACGAGATGATAACTCCCCACAGGTATCACAATTATGTTGGAATATATCTGTCACTGCTGAGGTGGCTGAACATCATTGGGTGGGGGGGGGAAGTAGGGCAAAGCTCGTGATTGACTTTTCAAAAGATATCAAAGTATTAAATAATTACAATATGAATAAATGATAGCTGAGAATGGAGAGGGAAAAAAAAAAAAAAAAAAAAACTTCTAAAAGATATTGAAGTTGTGCTCTAGAGGGGGAGAAAATAGGCAGGAAACTGAGAAAAAGACCCAAAGGGTAAAAACTGAAATTTGCTCCTTTCAAGTTTGTAATTAAGGTGGTAAAACTACTACTGAGGCCTGTAGAATTTATTGATGAACACTTTTATATCGCCACATCTGCAAGCTACATCGAAACTACTTGCTAGGTGTTCAGTGTCTCCTGTGTGTCTGCAATGCATGGTTGCTCTCTATGTTTATGCAGCTCATAGATGGATTAACAACAAAAACATGGTTTAGGGCATTGAATATTCAGCAGCTATATCACATTTTGTTTGATAAATGATCTGATAGATATGTAAGTAAATGCTTGTGGTCTTTTTTTATACATTTTCTGAATCAAGAGCAATAGGTGACTTATATGATAGCACCAAAAAATTGCTCCTGGGAGCAGCTGAACTTCTGCCTATCTTGGATATGTACTTTAAAAGAAGCAAGTGTTTTAGTGCTTTTTTTTTTTTCCCTCCCCCTGAAGAACAAATAATTCCAGTATCCTAGTTACAGATACAAAGCTGATTACAAATATCAGACTTTGTATCATGGCTATTATGAAATTCATTCTAGAAATCCAATTTAATTAATTCTATCTTCAAAGTAATTACCAGACTGACATGCATTTGGAAGAAACATCGAATGCAAATGCAACTGGAGCGTCCTCCAAGAGCTGGGTATACAGCAGTGGAAAAGAGGGGTTTTTGTTTGTTTGTTTTTTTGCTTTTTTTTTTTTTTTTTTTAAATCTCAGATCAGTAACAATGGCACTACTTTAAAAAAAAAAAAAAAAGTGCCTACAAATGAAGCTCATTTTTCTTTCAAGGCCTCTCTTGACAGTTTGGCAGGAAGACAGCAGTGTATTTGAGAAGATCGTAAAGCACTGGCATTAGTAATGTATGTGAATGCCAGGGAAGATGTGAAGTTATCTTGAAGAACACTACTCAGGAGTGCTCTCTCTGCAGAAGTGCAAAATCTGACATCTTTCAGTAGGTGTTTTACTTTGAGGCAGATTGTTATTAGTCACATAAGATCTTTCCATAGATCAGCATGAATACCATTTAAAAGAAAAAAACAGAACAACAACAAAAACCTCCTGTAAGTCAGGAAAAAAAAAATCATAAACAGAAAAAGAAGACAGTTGTCTTTAGCCAGTACCAGCTCTAGCTAAAGAACATTGAGTTGAACGTGGAAAGCACTTCCTTGCAGTGATTAGTCCAAATCAGTTTGTACTCTTTCTTCATTATTATTTTTTTTTGTTTGTTTTCCCCACTGAGAAGTGGTGGCGTGCATTTACTTTCCTAACTTCCCTCCTCTTCCTATGGATCAGATAGGTTGCTGCTTTTCACTTATACTTGTGTGTGATATCTGAGATTAACTATTTTGCATGTAATGACAGGATCATTGCATTTGCGGGCCAGATTTAACTCTGCATCTTTCCTCTGCCCTATGTATGTAGGGGAAGTACTGCATGCTCTATGCACTGCATACTCACGTCTATACCTTCAGCAGAAACTAAAAGCACATTCATGCTCTTCTCCCTCTTTCCTTAAGACTTGTCCTCCCTGAACTGTCTCCAGGCTAAAACTAGTGATTTGAAATTTGCATCCATATTATTTGTTGTGTTCCCTATCCATATGCACAGTCTCCCAGAGCCCGGGGCAAAGATGCCGTTACGCTCAGTCACTAGCAAACCCAGGTGCACTCGAGGGATCTAATAGAATGTTAATAAAAGGTCTGATGAAGAACAAAAAATAAACAAACCTGCTATTGCACCTGTAAGAATTGCTGCCACCAGGAAATTAAAAAATTACACGTGGCATATGCTGCCTGCTTACACCCAGCATGGCTCCTCGGCTCTGAAATCACGTTCAGCAGGTCCGTGCAGATTTTGCAAGATTTGGTGAGTTTACAAAAATGCTGTGTTCTTCCATGCATCACTGAGCTGACTACATACCTGATGGATTTTTCTACTCTAAAATGAACCCCCAAAGAATCATGTAACTGTATATCAAAGAATCATGTAACTGTATATATCTCCTTCTTGAAAGATGCCATTGAATTTTTTTATTTTTTTTTTAAAAAGGCGGGGGGGAGCATTGCAGAAGCTTCATTTGGTCAGACGCCTCAAAGCTCTACACTATTTTAAAAGAAATGCAAATAATGTGGGGGGTATGAGTCTGTTTACCTAGTCTCAAAATTCAGTAGTGTGAGGGGAAAAACAGACAAAATAGGAAAAAGAAGTCACAGAAAACAGTTGCTGTAGAAATAGGAAACTGTGTATCCTGCTGCAGTGCTCACATAAGAACTGGATCAACATAAGAATCCAGGACAAAAAGGTCATCCATCCATCAGAGATTTGATGACGCTCTTCCCAAGGCATGCAGAGGGATTTCTGTCTGCGTGTCTGAGCACGGAATGGGGCTCAAACGTGGAGGGTTGCTAGTCAGGATCAGTACAGTCAGACAGCCCAACACTTTATAAAAGATTATCCGGTTCTTGTTTGAAACCTTCTGAGTATCTTCACTCTTTGTGGCAGGGCGCTGAATAGTTGAAGCCATTTAGCTTGGGAAATATCCCTACTTTGTTTTAGGAGCTGAATCTTAGCTGATTTTAAATCACTGGAAAGCAAAGTTTTCTCTCATTTGCACTCTCCCTGTGAAAATTTGTGTGCCAAAACTATTATGTTCATGCGCATTTTGAAGATTGAGGTTTGAATAGTGCCAAGGAAGCAGGAGCAGATTCAGCACTTGGATTTGTCTGAACCTTTGTGAGACCTGTCCCTCCTCTGGAACCCAGGGTTTATCACTAACTTCTCATCCCATCCCACCCTCTCCTTGGGGAATACTACATAAGACAAGGTGTCCTGAAGAGATACAGAGATTGAAGATCTAGCAGAACCCCCTGCCTGGATGCAGCGTGTTTCTCTCCCTACCTATTTTTTTGCTGTGAAAGAACGATGTGAGCAAGGGCCTTCATCTTCTTTGCAGCAGGAAACGGCCCATCTGTTAGGAGACTTACGCTACTGCCAACTGATGGAGTTAGTCGTGTGTCAAACAGGAAATGTCTAGGATAAAAGTTCAGAGTTCACTTGATAATTGCATATGGCAGGAAAGGGAGGATGGGGAAGCAAGAGTTTCTTTAGCTATGTAGAATAAAAATTGTTGATATGGTTTGCCTTTAAAGGGTATGGAACAGTATGCATAAAATATTATTTAAAATATGTTATTTGGAGTACACAAAGAAGAGCCCAGGAAATGTCACATTTATGGTCATTCATGTGACTTTTTACCTAAATGCATAGCATGAGCACATTGGATCAGATTTTTGACAACTCTGGAATAAATGGAGAGAATAATCTTAGAGAAAGTGAGAATAATCTTGGGGGAGGTAATTCACCCACCTTTTGGGCAAGGCTATAAAGGCAGCAAAACCTGGTTATGACTCTTCCTCCACGGTGCTTTGTCTCTATTCAGTTGCTACTACTGGGGCTCGTGTAGGTCTATGTCCTGTCCCCCTGGAGAACCATCAGCTATTGAACTGGATGGGCTTTGATGCCGAATATTATTATGTGGACTGTAGCACCCTCTAATGGTGTAATGCACTTGTTCCCTGTTGGTTCCTTCCGTCTCTTGTTATAAACAAGATGACTTTATTTGTAGTAACGTGAGACAAATTTTGCTGCATAGGATCACTGTACTCAGGCTTACAAAGCTCGTGTAGTAGATAATAAGCTCAATACAGCCTGGCTCTGGAGCAGCTCTTTATTTTTTTTCTTTCTAATTTGCTGTTTGTTTTGTTTTTCTGAAGAAGCTTCGTCTAATGATTCTGTAGGGGCTGGAATGCAGCATTTGTGATCGCAAGCCCACTGCTCTGGTTAGATTTGGTGTGCGCTGTAAGATTTATTTAGTTACCACAAGCTGTGTATGTATGATAGCCCCAGGACCTGATGGAGATAAGGAGGATTGCTGCATTTTCCTAGAATAAATGACAAAATGGGCAAGCTCTGAGCCCTTCTGCAGGTCACTAAGGAAGGTGAGCAGATCTTTGGTTCTCTTTTAAGGTCACAAATTCTTGTAAATCTGCATATGCATAAGCAAAATCACATAGAATATACCCACATATAAATATATCTGACAGCACAAAAAAAAAAAATGCATCTTTGTGTTACATGTACCAAGTCAAAAGTAGTTTGAAGAGCTACATGTTCACAAGGATTGGCTCACTGCTGCTTGTGGTTGCTTTTCTATAGCTCTGTATTTGGGGGCTTCTCTGTATTTCAAGCTTAAGCAGGATTTTGAAGTTAACAGTGAAAGTAACTTGCACAAACTCTGATTTTTCTGGATTGGGATATAATTTCAAGATGGCTGCTGTAGTTCCTGCACAGATTGATGTTAAAGTTTGGAAATACAAACCGTTTTCCAAATGCGACATTTTTAAAAGGCTTTTTTTTTAAGGACAATATAAATATTTTCCACTACATGCAACTTTTCTGAGCTTTTTTGGGCAGCGCTTTGGTGAAATGGACACTTGCCCTTCAGACTTCTACAACAGTAAATTGTTGTGAGCGCTGGCGCCAGCGTTCCGACGCGGCCGGGCCGTTCGGGGACTGATGGCACTGGGAGCAGCACCTTAGCTCGTCTCAGCCGTAGTCTTTCTGGCCCCTCGCAGGGTGCGTTTGCTTCTCTGCTCACGCGCTTGTGCGTGACACGCGTTAGCAGAGAACTGCCCAGGTCGGATTCAAACGGCAATACAGAGATAGGGCGGCAAGAGCTGCGAGTCGCCAGGTTGGCTTTCTTCGTGCTAAGAAGCTGCGCTCGGGCAGCTCGTGCTTATGTGACCGAGTCTCCCTTGGCTGCCCATGAAACACAAGGCTTTGAACAGCAGCCACGTGGAGCACACGGGAAAACGGGCGGCCGGACAGAAAAGCGGAGGGGCCGCGGTCCCGCGTGGGCGCCGCAGGCCGTTGGGGCCG
>VZSV01000011.1:5034153-5057176 GCA_013398735.1 Nothocercus julius | reverse complement strand
TTTTTTTTTTTTTTTTTTTTTTTTTCTCCCAGCTTTCTCTATATTGTTATCTTTGGATTAGGTTTCTTGTGCTTTGGTAAAGAGCAGACTCCAGGGTACTACCATATTGTTACTGTACATGATGGTCTCCAAAAGCTTATTTTCTTGCAGCCTTTGTGTTCCTTTCTCTGCTCTGATATCAAAGTATAACATGCTGTCACTGATTTGTACATATTTACACAACAATATGTCATTTAAAAAAAAACACCCATTTTATAATCCCCATATGACATCTTTTTAATATAAAAGCTGACCAAAATACAGCATGCTTCTTATTCAGTTTCCAGTTAAAATTTTATATGCAAGCAATGCCAACTGACAGTTCCAAATATGAGACTGGGCCTTGTGTCTCTAGGTTTTTATGTCTGCTGCGCTGCTAACTCTGTTATGACTATGCTTAAGTAATGTAGCTTTGCTGTTCATTAATTTATTAATTTCTCCCTCTTTTAATTCCTAATCACTTAAGTAAAATGCTTTCTGAAATACTTATGGGATACTAGCAGGGATTTTTTTCATATGAAGAAAGGCACAAGGACTTTATCTGTGTGCTTACACACATGTAGAGCACAAAGGCTAGGAAGTACCTTTTTGGTTTGAGGTCCCACACAGTCGTCTGTAGATATTTACTTACAAGGACCTCTGGCACTTGCCTGTCCTACTGCAGAAGGAAGTGACCTCTAAGAACTTGTTTGGCTTTTACTCCTCTCCAAAGCAGCTATGTTCAGATCTACATTCACCTGTCTTGCTGGTACTATAGCTATGGAGGTCAGGCTTTCTTAGCATCCCTTATATTGGAAGAGGAGAAGTTATATCCTTCTCTTGTATAAATCTGTTGAATGGGTGTATCTCAGAATCAATTGCTTCTAAAGTTGGAAAGCTTCTAAATTTGGAAAATTTTAATGTTACCGTTCCAAAGACAACACGCTTCACCGAAAAAAAGAGCACTATTTTAATGTAGGTAGTGTGAGGATTAAAGGAAGCTCCAGAGAATGTAAACAGGGTTTCAAAAAACTTGTACTTGCCAGTTCCACTGTGGGTATAACATGTGCTTTCTGGATCCAGGTGGGAAACTGTGATCATACTGGCTCTGTTCCATGCAGAGGAGGAAAAAAAAAAAAAAAAAAAAAAAAAAAAAAAAAAAAGCAAATCCCCACTTTTTCTGCTTGACATACAGCAGGCAGAATGAAACAGATTATTTCTTCTTTTTTCTTTTCCCACTTTTTGCAGTAAGGTATGATTTTTTGTGAATGCAAGTATGAAAACTCAAAGTAGGAGTTTTAGAGGATATTTTTGTTTTTCTGGAGTATTTTCTGCTTTTATCTGTCCTTCTCACTTGCTCTGTGTTGCTTCTCGTTGCAGGGTGAGCTGACTAATGGACGTTCCAAATTCCATGTACTTTTCCTTCTCTTTGTGGCACTCATGTTCTTCGTAAGTCTGATGTTCCTCTTTGGCTATCACTGTTGGCTTGTGAGCAGAAACAGATCTACTTTAGGTAAGACTGAGTGTGCATGCCCAGTAAAGCAGTGGTGTAAGAAAACAGAAATTTGTGCTCTACTTTTAGATATTGCAGCTGGCTTATGAGGGCAGGGAGAATTAAGATTTTTGCACAAGGCTGCAGGAATTTGTCACTTTGAGAGATGTGTTTATCAGCTGATGAGATGAAAGCTTTGTTAGGGAAACTGGAGCCTTAAAGTCTAAGGGTCCAATTATGCCAATGTGCATTAAGTGCAACTGCACTTGCTGTGAAATCAGTGCACGTTTTAGCAATACTTTTGTTCATGCTCGTGTGCTGGAGTGCATCCTAAAACAGCTCAGAAAGGCTGGGAAAACCAGTGTCCTCCTTCAGCGATGAAGGCAGAGAAGTTAGGTGTGTAAAATTAGACCCGTGAACTGGGAATCTGAAAAGCTGTGAATCCGGAGGAGTGATTTCTGACTCCTTCCTCAGATAGTGGTTATTTAACTTCTAAAGCTTGGTTGGATGAAGTATTTGACAAAGCGCACAGTACTGAGAGTTTTGAGCGGATATGCAGATTTTGTAAAATTATTAACTTTAAAACTCATTTTAAGGGGCACTGGAGCTCATCTAGCCCAAAACATCAGACCTCTGCAGCAGCTTAGAAGGTAGATAACTGTTTCTAGTGCACTTGAGGTTCTCCTCCCCTCTCTTTCTTTTCTTAATTTTATTTTTCACCGTAACAGAGGGTCTATCTGCATATGTTTGTTCCTAATGCTTATTCATTATATTACTAATGAATGAGGCAATTTAAATCTCCAGTGCCACTTCAGAAATATGCTTTGAAGATGGACCTATTTATTTTGCAGATTTTCGATTTAGGAATTGGTAGTGTCACTGTGTTCCCACAGAGTTTTAACACCAGTCTTATGTAAAGTTTGTTAAACTCTCTTCTGCAGATTGGAAGAAAAAAAAAAAAAAAAAAAAAGCTTCTAGTTGGGTTTGTGGTTACTCCATATGGTTCATTTGCAAGAATAATTCCTGCTTTTCATTTGAAAGTTGCATAAGTATTTACAGGCTTTCAAGAGCCTATTACTTTCATACTGTGCAACTCTGCAATGCTAGTTCACAGTACAGTACATCATTTGTGTATGTTGCGGTCATCTTAGGATGTACAATCCTATTTTGGTGTATTTGACAATAATTTTCTTTTTTTTTTTGCTGAAATTGCATCTATCTTTAGAGGCTTTCTCAGCTCCAGTGTTTCAAAATGGCCCAGATAAAAATGGATTTAATCTAGGCTTCGTAAAGAACCTTCAGCAGGTGTTTGGAGAAGAGAAAAAGCTCTGGTTACTACCTGTTGTCTCTAGGTAAGTAATAATCGAGTCAGTGCTAAAAGCTGATACAATTAACTGAAGAGACCAACTTCTAGATGGCTACTATAGCTGTATGTGCCATATCTGCACCTGTGGGCTTAGCTAACTGATATCAGGCATCATTACAAGCGCACCAGCAAATGCAGGGTGAATTTATTTTCAAACGGTTGTTTGACATTCACTCTCTCTCTAAGATTGGGGCTGTTTTCTGATATAACGGATGTTTTACAAAAATGGTTTTATCAAGCCCCTTGCCTTTCTAGTTGTCCTTAATTAGTCTTTTTTCCTGTTGTTTCAAAATAACTTGACTGAGGCACATTGATTTCTGCTTTAAAAAAAAAAAAGCCTGTAACTTCATTTCTAGTCTCCAAACAGTTTGCAGGAATTCAGGATCAAAACTACATGGTATCTGAGCTGTCACAAAAACACACTTAGTATTTCTCAAATCTTAAAAATATTTTAAAGTAAACATTGGAAATATAGATGACAAAACTGTTTGTATGCAGATGAAAGCTAAAACAAGTGTCCAAGTTAATTAACTTCTTCAGAATCTTCATTCTTCAGAACAACTTGTTGCTTTTTATGGTGTTTTTCTCTGCCTTTTTCCACGTAGCCAGGGAGATGGACACTTTTTCCCAATGAGAGCTTTGTGTGAAGCTCAAAATCCTCTCCTAGCAAATGAAGAGCAGTGGGAAGACGATGGAATAGATGAAGAGCCACATGGTAAGGCAACACAAAAAGAAATTAGTTGTGTCCTGATGCACAGTGACTAGTGAATGAGTTACAAGAGCTGGTTAAATCACTAGGCAGCTCTGACTTGATCAATGAATACAGGCTAAAAATAAGCCCTTCTTTGAAGTCACCTTTTTTTTTTTTTTTTTTTTTTTTTTTTTACAAGTCATAGCTTCAGACTTGCAAATAAATGGACTGGGAGGTTGTTACTTGCAAGTTGCAGAGAGAATTTGAGATTTCCTCAAACTGTGTGAATTGATATGTAAATACTACTGCGTGCTGCAGTTATTGGAGACATAAAATTGTGCCTGCAAAAACAAAAAGACTAAGGTTCTTAAAAATATATATGTGCTCTGAGAGCTTATGCAAGTATGCATACAAGCACCTGTATGCAGAGATACCTTTAGGAAGCTGTTTTATACTTAGCTTGTTCTACTAGAGTACAAGAATACAGAAGAAGTTAATTTCATTTTCACGCTTGCCTAGGTATTCGCTGTCTGATCTTTAGAAGACATATATATGCCGAGGGCAATTCTAGGTGATACAATATGTTTGCTCAATAGGTTTGGTCACTTTTTGAAATACAAATATACTTTTTATGCTATGGACGTCCTATCGGGGGGAAAAAAAAAGACCATAGATATTTATTATTTGACTGCTTTGGTTACATGCATGCGAAATGAGTTTGATAACTTTACCATTATTTTACCATTATTTTTCTCACCTTGAACATGAGGAGGCTTTCTCACTCAACTCCAAGCTTTGGTCTTCAGAAAATATAATATGTATCAGAATACCAGGGTTAATGGCAAAGCCCCCATTTACAATGTTTTGAAGGTTCAGAAATCTTGTCACTGAATTAAGCAAGGACTCGTGGTTTTTCTGTAGTGCAAGGATGTCATCCACTTTTATTTGACAATAGCACTGCACTGATTTGGAAGCCACGTTCCCTTTAAGAGAAATATGGTGACCTCATTGTCCTTTTCCCCTTCAAGAATGATGAAAACATAATTAGTTGTCAGGTTACTATAACGAGAGAACCAAGCGAGTGTACTTGGAGAACCAGAAATCACAGCTATATTGTTCAGAGACAGGATTTCCATAGTTACTCTCTTTATTGCCTCCGTTTTCAGGAACTTTGCCAAGAACATTCGCTTTCAGGCTTACACTTTAGTCATGTGTGCACAACCCAGGAGGAAGTCAACAGTCTTGGTTAAAGGGCGTAACAACAACTTTTCATGTGGGCTTCTGTTGTGGTCCAGTCTCTAGTGAGATTGTATTTGCAATTTTCAAATTATTCCACTGCAAAATAACAACCTGTATTTTTCTTCACCTACTGGTAGTGCTGGCAAAATGTGCTCCCCAGCATAAGAGGTTCCTTTCAGCTTTAGTTCAGATAAACAGCTTGCTTTAATTAGTATGTGTGTGTTAGAAAAATACCTGTTCGTCCTGATGGTCTGTATGTGTTTCACCACTGATGCTGTAGCACAAATCAGTTTTTAAAAATAAGAATTAAAAGGGAGAGAATAGACTGTGTACCTGCGGTGAATGGATGACCTTAGTGCTTTGGTCCATGATCAGCAAGATTTAATTTTTTCTGTATTGAGTTTGGGGTAAAGATGGAGACTCTAAATGAAGAAATAGTCTGGTTAAGGACATTGTGTCCTTTATATCTCGCATGCCAGTGACTTGGAGCTGGAATTCAGCTGCTGGAGCAAACAGCTCAGGACCTTACCTTTATGTCTCTTACTGCCAGACACATCTTCCCCTCTGCTCTCAGCCTGGACACCTGAATCCAGCAAGAAGACGACCCGCATGGAGATGTGAAGTAGTTTTCTGCTACAGGATAAATCCATCTCTTAGGGCATTTTGCTCTAGCCTCTTGACTGCTCTATTCCCACAGTGCAGATAAAAAAAATGCCTGCACAGCAGGAGGAAGGAGGGTTCCGCTCAGCCGCGGTCCCTCTCTCCAGGCTCCTGCAGAAGAGGAGAGAAATGGCAAAGACATAATTATAAGAAAAGGGAGGACAGGCTGGAGGAGCTTGATGAAGTGTTTCTTTGTGTAACATTATCCTGCCTAACTGTATTACTGCAGTCTTTTATCCATCCAGATGTTCTGTGTGTGCAGAAAACAGTGCACTTTTAAGGCTCTGTGACCGCAAAATCATGTGGCTATTAGGGGAGATCAACACGAAGGGGACTAGGAGATCAGTGAGGAGAGGACAAGCCCCACTAGCAGCAAGGAGAAGAGATGGCAGCCCAGGTCCTGAGAGTGTACAGGCCTTTTTCTCAGCTGTCTTAACCAAATCTCTGCTTTATTTATTTATTTATTTTTTAGCCAGGGAGAGAAAGCCCTTCTTATTTAATGATAATTTGAAGGTTTTTTTCAGAATTATTAATGCTCATTCTTTATTCACAGGCATCTGTTAAATCTGTCTAGCCAGGAAGCTGCCACAAATCACATACTGGCAGCTTATTGGGTTTATTTTTTTCAAAGATATCACCTATAATGTAATTGAAAGGTCAATCATGGATGGGTCAGTACAGTGAATGCTTTTGGAGCCCAGAATAGGAGAGCCACTGATTTCTGTATTTTGTATGGCAATGTCAGATTGCTTAAATTCATTTTAATAACTTACTAATTTTCGTTTTGACTTGTACAGAAGGCTTCAGTAATCTTTATCAAATTGTTTTCATCTTCAAAAATATCTGCGCTAAGTAATAGGTTTCCATCAAAAGCCAACCTGTGCTGAGTAGCAGGTGGAAGGTGATAATCTCTGTGAAGCTCAGGACATGTGATTTGAACTTAACTGCAAATTAGGCAAATTGAGCCTAACTGAAGGAGCTCCAAGCCCTGAGGCATCAGCTCATTTGGCATGGCAGTGCTTCGAGTAGAGAAGTCCTCTGCTGCGTTTGTAGGAGTTAAATTTCTATCTACCAAGAAATTTTAAAAGCTACTTAGAGGCCTGACTACTCAGACAGTCCAGTAGTGGGTTATGGAGTTCAGTAAACTGAGACAGAAGACAAACTTTGTGCCTCTCTTTTTATAGAAAGAAGAGGTTTTTTATTTTGCAGATGAAAATGTTTAGGAATAAACTATCCTAAGCATATGAAATGCATCAGTGTGTATTTTTACTACTGCTGTGTTTGGCAAATGTGATTTCCTGCTACATTAAGCTTTGGTGCTCTCTCTTCCAGACGCTAGGAGGGTTTGGGAAAAGCGTGTTGTGACACAAGGGACGTTATTTTTCTCTCCCTGCTGCTTTTCTTTGTCCTATAGCATTGACAAATGAAGTTCCCTACTTAGAGTGCGCAAATTCTGTCTTATAGAAGGAAAGCAGTAAGATTTTCTAACTTGGAGACTGAAATGTTCCATTAAAACCGGAAGATCTTGATGTGTCATAGTGGCTTTAGAGCTTGTGACATAGTTATTTAAAAAAACAAACAAACAAAAAATTCTCAGTCTGAAAAATGGTGTTTGATTAGCTCTGACAAGGGATTGCCTATTTTTATTTGGCATGATTCTTAAAAACACATTCCTACACTTACTGAAGAGGGTGAGAAATGGACTTCTCTCTAATTGTTTTGTTTGTCATTGTGTAGATGCCAATGAAGCTTCATCCCTTGCCATAGAAAGGGAGACGTAGCGATTTGAAAATGCAACAGCACAAAGCTTGTTCAGAAAGGTTAGTATTTCTTTCCTGGTTATCTTAAAAGGAGGATCTCCGTGGGGAATTTAGTAGGTGGGTCATCCAGGACAGATACTGGCTTTAACAGCCCGCTCTGTTCATGAGCCACCTGAAGCTCAGAGATACTCTCACCGCAGCATTGTGTTGATGCAGCTGTGCAGGATCATATTTTGCTAGTGGTGCTACAGCTTACAGAGAAACGTGTGGCTTAGGAGAAGCTAAAAGAGAAAGGTGACTGGGCCAGGTGCTCACTCAGTTTACCCAAAAGCTGAAAAGGACAGTTTGTAGGGCGGGATATGAACCCTGCAGCTCCTCTGGTGGATGTGGCAGCCACAGTTCTTGCCACTAAGTTCTACAATTATCAAAATGAGTTTTGTTCTGTAATTCATGGAAGGGGTAGGAAGGTGGAAATAACGACCTTGAGAGAAACTGAAGTTGAGAACGCCCATGTTGAGACCTCGGTGCAGCTGGGAGTAGTGCAGGGGACTTGCAGGGTCCTTCTCAGCCATCACATAGATCTAGTTTTTTTTCACCCTGACAAACGGGTGCAACGACCGATAATACGTGGTTTGGAGAAGATGCTGCACGCCAGGATGCTCATTGATACATGATCTGCTCTGACTTTCATAAAAGCGGGGAGGTACCCACGCGTGTACTCGTGCAGTAAGCTGTAGCCTGTGTCCTCCTCGGGCTCCATGAAAGACTTGTACAGTGAAGTGTCACTGAGGAAGATTTGAGGAGCAGCCTCTGCTCTCCCCCTTACAGGAGGCAGAGTAGTTGGCTACAGCTTAGCCCTTAATTTACTGGCTGTCAGGTAACTCTAAATTGTGCGTGGAAGCACTGTAATCCATTGCCTCGTTTTCCATGTGGGTAGAGCAGCACAAGATTTTAGTAAATGGCTTTCTTGCCTGTTTTAGGTGTGATTCTATTTTCTTCCACCGAGGGGGAAAAAAAAAGATGTTTCTGGTGTTAATAATTGGTGAAAGCTACAGAATGCCTTTCTACCCAGGGAGTGAAAAAGCAGCATTTTCCCTGACATTCTACAAGACTTTAAAATAATGGTCAAAGTTAAGGTTCTACAGCCATATATTATAGCTCATAAGATCAGTGCTTACAATTGCACATTTTCCTTCCTTTAAATTTCAGCTTCCCTCTCAGGAGCCAACCTCCCTTCTCTTTTCGTGGACTTCAGTTCTGAGGGTCAGCAAACAAATGGATCTTCAAGATGAGAAAGCATCATGAAGTATCATCTGGTTGGGATCTGCATTCTCAAGTGCTTCTCCAGAAATCCTGCTGCACAGATGTTTTGAGGCTTTATAAGTTTAAGTTATGGAGTGAAAAGAACAATTTTATAGAGTGATTCTGGCCAATCTTCTTTGGCCTGCTCTCTTTATTTTATAAATAATATATATTTTTTATTCAAAATAGGTGGAAAAAAAAATACTGATTTCAGTGCATTTCCAAAGGCCTTTTCATTTTGCAAACATCAGGGACTTGAGCTCTCAGAATTCTTCCAAGCCATAATATTCTTGAGAAACCTATTTATTTTGAGACTGATTCTCCAACCTTCTCTAACAAGTGGCATTTTCTAGTAAGTGTTTAAAGTCCTATTGGAATAAGTTAACTCAATGAGAGGCAGACTTGCATAAATTTGGGGTGAAATTGGTAGTTAGTTGTGTGCATGTTGAATGTAAAAGTGCTGAACATGCATAAACATGTGCAGCTGTGTATGGAAGTAGAATAGTTAGTCATATTGGCAGTATCAAGATTCAAGAATATTGTGGCCATTGGTGCTTTTTCCGAGGTGGTGTCACTGCTGTAGCTTTGCAGTTACAGCACCCTCAAGCCCGAGGCCGACTTGCAGGTATCTAGCAAGTATTTTGGTGCAGTTTGCGTTAATCCTTAGGGCTAACAGACAGAATGTACATAACAAAAAGAGCATTATTACCCCAGGATCAGTGTTTGGTGGGGAATGCTTCATATTTATGGAGTTAGAAGGGAAGGTGTTAATTTGAAATACATGAGTTGGAAATGTGCACTGAACATTTAGCTGCAACAGTAGCATTTGGAGCTCACCCTTCAAAAGGTGGCTTTAGTCCTGTAATGCCCAAGAGACGACAACTGATGCCCTGAACTGGGTCAGACTTCCAAACTAAATGTATTGACTGGGACTGTGAAGGTTTGTTTGTTTTTTTTGTGTGTTTTTTTTTTTTTTTTTTTTTCCCCACCCCAAGACCAAGAGGTGATCAGATCTTTGTCTATTTATTTGACTCCATTTGCAGTCAAAGGAAAGCACCAGTATTTTAGTCCTGCAGCATGGACGTGAGAATCTGCTGTCTGTATTATATGCAGTTTTCTAGATTTGAGGGTTTTTTTTTTTTTATCTTATGCTGAATGGTTCAGATCTGGCAACTCCATCACTCAGCTTTGAATTAGATGCGTGCTTGAAGTATTAATATACTGCCTTTAAGATCATCTACTACGCTTACCATTTTCTCTCCATTTTTTATGTTTGTTTATTGGCCCTTTGCGTTGACAGTGACGCAGCAGCAGTTGTGTGTGTCGAGACCAATGACCGGGTGAGTATCTGCTCCGTGACAGAGGCCTTGGCCACACACTAGATCTTTTTGCCTCTGTTTACTCTGCTGCAGTTACCCATATCTCCACTAGTGGCACATTCATGAGGCCAAGGAGTTGTGCAGAGATTTTCTGTCCCTAAAAGCAGACATTTAATTATCTGATATATAACATGTCTGTCTAAAAGGCATGGTTTATGTCAGTCTGTAATCTCTGAAATTTGTTCTACAACACAGGCAATGTGTTCTACAAAAGTCTCTTGCTACAATTTAAATCTTAAGAGATAGGGTCAGTTCTCCCAGTCTTAACATAGGTTATTTGCCCTGTTTCTTCGAGTGTTGCTGGGCGCTCCCTGGATGTCCCTGCTGCTGAGGCTGCAACTGCTTCTCCCCCTGGTGATTCTCTCATCGAATGGTGTTTGATGGCTGAAACCATCATGTTTCTAATATAAATCTATGGTTGGATATTAGGTTGTGTTTGGTGAAGGATGGCAGTAGAATTATCACCTCATTTTTGCCAAAACAAAACAGGGGGTCTTTAGAGGAAGGTGGCAGTTAAATGCACTAGGAAATCATAGGAATTTAGCTCCAACTGTTACTTGTGCCTTTTAAAATGTTACGGTCTCTAAATTTCTACGGTATAAAAACAGGAAGACGATTTGGCAGCTTCCTGTTTCATTCCATCAGTTTAAGAGTGTTTTTAGGCTAGGAATATGAGAGCTTGTCTGAAGGTATGTGGAGCTGCAGGAGTTTTCTGAGCAGGTTCTTCCATCCTTTCTGCATCCGCTTCTCTTTAGGGCCATTTCATCCTTTCAGGGTTATTTCTTTGCAAACAGGCAGCAACAGAACTGCCTGAAAGACCTGCAGGCTGCAACACTGTTTAGTTAGTGAATAACATAGATTTTTGTCTTCAGTTGTGGTTATTATTAAAACCTGTATCTATATGATGATGTTTGGAAACAACTTTACATGTTTCTGAGTACTTTTAAATGATGCTTTGGCTTTTTTCCTTAGCTTGCATACTGTTATTAAGTAATTTTTCTTGTGACTAGGTAGAGCTGATTTTCCATTTTCCTTAAAAGCAGCTCAACCTGCACCTGGTTATAACAAACTGTTGTCTAGGCAGAAACAACAAACAATTTGGTAGCTTCAAAGTCACTCCAAATCTGTATTCACACTGGTCAGATTTTTGAAAGCTTCTAAATGAAACAGAAGAATAGAAAAAGAAACAGAACGCTTACATTGAAATGAAGCAGGACAAAATGTAGAGAAGTTCAGGTATGTCTGAATGACTGGAAAAACTCTGTTTTGCTTTTCTGCTTCCTTAGAGGAGAAATGTGGACACTGTGCCCAGAGCTCTGCTCTTCTGCACCGCTTTCCAGAGCAGCGGTCGAGTCGGGCAGGTGCCTCTGCATCCCGTGATTAATTAAAGCTGAATAAAAGGGCTGCAGTGGAAACAGGCAGTCAGATCTGGGAGAAACTTAGTAGTTCTCAAAACATTGCTATCAAGATCTTGCCTCGTGCGTTATTGCAGCTGGTGTTTTGAATGTGGTTTCTGATGAGCTACGAAGACAAATGCAGTTATTTCGCTGAGTCTTTTGGGCCATTAAAAACACTGCCAGCTAGAAATCTAGTCAGCATTAAAGCAGTGGTTTTGACTGCAGCACCTAGTCCTCGTGGTTTTAAAGCTGGCCTTCTGTTTGCTTTTTCTGTTTCGCTGCTGTAGGCGTAGGTAGGTTTCCATGAGGGTGCTGGAGCTGGGACGCGGTGTGTGAACCTGCCCAGCAGCCAGCGGGTAGTGACGATGTCCACAGGCCGCTGGGCTGGCCGAAAATCTTCCTTCCCACCATCAAACTTCGCCGGGCATCTTTCCTGAAGTGTTGACCATGGCGATGGTCTCCCTGAGATTAAACCAAGCGCTTTGGCTTGCGTGCAGCATGTCCAGCCTTTCCCCGGGCCGTGGGCCGTGCGCGGCGCTGGCAGGTGGACGCCGCGGCGCGGAAGGAGGAATTCCCTGGCGGGTTTAGCCGCGGCGCTGCCGCCCTTCCTGCTCCGGGCTGGGCTGATGCTCCCCCGAGCCACGGGCCGCTCACGAGCCTGCCCCGCTCTCGCCCTCGGCTCCTGCGTGTGCCGGGGCGCGCTGACCTCTTGGAGAGGCGTCATGTTGATGTCTCCGGGGCCGTCTCGAGACAAGCCCTGTCCTTTGCCTCCCTTTGGAAGGGATTGGGGCTTGGACAGGCATCACTGCTCTGTGGGGTTCTGTCCGCCTCTTGCTGCGTTACCGGATGTGTTTTTTGGGGTAGGACAGGATTGTCCCTTTAAAGAGGGAGTAGTACTGTACTTTTTTAATGGTTCTACTAGTGTGTACTGTGATTGCTAAGGCCTGGGAAGTTTTCTTTTAGCATAGCAGTAATGAATGTGAGCTTCCTGGAGCTAATTAGAAATAGAAATCAGCAAAATCTATAGCAATTAGGCTTTTAAAATTCTGTATTGTGAGGTGGACTGAAAGCACAATGTAGTAGTGGTAGTTACCGAACCTAAGGCATCAAGTCTGTAGCACAATCTGAATGTAAAGCGGGAGAAACGCTCCGGCGTGCTGCGGCTCCCTGCCCGGGCAGCGGGGCTGCCCCCGGCCTCGCCGCCCGCCTGGCTCCCCATCCCTGCAGCGCTGGCCGTGCCCGTGAAACCCGAAGGGTTACGTGTTCGTTCCTGTGACTCCACTGGTACAAATTTTTGAAGTTGATCCACAGTACTTGAAAATACCTTTGTTGCTATTGATATTTTTCCAGTTATATCAGCTTTGTTTTGTTACAGAACACTTGCGAAAATAAACTTATTTTGAAACCATCGATTAAAGCATTTGCATGGCAGAGTGGCCCTTTTCATTAAAAGCCGCGTCCTGTCAGACACCTTGGCAGGGACGAGCGCTCCAAGGTTGTGGCACTGCCCGTGTGGCTGCCGCTGCTCAAAGCTTTGATTCCTGTTCTGCTGGTTATCGCTGAGCTCGTACCTGCTCTCAGACGTTTTTATTCTCGCTCTCCTTCTTACTTCTCACTTTATGCTCCTTCCTCTGAATATACAGTTAAAATATATCAGGTTTCAACTATTTGTGCTGTTTTCTTTGGAGAATAAGAAGGTAAGTAAGTGTCATTTTAAAAAGTTGTACAGTGTCTTTCATTTGCAACTGGACTTAATGGTGGCCAGGTTCATGGTTCCTGTCGTTGACAGCTTTGCTCAAAGCAGTGGGATCCAGGTTTCTGTGCTGCTTTTATCTTCTTCCTAAAAAAATGCCCTTTCTTTGCTTTGCAGCTTCAGTTTGGAATGTAAACTGTAAAATAAAGCTTAAGTTTACATTTCAAATATGAATCTATAAGTTCTTTATGCCTTCATGCCATTATTTGCTTTTTTCCTGTATCAACGTGAAAAAAACAGCATTTGTAAATACAACAGCATTTGTAAAGCTTTAAGTGGATCATAGCCAGTGTCAAAAAATCATAAGAGCTTTGTGTAAATTAAAAAAACAAAAAAACAACAGAGCTCCTCCTTGTGCTTGAGAAGACAGTCTTGCACCAGATGCTAGTACCAGGCAGCTCATATAACATGGAGGTATTTTAGTTGATGCTATTTTTGCTATTTCAGTTCTTACTGGACTTTGAATTTTTATTTCCCTGGAACCATGGGGAAAAAATATCTTTGTCCACCCTGTCGGCTTTCTGAAACGAAAACCCTGCACGTGCAGCACCTTCTCGTCACTTTCCTTTGCAAACGGAAGCGAATCCTGTGGATTCTGGGCAGTGTTGCTGGGCTGTTCCCTTTCCCAGAGGATCCGGGTGCTCCCAGCCCGTGTGGAAGATGCAGATCCCCGTTCACGCCTCTGCTGTCCCGCTGATGTAAGGAGCCGCCTGCCTTGGTGCCGCCGCCGCGGCCTCCGGCGACGAGGAGGTTTTATGGGCAGTGTCGTAACAGTCCCTGCGTGAAGAGGTAGGTGGAACCTCGTGGGCTGCTCGGAGTTAACCCCGGCCGTGGGAAGGGTTTCCCAGTGGTCACATTTGGACCTGTGCGGTTCTTGCTGAGCCCTGAAACCGGAGCCCAGACAGGGTGTTCCCAGCGGCACTGCTGCAACACGGAGCTTCTATCACTGCTCCCTTTTTTTGCTGGGAGCGTGTAAAACAGGAATTAACTACTCTTTAGGTATTTTTCAGCTGGAAAAGACCCATTTATGATTGTTTTTTTTTAAATGAGCCTTTCAAACATTAATTGAAGAGAGGTTTGTTATTAACTAATCTTGTTAAGAGTTCAGCTGTATGGGGAGTTTTCCCTTCAAAGTGAACCAAAGCGGTTTCACTCTTTGGTGTTCAGTGCTGGGTTTCGATTTGGCAAGAAACCTTGTGTTCAATAGAACAATAACAGACAGAGCTGCTCTTGCACTAGAAAGCTTTGCTGGGGAGCCAAATGCTGCGTCCTAGCCTGGGTCACAGTGACTTTTGCTTTTCCTTCTCACAGTTAACACTGTAACGAAGGAACACTCGCTTAGTGGGTTCTATGCCAATAACTTAAATTATTGGAAATATTAACAGAGATTCCATTTTATAGATTATATTACTGCATCCAGTTGCTTGTAGATAAACTGTAGGACCTGATGTTGGTATTTATAAGTATTTCTGAGTCTGCATAATTTGCATTAAATAAGTGCTGCTGTGTGAGCTAAGGATGTGATGCATCAGAGCTCTGTTTTTTAATAATCATTGCTTAAATTAGTAAGATGTGAATGTTGCAAACAGCCTGCTGGCAACATGTTCAGTCAGGGGCAGGACTCTGCTGTTGCTGGCATTGAGACTTTGAATACCAAATCGGTGGTTTCTACAAGAGCTTTCGATATACTCATTTTTACTGTTTGACAAACACTGTCTTTAATACGAATGCTTTGTGTTTCCCTAGCACTTCTGAAGTGTTTATATGGTTTATACAGTTGGATATGTTGTATGTGCTGCTTTGGTTTTTTTTCTATTATTGTTTATACTAGAAAGCCTGCATGGTTTATACTGTACAGCAGGTAAGGAGTGCATTAAAACCATTTTTGGCTAATTTATCAGTGATTGGTTATTTCTCGCGAATTAGCTCATGCTCAGGAAAAACTTCAGGAAAAAAAAAAAAAAAAGGATCTGCAGAGTTCTACCCCTGTCTTGGAGGAGCTGCTTGGGGCAGCTCTGCGTGCCTGACACTTGTCAAGAGGTAGGAGCACTGCGCTCGCAGTGATACTCTGTATTTCTGCAATTTTTATAATATGGATGTATTTAAAGAAAAAATTTATTGTCCCTACAAATTAATTTTTCTTAACTTACAGAAAGACAAGATGTTAGGTAGTTTTTAAGTGTTAGAGATCATGTGTTGAGCTTTAAGAGTGCAGAAAGTATATTTCTATATACTGTATTCAAGCATATAGTTATGCCAAATCCGATTCGTACAAGTACTGCGTTCAACATTCTGAAAGTCTGCTAATAATTAAGGCCACATTTGTGCTATGACCTTAAGCTCTGTTGCTCCATGAACAGAGCTCGAACTTGAGTCCAGCTTTTGGCCTTGCTTAAAAATCGTCAGTGATATCTGGTGATTCAATTGCACAAGTTCTAAGAGGCGAAATTTAAGTACTATGTGTACAGAACTTCTGCAGGCTGCGCTTCTGTTCTCCAGTTCGAGTTTGCAGTGTAATAGGAAGTCTGCTGGGCAGATAAAAAAGCTTCTTTCTTTGGTACCATTGAGCAAGACGACTACAAATTTTTTACCATTTGAAATTAATCCATAGAGAGCAAAATTCAAAGGTGCATCCTTAGTTATTGGCCACCCTCCAGAGACTGAAAATGCTGCCAGAAATGTGATGTGGCTGCTAAGAATTACATAGAGTTTGAAGTGCCTCCATCCTTCTGGAGACATTGAGTGGCTGTAATGGTTAACTGGAGCAATACAGGCATTAGCAAGAGAAATTAATAAATGTTTTGATGATTTAGTTTTATTTGTTTTTGCAAGCAGCCACAAAACAGGCTATAGAAGAATAAATAAGTTAAAGCAGAGTGTGTAGCAATTTATAGAAGCACAACATTAAGATGATTTTGGTTTGTAATGATTCAGGGTGTTGTGTTACTGCTTTTGATTCCACGTTCAAGCAGTAACCAACCAGAAGTAACACAGGTCAAATATTTCCCCCCCTTGGCCAAGAAGATTTTTAAATATGCCCTCAACCAACTCTGCTATAAGTAATAAAACGTAGAAAAAAAAACACTTGTAATATCATACAGCCATATCAGTTTGTTCCAAATGTGTCAGTCCGTTCCAAAATACTTCTGTCCGAAGTGTGTTGGTGCAACAGGGTGAACTTCTGTAGTTAATATTGTGATCTCTGGGAATTCCTGGATGATAGATTTGGCACCTTTAGAGAAAGGGGAAAAATGGAATGATTAATAGTGTATTGCAACAAGACTCCAGGAGAGGCTGTTAACTCGTGATTAGCTTTCTGTATATGAGCCAGCCTCTGTTCTTCCATCTCTGGTTCATGTTTCTGGCTTAGCTTATTGGCTGTGAGAAAAAACTTCAGAAACTTGGTGGGGTGGTTTTTGTTTTAAGCATATACATCCGCCTTCAATCTATTCACTAAAAAAGAATATTTTTGGAACACCTTGTATGCTTTGAAGTGTTTAGCAGGCAGCCAGTACAGTTCTTAACCCTATTACTGTGATGGCTGACGCACTCCACACGACCTGGGCTGCTCCAGCCCGGAGCACAGAAGGATTTGCACATTCCCACGCCACGGGAGCCTCCTTGCTCGCGCACCAGGCAGTGAGGAGCCCCTACCTGGGGGTATATAGGAGTTTAGAGGGTTCAGTTGCAGTTTTGCTGCTGTTACTGGCCTTTTGCTTTGTGCTGAGCCATTCCACTGCCCATTCCAAATGTGCCAGTGTTCATTCTTGAAGTTTAAAAATTCCATAGGCAAAGACAAAATTCCCTCCTGACCCTCCTGAGCAGAGCTCCAGACAACTCTTGCGCGTTACCCAGCGTGTGTGACTAATGTAGCTCTTTCCTGCTAAACGCTCCTTGCTCCGTGCCCTCGTCCCTGACCTCGACTTACCATGAGGTGTGGAGAAGAGGCTTAGCAGGATGATGACGCTCGGTTGCACGCCGTGTTCTATAAGAACTTTTACTGCCTCAATTACAGTGTTACCGGTGCCTGAAAGGGTAAAAACAGATTTTTTTTTTTCCCCCCCAGTTAGAGATAAAGCATTTGAGAAACCAGCATTAATACTGTTGTGGGACTGAGTGACAATACTCTCCTTTTCCACTGGAAAACTATCACCTTCATATGCATTAATTATAGAAAAATTTGGTCTCCTGATGAAAGAGCTTCATCTCTGTACTGAAATAGCAGACTTCGTCAGGTTTTAAGCACTGAAGTTGATGAATTTTACTAAAGGCAAGAAATCTCACCTGAAATAATCAAATGGTAATTAAGAGCGCCTTGTACAGACCCAGAATTAAACCTTAAGACTGGAAAACCCGCTTCATCCTGACAAACTCCTTACCAAATTGAGATTTTTCTTTTGTTAGTATTAGTTACATTTTATTTCAAAATAACAGAGCTCTAGGATTATAGTACTCATCAAGAAAAGGTCTTGATGGCCAAAATACTGTTTGAAGACTTTTCGCATGGCAGAATAAGAAAAACTGTTAAAAAATGTAATTTATACCAAATATTAGAACTTCAACTTGCAGCCATACACAAATTATTTGCTCCACATTTGTGCTAATGGAGTTTGATGCATATTCTGGCAAAATTTGATATATTTTGTACTATGACACTTAAAGCAAGCCATGAACCTAATACAAGTGCAGGAAATTCAGGAATTTTCTTCTAAATGCAGAACACACAGACAGGTCTAACTGTAAATAATTGTGTAAGAAACTTACTTAATATGGGGTACATGAGAAGAACTTTTCTCCTGTAGATGTCTGGAGGGAACTTGGCGTAGTACACTTTGGCCCTCTGAGTCTCTTCGTCACTCTGTATCAGGATTTTTCCTATGCGGATGGACCTGCAGCAGTCCCGCAAACCTTGCTCCATTGCCTCTCCTCAAATTGAACAGCGAGCAAAACCCAGCAAAAAACTGTTACATGCTAAGAAGAGGCACAATTACAAAATTCTACAATTAAATTGACAGCTATAATATGGTATTGGTGAAGAGTTTTAAACAGCATATTTTTAGCTTATTAAAAAGACTTTTTTCTTCTGTTCGGATAGAAAATCCTCCTCAGTGTCACTTTATTTTCTGATTTTTTGCACTGCCATATACTAGTGTTAAGCAAGTTTTCAAAGAAACGATGTTAAAACTTAAATAACGTAGTAATGCCTGTCTGGTTTGAGAAACATCTTTGAAGGATACCATCATGCAGTAAGTAGTACTGAAAGCTGTGGAGCCACTGCATATATCATAGATATGAAGAATAAAACAATATTAGACAAAAAAAAAAAGACGTCTCTACCACTTGAGCAACTTAGCAAAGCTTATTTATCTTTGAGCAGAAAAAGTTAGTGGTAAATAAGAAAGGACAGTAATCCTGGTAGGTTTGAAGATCCTCTAATGTTAAACTGTTGTGAGAGGAAAAGTCAGAGGAAATCCACTGCAGCTATTTGTCTGCTAAAAATGTGAAATGTTATTTGTTCTGTGATCAGGGTACCTAGCAAAGAACGGCAGCTGGCAGGTTTTGGTAAAACTTGATTGCATTTTTAAAATAATGAAGTTGTTCTACAAGTTTCAAAAACTTTGAACTCATTGGACAACCAAAACTTGCCTACCACTTCTCATAATGCTGACTCCGCAGTTTCCCTTTTCAAATTTCACTCCTTCATACTTGTATCCTAGTAGAAGAAAGAAAGACCAAATATCAGTGGAAGCGACTGTTCCCTTCTTGTCCCATTTTAATACCCCTTTAAGTGACATTCATGAGAATGGAACTGATACCCCCTTTATAACTCGGGTAGGACACTGAATTGCAAGTTTTGAAAAGGTGGCACAAACCAGGTTTTTTTGAGCCTGCACATCATACCCTGCAGTCCTAAAATAAGTGATAGAAACAGGACCAAAACCATAATTTGGTAAAGAACTTGTCCTTTCTTTACTTTCAAAAGTTGCATCTGAAGAGTAGCACAGAAGGGATCCTTTTGTTCCAGAGTGCTTGTTTTATAACTCAATCTCTGTGATCATTCTACACAGAGAATAATGGATATATTTTTGGATACGTATTTTTATACGGAATATGAAATATTTTTATAACTCAATCCCTGTTATAACGGAAGATGCTACGTAAAATACACATACACGTTATGTCCCTAAGAAGCCAGGCAGATGTGCTCTGGTACTGCAGGTTTAAGAGTTATAACAGAAGTTACAGCGCTACTTGGAATTGTGGTTTTAACCCTTAAAAGGCACAAGTAGACAATGTGTAAATAGGTAAGATGTGAGTGACAATATGGGGAGCTTGAGTCTCTTGTTAAGTCAAAGATAAGACAATAAATCAAGATGGTCCTACTCAGTTCTTCATTTGTAACCCAAGAGCCTGGTCATGAGCTTGTACAACGTAACTGATGGGAAGGAAGTGTATTTGGAGGTTTATTTTTTTTTTTCTAGGCTTTGTATATTACTGTGTGACTGAAAGGTTTCAAAAGGCTCTTTTAAAGGAAAAAGAATAGGGTGTCCCTGAGGATAAACAACAGAGAACTGACAGGACATGGTAAATGCTGCTTCTGAGCCAGGAGCGGGAGAAATTGACTGTGCTGATGGGATCTGACCAATGCTTGGAGGGAAAGAGTGCAGCATGCACAAGTAGGAATTCATGTTATTTGAGTGCTCACAGTGCACTTCCTATCAGGAGAGCTCAGGTGGGGCATTGGAGCCCTCTCCTTGGGCGCAGAGGGAGGCTGAAGGCACTAACTGCAGACCTAGGGGGGTTCCCAAGGGATGACACCACAGCATGGCCAAGAACAAGTGCAGGAAACTGAAGTCTTTTCATCAAAACAACCTGTGCTCAGAGAACAAGCTTGAAGACACTTGTTGCCCATAGCCAGGACAGTGGCCCAGTCCAAATGACTTGCAGAGCTTCCACGTGATATTACTCAGAGACCTCTGCCATCAAACAGAGTAACGCAGAAAAGCGGTGTCCTCGGTCACCCCTGACCTCGAACAGCTCTGCAGCCAAGAAGTGAAGCTGCAGCTGCTTTGGCAAGGGGCTCTGGTAAGTGACCATCCCTTCTCAGCACTTCCCTAAATCCAGATGTTTTCAAAACCGACCTTTTGCTGTCTCTTCTATAACTAAAATGTAGGGTAAAGACATATAAATGACTTACTGCCAAGGAGCAGGTTGGGAGGAGGGTGCAAGTTTGCAGAGAGCTGCTCTCACACTGGAGGAAGCAGAAACGAAGCCCTCGGGGGGGAGGAGGGCTGAGCTTGCGTGGACGGTCGCAGGCGCTGCAGGCCCTGAGGGTGCTCCTGGGGCAGGACCTGGGCACTGCGAGGTTTTACTGCGCGCCTGCGAGCAACGCGGGCAGCTCCACAGACCTTTACATTTAATAGGAGCAGACCAGAACTATTGCAATGGGTTTCCTCTAGTCTTAACACAGACCCTTTCTATTTCCTGCTTATCATCACTCCCAGCTGGCCCCTAGCTGTAAACAGAGGCAGATTTAAGCTGGCATTGCAAAACTGCTTCTGCTGAGTATTTCTTTCTTTAACAGGCATGTGAAATGTCATCAGTTTTAATTCAATACTGTGATAAGGGTAAGCAAGCTGAGACTGCACATGCCTGGGTGAATTCTCACTGCCGTTTTGCAAGGCCGATTTTTAAAACCTTAGTAAGATGACAACTGCATACTTTGCTGAAGCATGTTACTTCTTCCAGACTATAAAACACTGTGAAGTTAAACTGTCAATGTTAAACAGTTTCGGCCTCTTGCAACAGTTTCATATTTTGTAATACTAAGTGTCCAGGTCCAGGCGCTGGCGCAGGGGGAAGCTCCCGCTTACCCGTTGGAGTGGTCACCGTGCACTCTGTGTACGGCAGCTGATTCAGTCCCTCTTCAACCACAAGTCTGATCTGTGAAACCAAAAGAGAAATTGGACAACTTAATTTTTTTTTAATTATGGAGATAAGACATTAGACATTAGTGATTTTACAAGTGGTGGGCGAACACTTGTGTCAGCTGCTCTTAGCAGCAGATAGGGGTCACTTTGGATATTCTGGGGGTGATGTCTGTGTGTTGTCCACAGATTAAATGTTTGCCTTACAAACAAAACTGAGGGGAAGGGATCCATCAGCAATCCCCCTAACAGAAGTGAACACAGCACCAAGCTTAACTTTATTTTACTGACAGAAAACACTATTGAGAAAAGGAAGAATTCACCACCACCCAAAACTCCGCTTTCAGCTCAGCCCTTAGTCCATTTCCATACGACATTTCTATGCATACGCTGCAGAGAGGTCCAGACCAGCCACCAGAGCTGCAGCAAAGCACCACAAACTGCCCCCAGACAAGTGCGTCCCTCAGTAAATCTCTTCATGGCCCTGTTTGTTTGGCAGGCCCGGAGCTGGACCAGGCAAGGCCGGCTGAACTCGAACCCGCAGGCATGCCCCGTGGAAGATGTGCTGGGTATTCAAGATCAAGGAAAGTTTTTCTTCTAGCAAGCCAGAGATTCAAAGCTGGAACCATTCAAAGATGAAACCATCAAGCAAAAGTCACTGCGCAGTGGCAGAAACGAGGCAGTCGCTCCTGGGACCAAGCAAGTGACCTTCTCATTTCAGACGCTTCTAATCCCAGAAATGGGGCAGAACAGGCTAGAAGATTTTTCAATTATTTCCCATTCTGCCCTACTTTGTAGCATGCAGGTATGCATGGAATACTAGGAATTAGCAAAGGTCTCTTTAAAAGTCTGTCTTGGAATAATTTTTTAGTAACTTTTGTACAAGACTTTTTACCTAGATTTGTTCTTGTGGAAGTCACATTCAGAGGCAGCGGTCAGATTAAACTAGTGAAGGGGGCAGAGATGGTAAAAGTCACATACACAGGGAGCAAAAGACTGACAAAAGCAAATCCTGTGGTAACTGTGGCACAGGTTTACAGCCACACTGCATGTGGGAACCAGGCCCTCCTGATCAGCCAGGTCCCCTTTGTGCTTCACGCACTACATGTGTTTGGCAGCGCCAGGCAATGTATGTCAGGCAGCAAGTTTTAACACCTTCCTCCTCTGTATCTAAAAATAGAGGTTTCTTCTTCAGTCTTTTCCGGAACACTTTAATCCTGAGATTGAAGGCTGCAGTGTTTCTATCTGGGATAGAGAGCTAGAGGAAGGACATCTTCTGACAGAAGCAAACCAAGAAATCCTTGATTTAATTCTACATTTCTGGGACATTTGGACAGAAAAATATATGTTTTAAGGTTATTTCACTAAAAGCTATGAGTCTGGAAGAAACTACTTTTTCCACGCTGTTTATGTGTTAAACAAACTACTATAAGATCATGAGCTTTAAAGTCCCTCCTGAAGACCT
This sequence comes from Nothocercus julius, assembly GCA_013398735.1. Classification (NCBI taxonomy): domain Eukaryota; kingdom Metazoa; phylum Chordata; class Aves; order Tinamiformes; family Tinamidae; genus Nothocercus; species Nothocercus julius. The sequence goes on along the minus strand of VZSV01000011.1, from coordinate 5,034,726 downwards.
GTTCCTGTTGTGACTCTACAAGATACTTCCAAGCAGCTACCATCAAAGAAGCAGCAAGCTAAACTTAGTTTGCATTTTAGCTCTGCAATAGCGTGCATTTTGTTACCCTATACTCACACATTTGTTCTTCTGCTCACCTGCAGCGTCTGTTTGCTAGTTGTATGGAAAATATATATAAGGTCTGAACGTTTCCAAGCTCAGCAGAGACCTAGTCCAACACAAAATTGTGATTGCTTCTGGCCATACCTAGTAATAACATATAGAAAATAGACAGTCCCCTGTTCTAGGTATCACTTGGCACAATATTCTTCCTACCAAACAGAAAACAGATGAGCAGCCTCTATGACCAATATCTGCACGACCAGCGAGCACAAGCGTTTCTGTGAAGAGCAGCTCTTTCACTGCCTAGAAACTGCAGTCTTGCCACAATGAGGGGGAAAAGCAGTCAGTGCTTGCTCAGGAGAGCCCTGTTCCTCAGGAAAGCGTGCCAGCTGTGTGGGGGAGGCCCTTCACACTAACTAGCTATCAGAAAGTACATTCAGGACTGATTAGGGGATTTTTTTTTTTTTTTTT
>VZSV01000011.1:5010405-5026397 GCA_013398735.1 Nothocercus julius | reverse complement strand
GAGCTCGCTCGATTGGTTCTCGCCGCCGCCGCTCAGGGCGCCGAGGGCACAAAAGGCGGCGGCAGCGGTGAACCAGCCCTTGCTGCAGCGCGCGAGGGCGGGCGGGCGGCTGGGCGGGCGCCGTGAGGCGAGGGAGAGGCGGCGCGTCCCTGCCAGCGCCGCCCGCTTCGCGCTCCCTGCCGCTTCCTCGTCGCTTCCTCGTCGCTTCGCCGCGCCCCCGCCTGAGCTTTGCTTAAAGGGAGCAGGTGATTCCGAAGTCTTTTATTAGCTGATTTGCCGTATCTGCTTGATTTCACGTAAACCTCTTCAAAACACAGAAAACTCCTCGTGTTTTGATATTGACATACTGGGCTGTACTGCTCAAATTCGCTCCATTCCTTTTGTTTGCTTCTGTTTTCCCTACAGTATCAGGTTGTTTGTTTTGTCAGCTTCTGTTACACCAGTTCAGCTCTTCAGTGTTGCTTAGAATCTCTAGGATTGTTGCTTAACTTGCTCATCAAAATTTCCCTGGCTTGAAAGCAACATCCAAGATAGGAAAGGTGAGCCTATGTGGTTAATTTGTTTTTTGTTCAAAATGTCAGCAATGTTAGTTGATCCATGAACAGAAGTCTGTCCTCTGCTCTGCTTTTTTCCTCAGGAGCTTCGTGCCAAGGCGCCATCCACTGGTTTTAACTCTGGGGACATCCAAGACAACTCTCTTCAGCTTCTGCTTCTTGGTGGGTTTACGCAGCTTTGTCCTACACCAAGTGTGACAAGACGCTGCACTGTGTATATGGTGCAACTTTATAGCCTGTCCTGTAGATAGCCACTTGACAGAGGTTAGTGGAACAAGCTGAAAGTTATGAGGAAAATCTAAGTGCACCTGGTACTGAAGTGATTGCTTTCATCATTTTTTCTATAAATAGACAACATAGTTTGAGTAAATTTATTTTTAGTAACATAAACCCAAATGTGCTCATGTTTCCTGTGAGCACATGTATCAGACAGGATGTTTTACAAACAACAGATTTGTGAACTCTTGACAGAAAGACTAACAATGGAAATGTTGGCAGGGCCTTAAGCATAGGGACCCAAATACACATCCTTTGTTTGGCTTTGAAATTTTTGATTCTGCAGTAATTAAGGGATGTATATCAGTTATTTTGTAGGCAGGTGTCTGTTAGGAGAATAGGATTAAAAAAATGAAAGCCTTGGCACATTTTAATTAACTTGTCAATCTATTTAACTGAGAATTAAATCTGCAGGAACTCTGCAGAGTTGTAACAACACTTAACAGGAACTTATTGTGGGTTTGTGGGTTTTTTAAAAAAAGAAAAAAGTAGCGGAGAGAGAACAGAAGATAAAAACTTATGAGAGTGTGGAATTATTACAACCATCTGCCTCAGCAAATATTAATTCCTTTGTATTGTCTTCTGACTAATATGCCTATGTTCTTCTACCCCTACATGCATTTCTGTGAACCTAATCCTAAATTATAGCCTAAACTTCAATTAATAGGAAATGGAGTAGAAGTCTCTCTTCATTTTACCTGAAACTGAACCTAGGACTCAGTGAGTTTGTGAAATTAAAGATGAGCAGCACTGCACAGAGATAACTGAAAAACTAACTGAGGCACAGTAACTGGCAGCTTTTGCAGGAATGGATTATTTGAGGTTCTGAGAGTAAGGGGTATGATTTGGGGAAGTCTGAGCCTGTACCCATGAATTCTTCCTGAATATGAATGCCCAGTTGTCATACTTGGGGGAGTGGGGGATGATTCACATATAAATCTTCAGAAGCAATTTTTTAACTATTTGGGAAATTTGTCATTATTGATTCTGTTTGACAGTGGAGAAGTGCAGGAGAGAATTTAACTATGTACAGTGGCAGCTGTTTGGGTGCCAAGCCAATGACAGAGCAGTTGCTGGTTTGACCATATTCACCAGCTCAAGATGAGAGGACTTGCCAAGGAGGCCTCCAGTGGCAGGATATCTAGCCTGATAAAACAGAGACCCCAAGGGGAAGGGTGGGCAGAATGAGAAGCATTTAGCAGTGTGTTTGGGGTTTGTTTTTAACTGTTTGTGCTTTATTATACAAGTAGGGGCTGTCTGCATTGAGAAACTGTACAAGCAGGAAAGCAGGACCACCTGTGGAAAAAGGATGTACCCAAGAGCTGCTTGGGAGGGCTGGAGGCTTTAACCTGTATACAGTTGTGACTGCAAGGTCTCTAATGTCAGAAAGGGTGCCAGGCACTGAGTTACTATTTTATGGAATTAATAAAATGTGTTAAATACCATTTTCCTGACTTTCACAGAGCCAGGTCAGTTGATGTTGATTTTTTTATTATTATTTTGTTTGTGTCAAGTTTTGTTAACTGTTAAAGCTCAAATTTCAGAACTTACGTGTATTGTGTTATATCCTTTGAATGCTTACTTTTAATCAAGTAATGAAACTTCTAAAATGCAAGCTGCTAAGTAGGCAGCGCTGAATGGCCAGTAATTCGTGTCAATATATCAGGTTTTAACTGCTTCATATTTAGAGTTAAAACTTCTAGTTCACTGAGGATGAGAAAATATATTGAACAGAAGGTAAGCAAGATAGCACACAGATGGGAAGAGGTAAGAAGAGAAGGGAAGACAACCCCTTCATGCTATAGACCAAAAATAAAAAGTAAAATGCCCTGTCAGTACTGCCATTATACTGGAAAGTTCTTTTCTTTTTAGTGTAGAAAGACTAAGTGCGTACTGTAGAATGAATGTGTATATTTTCTTATTGTTTTCCTCCCGAGTTGGTTTTCTCCATTTAGTTGCAATTGGCTTGTGTGCATCTCTGCTTATGTCAAACTGGTATCAAAGTGATGGGCAGAGATTTGAGAGAACATGAATTATACAGAAAATAAAACTGTATCTTTTTATATTCACATGTCCCATGCTAAAGCTAAAAGACTGGGAAGAAAACATCACTTTCTTAAATGTTAACTGTATACTGATTGCAGCTGTTAACATTTAATAATTAAGTGTGAAGGTTGTTAGATTAGTTTGAAGATATGCCCTATATTTACAGTTGCTCAAGTAACAGCTTACAAAGACAAATTTCAAGACATGTGCTATTTACAAAAGTGAACTTATTTTTAATTTCAGTGATAGTAAAATTGTATTCTGTTTTACTTGATCTCAAACTGGCTTAACTTCACTTTTCTTGCTGAAATAAGAGCACACCTACTTTATGTATGTGAGCCTCCCTGAATATTTATTTGAAAACACTATAACTGAATACTTGCAGAAAGCACCAAACAATTAAACAAACAAACCAAAAAAACACCCAAGCCTTAAACACTGTTGCTATTCCTTCCAGTTTTAGATGCACAAATATTTAGCCATATTTATTTTAAATATTTGTTTTCTCCTCAGAAAAGTTATTTTCCCTGATTAAGTGCATAGATTTGTGGAAGAATCTAGTTTGGAAATGACCTCTTGCAGCCATCTATTTGAAACCCCTTACCAATTAGGGCTGCCTTCAAAGTTGAATCAGGGTCCTCAGGGTCTCATCTAGTCATGTTTTTAAGATCTGCAGGAGTGAAGACTTAGAATGTTCACACTTCTACTGTGATTTTATTTCCTTTGTTATAATGTGCAGCTGTTACATCTCATCTTTTTTGTACCTGTAGGAAGTCTGGTGCCTTTTCTCTAAAAATGTTCTTAAGATAGTTGAAGATAGCACTTGTATCATCACTCAACCTTCTGTTCTCCTGGCCAACAGAAATATACCACAGTGTCTACTTGAAAATATTGCTGGAAACAAAAAAAAGATTTTTTTCTTGCTGAAAAAAAGGTATGCAATCTCCACAAATTTTATCACACTATCTTCCTTTGGATGGATACTCATTGTGTGAGGAGGTTTGCCCTTCATGAGTTTAAGTCATATTTTCTAAGGCCTCAACAATTCCTATAATTTATTCTGAATGGATTAAAACCTAAGGCAGTTTGCTTCAAGCCACTGGATATTTATAATGGGATGAAAAGGACCCAGACATTCGCAGTTATCTCAGGTGTTAGTAGGTCCTGCTTCTGACAGGCAGTTTCTGCCAGCACATCAGTTGGATGCCTCTCTAAAATACCCCAAACTGAGCCCCTTGTCAGTTTTACCCCTTCTCACATGAAATCCCCTAATGTGAGATACACCAACAACATGAGTTTGAAAGCTTTATGTTCTTGTTATTTCTCAGAAGCTGCAAGGGTTGGAGCATCCCAGTACTGCTCAAACCAGTGTTGCTGACTGTTGGATAAATGCATGAATTAATTCTCTCCTAGATCTTTATTAGCAGCTTTCATAAAGCATTCCATACTTGCCACAGCCCCATTAAATTCCCTGTGACAATTATAAGAATTTGCCTTCTGGTGAGACTAATTCATGCAAGAGACTTAATGAGTGTTTTTTCCCCTCCCTGTAGATCTGTGCTTAAAAATCCTCTCTCATGCTGATATAAGAACACAGTTGCAGATTATATCTTTAAAGATACATTTATGTTAGTGTGTTACAGGACTGTGTCTCTTACCAAGCTGGTAATGAATTCACTGTTTAATGTTAAATGAATGGTCTGATTATTTTTCAATGTGTTGCATTACATTTGCAATTCCATTTTCATCAAGGCTCTTTTGGAATATGTAGTGATATGAAAAAAAATCATGTTCTGTTCTCATTTAAGAGTAAATGTAGTGTTATCTTGCTTTTTTTTATTTAATGCTGTAGACTAGCCATCTGCTCTAGTCACTGCCTTCATTACCAGCAAACAGGAGAATTTATTTTTAGGTTTATATACCGTGTACAGTGTTCGTACACTGATGCTGATCTTTAGTGTATGTTTAAATAATTAGCTTTTCCATACTATTTATTATGAAAAAGTATTTGAGAACAACAGAAGGAAAGTATAAATAAGCTATTCTGATTTGAGGAAAATTCATGTAGTTACATTATAAGCCCCTTTCCAAACTGCCTAGTGAAGCTGTTTATGCTCAAGTCATTTAAAGCTCAAGGAATCACTCAAACATGAATGAGTCATCAAATTACTCTTCATTGCCTCTTAACCAACTGAAATTCATCAGGCATATAATATTAAACAAATACTGTGCTACTGATTTTGCAAGGGATGGTATATACTTTCAGTATGATCTCATGTTATTTCACTGAAGAATCCTTTAATTACTATTGTGTGGCTTTCTTTCCTTGTTTGTCTTGAGACATTGTAGTGGGATGTAATTCAAGAGACAATTTTTCACCATAGTCTTAAATCCAAATCTTAAAAGTGTTGGGAACAACAAAGATGGAAATACTCCAGATCATTAGTCATTGGTAATTAAGATGCTTGTGCTTACAATATGAGAGGTTGAACAAATTTTTACAGTAGTTAGCATTCTGGATAGGATTTTAGTACCCTTGATACCCTTTGATACCCTTGTGAATGTGTGTGTGTGGGGGGGAACATCATGCCAAATATTATGCCCAATGCCCATGGGAAATAGTGTGTAATTTTAAAAGTAAAGTAACTGAATTTTAAGCTTAAAGTAACCTAGGAAATTGATAGAAGCCATTCATGTACTACTGCGCTTAACCCCACTTTTGATTCTTATTAGTTTCTTTCCATTGATTCCTTTTTTGCTCATGTGCTTTACTGAAGTACTCCTCTCCTTGTGTTTATATCCTTCCTTTACAGTTTATTGTAATTAAGATTGAGTATTGCCACTTTTCTTTATCCTCTAACCTGACTTTTGATTAGATTCTGGGGGCACTTTCATTTAGTGTGATGCCTGTCTAACTGGAATTGTCAATGTCACCATGTGAAATATAGGTTTTAGTCTCCCTTTGGCCTACTTATTTGGCACACAGTGATCCTTACTATTTTATAGGAATATTTAGTAATTACAAATCTCAGTTCTATAAATAGTTTTTCATGGAATTATTGTTTTTTATAGATGGAAGAAATAAGTACTTGTCACTAAGTAAAGTTTGTTACAATGTTGTCATGTTAAATACCTTTGAAGAGAGAATTTCAAACCTTTAATAAACTCTAAATAATAAAACAGATTTCATATCTTTTAGTGATGTGTTGACAGTTCCCTATACATAACTGATAGGATGTGACTGACTCCAGTGTTTTTATTGCAAGATAAAAGCTTAACCCTTGTATCTGTACATATTCACAGTCTTGTTATTTTATATGTAAAGCTCAGGATTTCACTACTGTGCGTATTTCACTTCAAGTAGCTCTCTGCTATAGTATAAGTCTCCTGTGAGGATAGCCTTGATGAATTTTTACAGATAGTTTTATTCCACTTACATTACTAAGACATTTCATGTATCTGTGTGCCAAGCTGTCAAAACTGTGAGTGTCTAAATGCAGCAAGAGCTGCCACCCTTAGGAAATGGAGAATGTGGAGATTTGAGGACCTAATGCTAGAGAGCTTTAATATCCTGCTCAATGTAGTTTAGATTTCTTTTTATTGAAGGTCTGGAATACTTTTTTTTTTTTTTTAAATGACCACTAGTCAGAGGTAATTGGAAATCTCAAGGTTTCTCCAGAGTGAAACTGTGAACCAAGAGCAAAAATGTGTCAGTTTGTGTAAGGCTGCAGAACTGAAAGACTGTCAGGGAAACCAAGAAGGTGCATCCTTTGTCTGAAAGAATAAATTCTTCCTGTTATTAGTGCAATAATTTATTATATGTAAGTACTAAAGCAGGCTGATTATAAATAAGAGCCATATCCTATATGGATATGCTAATTCTCAACTGTTACGAGCTTGCTAGGCTCCCTCAGTGTGTGGCACCATCACCCCTGTCTTGCTGAATCCTAATGAGCTGCTGCTTAATTTAATCTCAGAAAGACCTCTCTTCCACATCAACACCTCTTACCAGCTTCAGAAGTGACTAGTTTATGAAGCTTTGTGGAGATACACCTGTGCTCATTTCATTGCCTATAAGAACTGTAATGCATTCAAAGCCCTGCAAAATAAGCTGGACTTGAGGACCTTCATGTCCATACTAGGGGTTTTTCATGATTACCAAATGAAACCACCCCATGCACATGATAAATAGAAGGTAAAAAATGAAAAAAAAAGCTAGATATTTTAGTCCATGTGTCAGCACCACAGTTACTACATTTAGAGGCCAATGTAAAGCAGTATATTAAAAATGCTACTATCTAGCTATGCTTTGGATCAACTCAGAGATTTTCTGTTTCCTCCTGCTCTCCAGCTGACAGATGGTGTCATAGCTCTGTGGCTGAGATTCATAAGTGAAACTTGTCCTAGGTTTAGTACTCAGTGAAGGGAATCTTGAGCATTGGTATGTGTATATCCAAGCTGTCCCTGGAGTTTTGTGCAGACCTTTTTCTTCCAAGAATTTCCTGAGATTGTTTGATTCCTAACTGACTTTAATGCTGCTTCTGATGTATTCAGACTATCACAATCTTATTATTATTTTCCCTTGGATGGAGTTATCTGTTCATCTAATAAATGGAATTTGTTTTAATAGCTTTTCCAATACGTAAAAAAAAGTCCCAAGGCTGTTTTTGCCTATTGGTAATATCTTCTTTCACCTGGATACATTATTTTTCTTACTGTGGAATTTGTTTCATCTACACGTGCAGGTTGCCAGCTCTGCTTTTTACAAGGCTATAAATAAGTATGTGGCTTGTTACTATTTCTTAATCAGGATTAAGCACAATTGTAATCAAGCAAATTCAGGATGAGAATGAACTTATAAGGAATAGTGTCAGCTCTGGCTTTGAGGGTTCTGATAACGATGCTCTTTGCAGAATGGCTGAATTAATGTCCCTATGGCAAGGACTTAAGCCACTTTTTTTTTTTAGCTTTATGTAAAACCTCCTGTTTTTACTTTTATTGCACAATTTATTCTTTCATTCTGCTCTATTTTATAATTTCCATCTTTCTGCACATGACTTTCTTTGCCCATTCTGACTACATTTTCCTCCCATTCATCTATTTTGAAATAAATGGAAGAAATTAATTCCAGCTTACTGCCTCTGAAATGTTTTGTTTTTATGAAGTCTGTAATAAGCATTTCTGCAGTAGAACTTGTCTGTTTCTGTGCTATACCTTGATGTATGTTTCCTTAAAAAAAAAAAAAAAAAAATCTGTTTCTAAATATCCATTTATAATATCCTTTTAGCCAGATGATGCTTTCAAAGTGTTGTGCAAACATTAACAAATTGGTCTTAATATCAATGCCTAGTGTGTCAGGGATATCTTCATTTCTTTTTCTTTACTGTTGGGGAAAGCCTCACAGCTATGTTAGTCATGCTGGGGTAGGCTGAGGTGGTTTTCTAGTCCGGATGTGCTGTCTGCATCTCTCCTGGAAGAGCTGAGGGTGCTCCTCAGCTTGGTATGGTGTGGCTTTGCTGTGGTATTTTAGGATTAAACATTTTAGCATTTCAGCAAGAGTGAGACAGCACTCTGGTGCTTTGGGAGGTGGCAGGTGAAGCCCAGACTAGGTATCTTTTAGGATCTAACTTTCAGATCTTTGTGGTGAATTATTTCCATTCTCTGCACTTCTGTTTTTCTATCCAACTTCCTCTGTTGTCTTTTCCGACTGCAGAGTCTGGATCGTGGCTCTACAAGACAATTCTCTGCTTCTGTAGTTAAACCTGCATTACTCTAGCGGAGAGGTGTTATCTAGATATTTTTTTTCATGGCAAGCCGCACCACATCAACAGTGTAAGCTAATAACTCTCCTGTTAGCTTTCTGTGTCTGCGTCGTGGGCTTTGTTAGTTGGCTGATGTCATTTTAGGAGAGGGAATAGTTGTATTCCTGACTGCTACAGCTATGTGGCCTCTTGTTTCTGCAGTGCACTCACTGTTTGTGCACTGTCTTGTGCAGATAGAAATTGTTATTGATAGCAAGAAGACAAAGAAAGAGCTGTAACATCAGAACTGGAAAAAAGTGAAAACCATTGGGGAAGGAAGCAAAAGCAGCTGTACAGCAGGGATATTAAGGAATAGCAGGCAAAGACAATATATTTGAAAATGTTTTCCCTGCAAATTTTGAGTAATCACCTTGAACGTAGAGGAAAAGTGAAGTTATGGGTATTAGTTTGTAAGACAGATATTATAAAGCTGCTTGCTTGGTTCATAGTAATGGAATATCAATGTTATTAGTTATGCAGTTTTATATCAAAAAACAACATAACCATTATAACTAACGCCAGATTTTTTCAGCTAAGACCACTTTCTCACGCTGTTTTAATTTTAAAGTTTAATTCTAAATCCCTTGTGTGAGGGGATATTCACTGGAAGAAAAAATAAAGTCACTAGTCCCGCCCATGGCCCCGCCCCTCCCGCTGTGTCCGCCTGTGTCCCAGCACCCCGCGCGCGCTCCCTCGCTGCGTGCCAAGATGGCGCTGCTGGCGGCTCGGCGGGCCCTGGCGGCGGCAGCTGGGCGCAGGCGGCACCTCTTCGCTCTCGTCCTGCCGCGGCCGCCGCCAGCTGCCGCCTGCGCGCACGGATGCACGGCGGGCAGCACCGGGCAGAGGCACCGGGCGATCCCGGCCCGCGGGCAGGTGCGTGGGGGCCCCGGAGGGGCGGTGGGGCCGGGCCAGGTGCTGGGGGGCCTGGGCTCTTCGGCGGCCTCTCCTGGTCCGCGGGTTTGTGTGGAGGCTCCCGGGTTTCAGGCGGCCTCGCCCGTCGCCGGGAAGCTTTAGCATTAGCGCAGGAGCGAGCTCGGTGCCCGCGGTGAGGGAACTCACGAGACTACCCGTGCTTCGGGTCTGGCGGCTTCGAGGCGCAGTTGTGCATTAACCGTTCTTTGGTATTACTGTCCTGGCCAAAAAACGGTCATTCTTTGGTTCGCGGCCTGCAGAAAGGTTGTGAAGGGAGCGATGTTGCATGACCTGCAGCGGGATCATGTGAGTTTGGATGCTGCTGAGCAGTCTGGATCTTGGATGTTAGGAGGAGCTGTGTGGAGGAGAAAATCAGGGACTCTCACAAGCAGCAGGTCACTCTGGGACCAACCTGCCTGCCCAGCCCTAAATTTCTTCTGGAGACAGGTCCCCAGAGCCACTGCAGTTTCCTGCATCTCCTCCTGCGACATCTGCTTCCCTTATGTATGTGTTAAACTTGTAGTTTTAAGAAGATTGGCACATTCTGTCCTAAGCTGCTTTTTTAAAAGGAAATAGCTAGTAATGTTAGATTGCAAAGGTAAAATGATGTGTTTGTGTTTGACATCGATTATTCACCCTACTTTTAGAAGTATTTTTGTATGTAAGCATGCGTTTGAGAGCTATGTTGAGAAGAGCATTTCATACTTTTTAGTGCTGGAATGCGTGTTTTTTGTTTATCTACTTTTTTTTTAATCTTTTCTAAATCAAATAGGAGTGAGCTCTGTGTTTCCACGTTTTTTCCCCTTCATTACTCTTTCTGTTGTTATCTCCCATCAGTTTCTCCACACTTGGGCAGGAGTTCTGCCTGCTTGGCCCCAAATTTCTAACTATACATTCAAAATGTATAGCTTTCCATAGCTCACTAGTAGTGCAGTATTAGAAAGTAAATATGAGTATCTTTTAAAACTTAAATGATTTCTATTTTCTTCGTTTGGATTTTAGTGAAACTGCAATTTGGTGGTTCTGGTAACTGTTCTGGCAAAATGAGGCCCTCTTTTTTACTGTAATGGCAAAGGGGTGCAAAATGTGTTTTGCAAAATAGACTTCTGGTAGTGACTACTGTGGTGCTGGACAATGCAAATTTATATTTGTGAATATTGGTTATAACTAATGTACACACAGGAAATCAGCCGTGGAAGCTGTGGTAACATGTTCTAATGAGCAGTTTTTATTTTCTTTATTTTATCCTCCCTTCTCTTTCCCCCCTGCTCCTTTCCTTTTTCTTTGAGTACATACCTCAAATTGAATGGATCACATTTTTGAAGTGAGTGAAGGAAGAGTATCTCAAAATCTGAATAACTGAAATTGCCCTGGACTCAGAGAGCTATTAATTTTGATAATCATCTTAAACCTTTTTTTTCCTCCTCTCAGAGTACAGCTATTTATGACTCACTTTTCATTATCATTTGCCCTGATTAATTGTCCATGACAGACAGAATTTGGTCACAGGCTAAAGGCAAGTTCTTATTATGTAGAAGATAAGATGAGCAGGACTGAAATAGTAAATCGTTGGGAGTTTTAATTTGGAAACTTGTGTAAGAAAGAAGCTAAGAGTTGAATTTGATGCAGACCGAATTTTCAACTGTGTGACTAATATATTTACCATATCTCAGTGCTTAGTGATGTCCAGTGTTCCTGGAAACTTACTTTAAAGGTCTATGAATAAACAACTGTGTAAACGTGATGGTATAAAAAAAGTGTTTAGCTTACTACTATTTTGCCTGTGAATGATTGTATTTTCACAAGTAAATGATGGTTCTTTTTGCTTATTGATTCAAACTGCCACCTGTTGATAGATGTTGCTTTACAGTATTTTTTTTTTTTTTAGCGACAAGACTAAAGCTGTATCTATAGTAAACAGATGCATGATTTTTTAGGGGGGAGGGGACTTTTTTTTGACTGTTCCTTGACAAAGTGTTTTTTTTTTTTTTTTCTTTTTTTTTGTAGTTTGTTTTTCTAACAGTCTGGTCATTAACTTTTACTTCACTTCTGCATCAAGCTCTGTTTGGAAGGAAACTAGACTTCATTAAGTACATATGCAAGATTTTTACAATTCTCTAAATAAACTTTGTACTACACATAACAAATAGACAACACAGTTTGTATAAGCATGCTGTGTAACCCAAACCAATTTATTTAATTATGATCTAAGAGGAAGCTCAAACTGAAGCTCTTGGATTTTTTTGGTTCTGATGCCCTTCAACATTTTGGGACTAAGCATCACTCTTAAACCTTGTGTTGATCTTTAGACAAAGGAAAATGCACTGTTTTGCTATTTTAGTTCCTCTTCTGTGTTTTCAGTTTTTCAGCTAGTTGAAGAAATGTTTGCACCAGCAGAAACAACTGTCAAAAGCTGTTTAAGAGCTTCAGCAAACCATAGTTCAGTGCAACTAGCCAGTGATTTTTTCTAGTTTAGACATTAATGAAGACATTTTTTTCTAATGGTCAAATTCTTAAACTTTTCTATATATTTAAAAGTTGAAACAAACAGCCTTTTTGTTTTAAACATTTGAAACAAATTACTTTTGTTTATAATTACCTTAAGTGGCATGCCTCGTGGTAAAAAGATTTATTGAAGTTCACAAGCTATATAGCTTATATTCTTATGGAAGTCGCCGTGATTACCATGAGCTGACTGTCAGCTTTGGTCTAGGGGCATTTTTATGGTCACTTACGGCTTCTGCTCTTTAGGCACTGTGGTTCGTCTTAAGAATAAAGTTTTTGAGCTGTTGTAATTGCAATCTTGCATGCTAGAGTGACAATGAAGAGGCAGAAATGCCTAACCTGTCTTGCTGATGTTTATTTAGCAGGTAGTGCAGGTTCTTTTGGGCGTGGGAAAGCTCCTGCATCCCTTTACTGCTCTACTCCAGGGATCAGGCATGGATGGATTTGGCTTTGCACTAGCTGGCTGACTATAACCAAAGGGCAAGAAATGCAAAATACGTGCTCGTGAGCCAGCTTCCTAATGTCATATAGAAGAGGAGGCTGGCAGGGACCCAACCAGGTAAAAAATCCAAGTAGTTGGCTTTAACAACTCCATCTCATGCGTCTTGGTTGTTTTTGGGTTGACTGGCAGCTTTTTAGAGAGCCAGAACAATCCATGTGCTTTTTGTAGCATCTAGTACAATACGATTTAAAGATAATAAAAATTGTTGGGTGCTGTTGCATTACAGATGATAACCGAAGCCTCCCTTCCCTCGCCCTTACATTTTTCAGTAGTTTGATCAGTCTTGCTTTTCTGAGTAATGAGAGAAGTGATATTTGTGTCCTGGAAAAGAGGAAGATGGATGCACTTATGAAGGGGAAAAACAAATGTCGTAAATAAGTGTATGTGTTGTGTCTCAGGCACATTGTGGGGTGGTGATCAAACTACAGCTCTTGGGATTGAGGTGCATTTGTATTTCTACAAATGTGACTCTTTCCTTTGCCCCTTTCCTTTGGTATTAATTATATCTGAGCTCTTAAGGTCTCTGCCTGGTAGAAATATTGAGAACCAGCTGATGGGGTGAGGTTCCCCTGCTTGGGGTATCTGGAAAAATGACCAAACAAGGACTATATTTTTGTTTGTCTAGGAAGCTCAGGATTTTTTTGTAAAGCAGTTTACCTGCATTGAAAATAAGAACAATAGTATATTCTCTTCTGTCTAGAACTTCTAGAGGGTTTTCTTTCAGAGCTGACGGGCAATTGTAAAAAGCAAGGCTGTATAAATTTTCGTAAAGTGTAACAGTAAAAATAGAAGAGCCTTTTTCCTTTGCATTATCTTGGTCTTCCAGCTGCTACAGGGTGTGTGATAAAGAGTGTGTTCTTGTGCTTAATTTCATAGTAGTACTTGCTGTAAGGAATTACAATAAGAGAAGTTTTGGGTAATTTGATTAAACTTACTTATATTTTGCCTCTCCCTCCTGCACAAAAGCCTGGTCTGTCCTTCAAAGTCTGCCAGTGTTCATTGTCTGCACATCATTTCACTTCTGATCTCTGTGTGTGTTGCTGAATTCCCCCCTCAAGACTTCTTGATGTTGTAGTTGAACAGTTTGACACACGGGAAGTATAAGTCAACCATCTCTGTCATCTTCTGATCACAGCACATACGACGTTAAAGAAATCCAGCAAGATTAGAACTTAATTCCCAAAGATTTAGTTTCATTGTAAGACCTTTCTTCTAGTTTCTGAGCTGATGGATGGGTGCATAATAACACAGTGCAGTTGAGATTGTTTCAGTTTTTCTTATAAATCCCCTTATAGAGGAAGAATTGCTACTGAACAGGTCAACGTTCTCCTGTTTGTCTGTGGAAGTGCACCTCTAATGCTAAAGAGAACTGTTGCAAGGAAGGATAGTTTATGAAGTAGAGCAGGTGGAAGCTGGGAAACTTGCTCTGAAACTTGTATGGGAAATACTGGAGTCGCATAGTGTGTTAGGGACTCACCCCATGGTGGATTATGCTGTGCTATGAATACTGCATAGGTAGGCACTTGAATCCTGCTTTCATTTATCTTTTCTAGTACAATCCATTTTATAAAATCCCCATTAGATTAGTGCAGTAATCTCTGCGTGTACCCTGGCTATCTCACCAGTGAGCTTGGAAATTCAGTAGAGAAGCTTCTAAGTAGGGATTTGGCCTTGAGCAAATATGTTTAATCCTGATTGTTTGTTTGTGTTTATAGTGTTTAACCTGCTACTTTCAGTCGTGAAACTTTAGGAACGTGACTTTTATGTGCAGTCGGTACTAGACTACATCCTTTAAAGTATATGGAATCATATCCAAAAATAATGGTTGCAAAGTCAGATGTTCAAAAATTAGGAAACGGCTGTTTCCTCTCTAATTTCTCAGGTTCAGAAACAAGCAGGAGTTGCTCCTGCTCCTTCAAAGCAGTAATAAAATGCTTTTATCTTTTGCAATAAGGTCCAAAATTGCCTTCCCTTTGCAGGCCAGCTCTGTAGAAAGATGAGCAATCAGTGACAGTGAAGCCCTAAGCCCACTTGGGGAACATGGGCTATTTGGTCAATATTCCTGTGATGGCTGGAAGATCTGCTGGGGGTGCAGTGGTCGCCTTGTCAATGTTTAATTATTCGCAGTTCATCTGCTGCAACTTGCTTTTGAGCAGAAGCTTGGGAGAAAATTGAAGCCTTCAGTCTTCAAGGCACTATACTGAAAATGAAAAATTTAAATTTTCTTATGTAGCTTGTGCAAATCATGTAGCCTTTTTGCTATGTCCCTCTGTTAACCTCGTGACAGTTTATAACTTCACTCAGCTGAGTAGGCTGTTTAACACAGTAATTGAGAGCAGATCTGTCAGTGTTTTAGTAAACTTCTACAAAATTACATATCTCTTGTGCTTCAGGCAGAAGGGATTTCAAGGTCAAAGGAAATAAACTATTAATAACCTATTACTTACAGTGTCACTTAAGTACATTTTTGAGGAACAGTAATTACTTTCTTTCCATTAGGCGTTGAAGCTTCAGTTGTCTACTCCCATGCACTAGGAATGTGCAACAAAAGAAACCATTCTGAATTAAAAATCTGAATTTCAACTTTTATAAGAATGCAAGATCAATATGTTCTTTTCTTCTTGTAAAGCCAAGCAGGAGAGAACGGTACTGTGCAGGAGAGGTTCCAAAATGAAGTGGTGGTCAGCTGCTAAACCTCTTTGGCATGGTATCTCAATGATCTTTTATGAGTGCCATTTATTTAAAGGAAATAAAATGCTGGCTAGAGACAATGAGGGTTTCAGTGTGCTGATTGTCCGCTACTTGGTAGGACACAGGAACAGAATAGCCTGGAGCTTTGTGAGTATACTGATAGGTTTTTGCTGTTCTTGCTGTTGTGGCACTTGCCCTGGATCAGGCTTCTCCTATAAATCCTAAATTGTCTTGGTTTAATACAGGCTTCTCATAGAATCATAGAATGCTTAAGGTTGGAAGGGACCTCAAGAGATCATCTAGTCCAACCCCGCCCTGCACATGCAGGGTCACCTAGAGCATGTGGCACAGGACTGCGTCCAAGTGGATTTTGAAGATCTCCAGAGGAGACTCCACAACCTCTCTGGGCAGCCTGTGCCAGTGCTCTGTCATCCTCGCTGTCGAGAAATTTTTTCTTAAGTTCCCGTGGAACTTCTGGTGCTCCAGTTTGTGGCCGTTTCCTCTAGTCCTATCAGTGGCCACCACTGAGAAGAGGCCAGCCCCATCCTCCTCACTGCCTCCCTTGAGGTACTTATAGACACTGCTCAGGTCTCCCCTCAGCCTTCTCTCCTCCAGGCTGAACAGGCCCAGCTCTCTCAGCCTTTCCTCATAGGGCAGATGCTCCAGGCCCCTGATCATCCTTGTAGCCCTGTGCTGGACTCTCTC
>VZSV01000011.1:4961016-5010025 GCA_013398735.1 Nothocercus julius | reverse complement strand
GTTGTCCAGTCTGTCCAGGTCCCTCTGGATGGCAGCACAGCCCTCTGGGGTATCAGCTCCTCCTCCCAGTTTGGTATCATCAGCAAACTTGCTGAGGGAGCACTCCATCCCTTCATCCAGGTTGTTAATGAATAAATTGAACAGGACTGGGATAAATTGAACAGGACTGATCTCATGGTCAAGACTCATGGTCTTTGCCTGGGGAAGAGCATTGCCTTGCCGAGGCAGTAGAGAAGCTTCTACCTCTTCGCTCTCTTTGCCATGCTCTCTTTGAGACTGCTGCCAGCTTTTGTATTGCGTCTACAACTTAGTTTAGTGTTAGACTCTAGGTTGTTTCCAGATACCACGATACTGGTTAACTGCCTAAAATGCTTACCCCCCTGTCAATGGATTAGAGGGACCTTTTATCCAAAATAGCTGTCTTCATAGCGGTTGTTATTTGCAGTAGCTCGTAGTGTACTGAGACCTCTTGAAGCCCTTGTCTTTTTCCATTACATTGTCTGTTTGTGAAGCTGTCAGTGTTCCTACGGCAAGTGTGTTAGTGTGTTCGTCTAGATCTGCAATTGTCTCCTTCAGAGGCTTAAATAGAGTCTTGAGTGCGGTCATGACACTGTATTATGAGTGAATCTGCAAAGAATTGCCGTAAAAGTGAAGCTTGTTTATTTAAGTCAGGTCTTGGAAGTGTCAGCACAGCATTTCAGCTAGGTCAGTCAGCCCTACCTAGTGCAAAATACCTAATTCCAAAATGTCTATTGTTTTCTCTGTTTTTAGTTTCTCTGTTTTATAATTGCAAATCCTGGAATGAGTGGATCCCTTGTTAACGTGAAAGACGTGGGGGTGAATTGGCTTTCCTTTCTTGCATTGTGAATGGTGGGACCAGAGGAAAAGAAATATGAGTGCAAGGAATACAAAATGTATATATTCATGGCAGTGCTGCTGTTTGTGAAGGTTTAAAATATTTTTCTTTATGATCAAGTTGTTTTTGTTTGTTTGTTTGTTTTGTTTTTTGACTGAGGACCTTTGCCTTGGGCTGATGAGCTGTCCTTTTGTAATACTGATTTTTATCTAGTGTGAGCTGTATGCCTAATATTACAACAAAGCAATACAATTCTGGTTAATGGGATACATAGAGCCCACATGGTTTAGAAGTACCAGAACGTCAGAAAGCAGGAATAAGCTTTGGGGATAAATGGTTTTCTTCATTACTGAGTATGTCAAAGACATTGTGGAGCCATCATTGCTAAGTTGAAAAAGAGGTCTATGTTTTTCCATTGAGCAAACACTGCCAGCTCGTCCCCCTAGACAAAAGGTCATGTGAAACTCTTATGGAAAATTAATTGCCTTATATGGCATGAAAAACATGCTGCAGTTGGTGCCTAACTGTATGCCTGGTAAATATGCCTATGAATGAATGTATTTTGTATCCTGACTACCTAAAACTTGCAGTCAGCCATGCTGTAATTTCCGATGGTCCCAATGATTCCCTCTCAAGAGCAGGCTTTGATCAGCTGCGCTGTCTATGGGTCAAGAATGGTAGCAACTGAGGTAGGAGAAACTGAAAATGGCAAAACTCCTAAGCCTGAGAGTGGTGATTCCTAATGAAAATCAGAACAAAAGAAGAATAGTTGCCAAAAAAAAAAAATCGAAAGACAACTGGGAAGGAGAAAAAAGTGAGCGGAAAGGGAGAACTTTGGTGCTTCCCTCATACAAAAGAAGTCTGATGGGAGTGTGGCTTGGGTTCATTGTCACTTAGCATTTTTAATAGCTGAATGCAATTTATTTCACACCTGCTCCCCACCAGTTTTCCTTTTATTTTCCTCTGGTCAGTTGTCAATAAGAAAAAAAAAATAAATAAAAGAAAAAAACAAAGCCCTCTGCCTTGTTCCTATGTTAAGCATGTTTACATAAGCTTGATGAATATTCTGGGAATGTGAAGTGTATACTCTCCCATGCTCCATTTTTACTTTTTTTTTTTTTTCTTCCCTATTCTGTAGATTCCACCAATATGCAAACAAACAACATGGCAGAGCCTGGGGAGAGGTTATTCAAGACGACTATTAGATGCTTCAGAGGTAGGCGAAACCCATTTTTCTGCTTTCTGCTTGAAGATGTGAGAAAACCTAAGGCCTTCTTGCATCTTTCGGTTGCATTACTTTCATTTTTTTTTTTTAAATAATTTCTCTGTGGTTTCTAAATGCGTGAAGTTAATTGCAATTTATCTCTCTGCGCCCAGAAGAGGGGTGAACTTGGCTTAAAACCTTCAGACTGTTGAACTTGAGAAATCTTTCTCACTATCTAAAAGCCAGTGTTGTTGTAGTAACTTAAAAAGTGAGGCTCTTTGTAACTTTAGCTTGTTGACCCTTAGATTCATGTGGTCTGACACACGCAAAAAAGGTATGAAAAATGAGCTTTCCTCAAGCATGTAGGGCTTTATTATTTCAAAATTCTGCACAGCTAGGAGAATGTCAAGAAACTTAGCAAGTGTGCATTGCTTCTCACCCTGAGTGGCAGGTTCTTAGGGCTTCGAAGTCTGCTTAATGCTAATGTAAACATAAGGAAGGTGTAACCTATACTGTTTCTGGAAAATTGTGACATATGAAGTAGTATGTTTGGTCTGAATGAAACTAGAAAATGTATTTGTCTTGATTGACAAGACACTTTTGTGTGTCTTTTAATAAACAGCTGCCACTCATAGAACTAACTCAAGAAGTGAAACTCTTTGGACAGTCCCTGGGACTTAAAGCAGTAAATTCACTCTAGATATTTTTTGACAATGTTCCTTCTTAGTAAGAAAAATGGATCTTCGACTCAGGAAATCCTGATTTCTGCTATCAAATCATATATATAAAATGAGGCTCATGAAGAACCTTTTGCACAGCTTGAATCTGGAAGGTGCTGACATATAGCAATTTTTTTAAGCAAAATGTGGATTCTTGAAAAGCCTTAGCACAGTCATTGTTTTTGGCAGACACTTCAAAATCGAATATGGAAGAACTCCCAGTGATAGCAAATTTTTTTAATTCAACAGAATTATAAATTCAGAACTTTTTTTTCAAATTAGTTTGGAGTCTTGTCCAGGTGCTCTAATAACTGAGCATTTGTTTTAAAAGATTCTTAATACACAACTTAAAATCCTAGCTGCGCCTATGCCTGGTGGGTTGCAGCAGGAGTTCTGGACCAGGTTAACTTGTCCTTGTCATGGCCCCAGTAGACCATCCTGATAAGAAAGAAAAGTGTTATAGTTAATATTAATCTTTACATATGGGCAAAGAGGTTTATTGCATAATAGTATTCAATTTTATTTATTAATGTGTGAGAAGAATATCATCCACTGTCTGTCCTTTATTCCACCTTTTAGGTTTGCAGTTGTCCTTTTAACTTAAATATTTAAGGCTCTTTTGGTCCTTACCTGCTAGCTGCTTGCAACAAGCGCTTTACTGCTAGTTTTATAATGTTTGTTGTTGTTATTTCCTTAAGGTGAGGCAAATGTGTAGAGTGATGCAGTATCCGTTATTAAATCAAGCTGATACAGTTGAGGAGGAGAGATGGAAAACAAATCTGTAGTAGTTCCTTCTTTGGCTTTTAAATTCCTGTTTCCTGAGGTTCTTGCAAATTGACTTTTCTTTTTCACACAGCTGCTCCAGAGGTGGCAACTGATAGAAAAGAGAATGTGTTGGCATGGCCATGCAGGTGGAGGACTTCACACAGATCCAAAGGAAGGGGTAAAGAGAATTGCTTAATTAGTATTGCTTTTTAAATCCGAAGTGTGTTCTTTTTTTTTAATACAAAGGCTGAACTGTCGAAATCTGTGAGAAACTGTACTGATAGGTAACATATGAGCACTGCAGATTGGTAGATAGTGTTTAATTGTCAGTGTTAGCTTACTAGTTCTAAAATCACCAAATGTCTGTGGTAACTCTTTTAAAGCGCTTCAGTTACTTCATTAAAAATAGAACCCCATTTTCCCACATTCCTTTGAAATCTGCTTGCGGTATGCTAGGTTTTTTCCACGCTAGGTAAGTTCCATTGTAATTGAATGTGCTTATTCTTGTTTATGACTGATATTTCTGTGTGACTTTACATTCATGCTGGCAGGGATTAGTTCGTGGATACAAGCCAGTGCGTCAGGGTTGCTATTGCAGTTGATGTGGAGGCAGGGGGAGTAATTAACTGTTTACTGTGCATGTCTAATCAATTTGATTTAATGTTAATGTGTCTGATATATTTTTGCTGTATTTATAATCAGGAAGCATCTATATTGAAAGGATGATGATGGGCATGTAGGGAGAAGCAGTATCTTTTATTAGACCACATGATTAAGTTATAAAAATAGACAGGCTTTTAGTTAAAATAGCACTGTAAAATTTTGCATTATTAAAATTGCAAAATCAAAGTGCTCAAGTTAGGAAGTGAGAAAATGAGGTTTGCATATGCAAACTTCTGATGCTTTGTGAGATGCATTTTCCACAGGCTTGATCAAACAGTTGTACCTACATGTTCCTCTTCAGTTTTGGCTTGAGGGCTATTCCTTCAGTGAATTCAAAGTTGTTTTTGCTGCAGTCTGAACTCAGAAGGGAGCTACCTGAAACTGGATGCTTCAGTAGTAAGGAACAGTTTGGTTATGCAGGGTATGTACACTGGATTTCTTGCAGTAAGCAGCTCTCATCTGCTCTGCGTAAGGCATATGGGGGAGACAAAAGAATTGAACTCTTCAGTAGTTAAGTGCTGCTGGCCCTATGGATAATATTAATTTTAGATGTTTTATGCCCTTCTTGGAACACTTACAGGCTCTTTCAAATATCTTCTGGGCAAAACACTGAAAAATAACAGATTAGTCTTTTCCCTAGTTGCATTATAAATTGTGTTCCTTCTGTGAAGAGGAGGGCAGCATTATCCCATCTTTCAACTTCAGTTGCCATGTGTCAGTGGGAAGTTTCTTTCTTTTTCCTTTGTATTTTTCCTTTTTTTCCTGCTATAATTTCTGTTCTTCTGGACATGTTGATCAGCTGCATATTTTCTATTGGCTGTCAGAACTTTATCTCCATAGAAAAGAGATTTTACATACGCACAAGATGAGCACATCTTCATGTGGTACAAACTTGCAAACTATTGCAAACTTGTTTCACAAACAACTGACCCACCTTCAAAAACACCATAAGGCTTTTTTTTTTCTTTTTTTTAAAGCAACCTCTGACGTGCAGAGCCTTTTCAACTGAACCCCTTGAAATGGGAAGGGCCACTCTGAGGGCAAACCTGTTTAATCCTTGCCTTATGTATCATCTTTGCAATGATTGCTTCTTAAAGGTCTACAGCTTGGCATCATTCGAAACAGATCTTTTTCTGATCATAAAGGAAAAGTAAGCTTCTGTATAGCAAAATATAATATTGAGAAAGGTGGATTTTTTTTAAAAAAAAATTGTCAGGAATGTGATAGTCAGGAATTTTCTTGTCAGCTGATATTTTTGTTGGCCTGCATGTTGTGCTCGTGCAATGTTTGTAGCTGTTCCTCTGTAAGCCAGTCCCCTGGCTTTTTTTATTGCAATAAAATTATTGGAATTGTATTAACTGTAATGCAGTTAATACAGGAAATTGTTAATTATGGATATTGCCGAACTAAACAAATATTGGCTGTTACACATCGTCTGGGAGAAAGCATTAAGAATTAGCTGTAAAGCTGAATGCATGAAGAGAGGAAAAAAACAGCAACAGCAGGTACAAAAGCCAAGAGTTTTGGGGCAAAAATGAAGGGAAGGAAATCTGATACTATGAGTGCAGTCCTTACACTTGTAATAGAGCTCCTAATGGGCTCTGAAATTTGGTTGGTAATGGCTTTGGCGGTGACAGTTTGCAATTATGTTCAGTGCATGAAAGTACTGGCACCCAGATTACTGTGTGGGATTTTTTTTCCTAGGCTCATGCTTTTAGGGAAGCTGCAGCTGGTGTATGTGTCAGCTCTACTACACCTGTGTGTTTTTCAAACATTTTTGACAAATCAGCGTGTTCATTCTGGAATCTGACTTTGGGGCGGGTGTTTTAGATGGCTCCTCTGTGGCAGCTTGGGCGGGGGGGTGTGTGTGCAGGAACGACTGCTGAGGATGAGTGGGGAGTGGGAAGGGTTGAGGGAATATCTTCATTTTGCAAGAGGCTACAGGAGAAGCTTGTGCATCTGTGTAAGCCTTTTTACTTGCCACAGTGGCCAATGTGATGAAGCCTGAAACTGGGAAAAATGACATCTTCAGTTTATTTGTGTGTGATAGTATTTTGTATGCAGAAGAGCCAGGAATAAAAAGCTACGGGATCTGACCCTGGCTGAAGGGAGTTTGGTGCCTGCCTTGCTGAACAACTAATGCTGCTTCACTCAGAGCAAGCTGCTTATCATGAGCTGAGATGATCTAAGTGCCTGCTGCTGCTGAAAAGGAGAGTTCGTGCTCTCAGCCATGCTTTTTCCTCATACTACCAAATTTACAGATTAATCTGACTCTATCCTGAGCTGAAACCCTGCTGCCAATGCTGAGAAGTTTTCAGCCCGTTTCGTAAGCTGAACCCATTCATCAGGGTATTTCTCGAGCTTCGGAGCTGGAGCAAGAAGAAGGTGGGGAGGAAAAAGCAAGGGGGAGAAGGCAGCAGCAAAACGTTAGTGGCTTGCAGGATAAGCTTGTGGACGTGTAAGGCAGCTTGGGCTAGCACAGCACTGGGGTGATGTAGCTCCCTGAGCAAGAACCCTGGGCCAGAATGGGATCTTTTTTCCCTCATCAGCACTGACAGCTGACATGCACACGGATGCAAGAAGGTCCTCCTTCCTCTGCAGTATTTCGTGTAGGGTGTTTTAAAAGCATGCTGAGTCTGAAAAGAGGAGAGAGTAGGGAAAAAAAAATCCTTTTCTTCCCTGCTACCTGCTGTGTTGTATTTTTCCTTCCATTCTGTCCATTTCTGTAGAGATAAGACTTGAAAGAAAATAAAGAATCTAACTGCCACTTGAAAGGAGATAAGACAAACACCTGTGTCTTAACCTTTCTGTATGCTATAGAGAATCAAATCAAGGGTCCGGAGCCCATCGAACAGATTGCTTATTTTAATTCTCAACTCTGCCACTTGCATACTGAAAACGTTTTAAACTCAAGTTTCTGTATCACAGTAACAACGCTTATTTCATGGTAAACTTTGATATAATGGGCATTTTGTGCCTCCTTTGATATTTCATCTTGTCCCTTTGGCAAATGACTGGCTGCTTTCTGCCTTTTCCTTTTTTTCCTGAGCCCTGTTCAGAGCCACGGAGGAGCCAAGATGGATTCCTTGTTTGCAGCTAATACGTCGCTCTCTTTCTAATGGCTTTTCTGCGCAAAGTCCGACTAGCCAATAGTGGCATATAATTAGAATGGCTGGGATTGCACTAGTAGCTTTGTGTTAATGCGATACCATTTTTTTCCTCTTCCTGTTAGCCTGTAAGTGGGGATCAAAGGTATTTTCTAAATGTTTGAACACAAAGCTATTTATGCATATGCTAAACTCAGAAGGAAGGATTCATGTATCTTCCGTCTCCTGAGTGGGTAGGGCACAACAGAGAAATATTATTCTGTGCTCTCTGCTCATGTAGAAAAAATCCATATATTTGCTTTTTTAAAAATTAACTAAAATGAGCTTATACTTTGTAATACTCAAGTATATTGCTGTTGACAAAATATATACAGTATCTCTTATCCTTTTGTCTTTGAAGCTGTGACTTGAAACAGTGAGGTGAATTTTTCTGTGCTTTTAAAAGCTTCAGTTTGTGTGTCTGGCTTCACTTGCAGCTTCCTCAATCTTTTCAAATTGGAGATTCACTTTTATTCTGTTTTGTTTTATTCCCCAAATGAGAAGGAAACATTTAAAGTATACAGACTAGCGAGGGAACATTAAAGGATACTGTAAAAAGCTTTGACTTTGAGCTGACTTCTGTTAGGACAAGTCATCTTAAGGTGGTGAGGACTAACTTTCCCTCCCACCTGCCCTTCATGCCAACAAAATATGGCCTGAAATGGAAAGATTAGCTGCTAGTTGCTGGCCTCCCTTCAGCTTTAGATAACCTTCACGTCATTCAAGATTATCCAAGGGGGTCCAACACAGAAAAAGGAGCTGTCAATACTTTTGCTGTGTAATACTGCTTGTTCTGTTATTCTCTGTTGGATAGCATGGTGTAGGCTTCGCATAGTGTGTTTATATAGCCTTGGAGTTTATTGAAATATATCTTGTGGAACTTTTCAAGTGATATATCTCTATACATAAAAATGTTTTATTTCCTTACATCTGTAAAGGCCTAAATATTTCTTAGGCTTGTTATCTGAGCTGTGGTCTCATGTAGAAGGAAGCTTGAGGTTAGGAAAGGAAAATAAGACTGTTTTAAGAAATGGGCACTACCCCTTAAGCATCCAGGTACATTTCGCTGAACCCAGCGCCAGAGCCCTTTCTGTTCACTGAAGTGGTGACACTTTTTGCCCAGCTAAGCCAGCTGGAATCATTTTCTTGCCTGTTATCTTAACTTCTTGGTAAGCCCTTTGAAAGACTTCTCCTAAAAATCATGGACAAAATAAGGGTATTTATCTCTTCTCTGTGAATGGAATACACTGAATAAACTCAGTAAAACTGAGTATTGGAAATGCTTAAATCTGTAGTAATGCAGCTAAGTTTTGTGTTTTAAAGTGACTTGAAAAAAACTTCAAAATTCACATAGGAACTGTAGTTTCAGAGATTTGAGTTGTTGCAATGCTTATGACACATTTCTTCGAGTGCTGCTGCTTTTTGTTGCAGCTGGCTTAATGTTCTCCGAGTTGCTTGTGGTTATTGTAGACCTTTCAGATTTTTTTTCTATAACTAAAACTGCTTCATAAGAATACAAAACCCTTGCATTTTGCACAAAAATCTTGGGGCAATGAAAAAGAAGGGATGGTTTATTTGTTCTATGGCATATTTCAACTGTGCTGAATTGTGGCTCTTTCTCAAATCTGTTTACAGTAATACTTGCACTCCTGAAGACATGTGAACAATTCATCTGATTTAATGGCATGTCATGATATAACACAAAAAACATTAAACTAATGTTTTTAATAGGCAGTCTGTCTCGAACGCTGAAGCGCAGCTGCTTTTGCCCATCACACTCTACAAAGAAAGATCCAGATGTGTAAAACTTGCTTTTATTTATACTATTGTTTTGCTTAGCACAATGTTTCTGGAGTCTCTGTAATTAAACAACTTTGTTTTTTATCCCCAACAGCTGAAAGAGATAGATGCCAAAAAGATTGTCCGAGCAATGTTGTCCTATGTGTGGCCCAAAGACAGACCGGATCTGCGTGCCAGAGTAGCCATCTCTCTGGGGTTTTTAGCAAGTGCAAAGGTAAGAGCAGCTACTTCATTATATTGTGGCAGTTGGAGTTCTTGAAAGGAGCAACTTTTTTAATTCATAAAACTCTTAAAATGTTATGATTGCTTCCTATATGTTGTATTCCCATATAGCATTGGAAATACATATACTTAAAAAACAATTATGTTTGTGTTTATGCCTGTGATATGCACATATGTGACTGGGGAGATGCTGTAAGTCAGGTGTGTGGTTTGCATTGCTCACAGTTTAGGCCAGGATTTTTTTCATTGCTAGTTAACCCGTTATTATGGTAGATTTATAAGTTATGTGAAAGGGATAAATATGAGTAACGACTGCTCACAGCACTGCACAAACAGGGAGGATCTGTGTTTGTCAAAGAGGATTTCTGCAAGGCTCTGTGCCCACGTTCAGCTGTGCAGTTAAGCAGTGTGGCCCTACCTGCTCACAGCTTGGTGAAAAGGCGATTTCAGCTCCAGTGACATTCCAGCTCTCTGTGAGGTGGTGGTGGAATTTCTAGAATTTCTAGTAGTTCTTGGTCTCCTCTGATGTCATAATATGAAAGAAGCTTCATAATTTCTTACTTATTGAACCATACTTCTCTTCAACTGATTTTTCTTTTATGTGTAGTCCTTTTATTATGAATGAGGATTGCTTTTTACCTCTACTTCATCATGTATTACACTCTTGCCTGCAACAAAATTAGTATTTACTAGTTTCTTGGAAGGACGTAGGCATGCAAAAGCTTTTCACAGCTTAATGGAGTATATAGTGCATATTTTGTTCAAACATTGTAAAAATAGTTCAATGTGAACTTTGTGCACAAAATCTTTTGCTTTAAAAACCAGCTTTAAGTCTTTGATTGCAAAGTGCTGGAAGCAAATTTTGTTGTTATTGGGATAGGTGAACTGGCTTCCTTCTTGATATTAACCTTATGTATGGTAAAAAAACTGTCATATTAGGCTCTTGCTGGGATAAACTAAAGCAGGTCCTACTTAGCAATGGGTGTTAACACTCTAGGCTAGTTGCACAGTGTTTCCTTATCAGCATCCAGCAGCATTGTCAAGTTATGAAAAGAGAGGGAAGAAACTTAACTATGTAGGTGATAAAAGAAGAATATGCAGAAGGGAACTGTGTTTGTCTATTTGAGCTGAAGAGGAAAGCCCAATCTCCTGGTGTACAGTGCTTTCACTAGCTGGGACTGCCTCCAGTAGATAGTCTGTTTTCTGCTGCTCCTCAGGAAGTTGCTGATAATTCAGCTGGCAATATGCAGAGCATACAAGATATGTGCAAGTAAACTTTTTAAATACACCATTTTTGTATGACTGTGCAAGATGTGCAGCAATGTTTTAGATTTCACTTAAGTTATCTGGGGAAACTCCTCAAAATGCAGATGCTCGGAGGCTTCTTTCCTCTTTTTCTTTTTACTCTCCCAGTTTGTATATGAATATGATGAACAATGTTAATCCAGTGTCAGATCCTGCATGTGGCAGCATAGTACCTTCTTTTAAGAAATGTAATAATGTTCCAGATAGCTTTCTGGCATGCCGAGAAAACAAAATTGATAGCCAGGATGCCTGCCTTGTGCAAATAGCTCTGCATTAGGGAGTTCTTTTATTAAAATCATCTATGGTATATGGTTTTGCAAATATATAGGGTCACCTCAGCTTACCTGGAAACCTGATTTGTTTGGGGAATGTTTCCGCTCGTCATTGGCTTCATGAATACTGTTTTTTTACACAGACTAGGACAGCAAAGTGATGATACTCAAACTTTTTTTCACCGGAGTAAATAATTTCTGTTTAAATTTCTGTTAAGTACCATCATTATTGGTACTTTTTATTCTCAGTCACACAAGTCCTCTGCAGGTACTTACTACCTGGTAGGTAGCCAATTAGGGCTTTCTGTTTCTTCAGACTTGGAAATAATTGTTGGGTGGCATTTCTTACAGTGGCATTTTGTCACTGCAGTCATCCTGTCATCCGAGGACTGAACGACAGCTGATCAAAACACAAGCTGTACATTTGGTATAAAACTGAAATTTTCTATTGAAATACTTTCCTCTGCCTCCCTGCCATTTGCTTGCACTTTCTCTGGGGAAGTAACTGCATGCCTGGAGATCTCATTCTCAAATTTTCTGCTTCCATACAGCATCTGGATTTTCTTCTTGTGCTTCCCCCTTGCATTTTTTTTGTCCCCATTACTGGGATATATAATGTGAACGCTTCTTTGTTTTCCCACTTCAGGTTCTGTGCAATATCCAGAGCAGCTTCTAGGAATGAGAGAAGGAAACCTGTGGAGCTCTGACCAGACTTTAGGAGATGTTTACCAAAACATGCATTTTTCACTTCTATTTTAACAAACAAAAATTTCACTGGGAAAACATACTGCTAGCACTCTGTGAAATATATATTGCAACAGCCTGGGGCAAAAGATTATGTGTATGTCTTCTAGCTATCCTTTGCTAATCTTGTTTTGCTTTTATTGTTACAAAGCAATGTTAGAACTCAAACATTATTGAGCAACTGCTCTTTAACAAGTTACCACTCATCAGCTGGGCTCTGCCCACTGGAGTAAGTTTCCTTAAATTGCTTCATGTTTTACACTTAATCATGCATCTAGTTATTGCAGCAGAAGTGATGTGCAATAGTTTATTGCAGAGCTATTGTAATTCCATCATGTCTCTGAGCCCTGATCGTCTGGTTTTGTTCCAGGGTAAGCTAAAGATCACTCTACCCTTCAGAAAATTAAACTCAGCAGTTTAATAACTTAACAATAACTTGTCTAGACCATGTGTAGCCCTGTGCAGTTTCCTCATTTTCTCATTTGAGTGCGCTTTGTTCTGACTGATCATGAGATTAATTACAACATACTTGCCATATCACGCAAGGAGTTTTTTAAAGTAGATTGCTATATGGTTGTGTTGGCACAAAAATGCGAGTGTATTTTTCCTCTCACTGAAATTCTGTCTTGATTTGCTTTCTTCATTATGTACTTGTCTGCATCTGAGAGGTTTACATCCTTAATTTGGCTTTTTTTAACTTGTTCTTTGGGGGGTTGCAAACAGAATTATATGATCGTAATGCCTGCTACTTCCCGTGAAGAAATACTTTTTAAAGCCTTTTGGACAGTTTAATCTGAACCTGACGATGAGTTTGGTAGGGTCGTACACCTCTATTTATGAAGTGAGGTTTCCAGTTAGAAGAAAAAGATCCAAACAGTGACTGAGAGGGGGAGAGAGAGACTGGAGGATGAGTTCGGTTTTTACTATAAGAAAACTCAAGAGGATCCATAGAGGGCGAGGAGAGAGGAGGGCTGTGAAATTCCCAGCCGCGGGAAGAAATTTTGAGTTTGCACCCTGTCTGACATGGGCTGACTTACCCACTAAGCACAGAGTGCTTGGAGACCGTACCTCCTAGGTCTTCTGCTTGTGGAATAGTTTCTTATTTTCTTTCAGTCTTCCAGTTAAATAACATTCAATTTTGAAACGGAAGCCAGTTTGTGTTTTGTAGCTACTGAAGAGCCTGCAGTTATAATCTGTCTTGACTCCTTTTGCGGGGCCCCGTTGCCTATCATTGAACAAATTATTGTGATTTTTGGTTCCTTCCTGTCTACACATAACTGCTAGAAATATTGTTAGCCTTCAAAGTGAACTGTTTGTATATCTTTTTATGGCTAAGAGCTGACAGGAGGGAATAAGCTCCTGGGCTAGTAAGGTCTCTCTTTCTTGGAAGATTTATTGTGTTATGACATGCTTTAAATTTTTATCTTTAATATTTATAACCTATCTAGACTTGCACGATCTGTAAGATGCAACAGGAAGACAGGTGAGAGGAGTACACACGACATTATCTGTGTTTTCAGACACAGATTAACCTGCACAGGTTTTAGATATCCGTCTTTGCTTGCACCTTCCCCCTCCCATTTTTTTGTCGTCTTTACTGGGATATATATTGTGAAACTTATTTATTTTTGCTTCTTCTGTTTTTATTGTGTGACTCAAGAAGAAAAAGGGCTCTGGCTTCTTCAGAGCTAGTCTAGACACATGAATATGACAAAATTTCTTGTCACCTCTGACAGTCTATAACATTTCTGGGCTTTTTGGTCGTGGACCAAGCATGTGTTATTCATGAGCAGGAGAGATCTTTCAGACTGTCTGCATTTCTACTGATGGTTAATTCTGTAAGCTTCAGAAGAATTCGTTCGAGTGAAAAGACAAGACACAGGTGTTGCATTATAAATTTTGTCTATGTGCAAAGATAATAGTATCTGTGTAATCAGTTAAGTATGTGCATATAGTCCTTGTGTTTGGGCCTTTCTTCTGATTAAATGGAATTAGGCAAGTTCAGTAAACCTTTCAAAACCCTCTGAGTTTTGGGGGAGGTCTCAGGTGAGAGATATTTCTCAATATAGGGTTTATTTAATTATTTTTTGTAGAAATTGCATTTCAGATTATCTGTGATTTCAAATCACATGAAATCTGTGATTTTTGTGAGGTCTGTGATTTCATGAAGCTGGAGGCTCCTTCCTCCCCTTGGGCTGTATTTTCTGGCCTTTCTAGGATCCTGGTATCTTCAAGAGATGGAGTTTTCTGTTCATATGCCCACAATGGAGTCGTTGCAGGGTGTATGTGGAGGTGCCCTTTTATATTGGCCCAGATGAATTCAGTCACCTTCATCTTGATGTTTCTCATTGAGTTATTGGCTAACAAAGACTTCACTGCAGCTCACTTTTATTGTGCTGGGTACTCAGCCTGTCACTAATTTGTCATCTTTATTAAACATGAAATACTGGGAAGTGCAAGATGAAAGAGCCCAGCTTGCCCTCAAAGTGGTGCAGTCCCACATAGGAATGGAAATGATGCATTGTCAGCTTAAAATAGTGCAATTATTTTAGAAATGTGTAAACCCATTGAAACATGATGTATAATATGCTGTTGAATGTGCACAGTTGAGCTGGGAGGGCTTCACGTGTTGTTGTATTTGCTTATGCTTAACAATAAATTCAGATAAGGATAGTTACTAATTGAAAATTACAACAAAATATATAAATTTATATTAAAAGGGTCTTTTAATATAGGAATTGTTCTTCAGCTTTCAGGTATGAGGAGGAGGAGGGAAACTGAAACATATATACTGCATAAGACAATTAAGATGTTTTGCCTGGTTGCTTTTTTATAGAGTACCTGCATGTGCTTAAAGCTTTGAATTTGTACCGGCTCATGTAGGCTGCTAAAGAGATAGCTGTGAGTTTGTGCAGAAGGCTGAAATTTTCTTGCTATTAATATGAATGTGATCTCACTGACTTAAATTGGGCAGGAAAGGCCTGCTTCTAATAATGGGTCTTGTCTTTCTTGCTGTAAACTTTGTAAGATTAACTTTTTTAATGACTGGAAGGCAGACTGTGTTGATTACTAATGAAATGCAACACCATACTGCCTTGTTCTTATTCAAACTTCACCCTCTAGGATCCAGAACTGCTATAACCTGAGACCAGGCTTTAAATTTCATTTTAAAACTCTATTGGGTAGAATTATATTGATGTGAAAGGAGACATTTCTGCAAAATTGTAGGCTGTTGCCAATAAAATTAATTGCGAGTGGAGAACTGCAGTTTGAAGAATACATCTCTTTTCTTTAAATGGACTTTAAAATAAATCTATAGTTCTATTTCTAAACTACCTGTAGTATAGCATAGTCTACTGAAGAGTGAAGTCCCTGCAGAGAGATTTGTGAGAATGTGCAGCAAATCAAGACAATCTGCATTACAATACTCTTATTTTCTACTGAGTAGGCTCTCCCAGGAAAACCTGCTCTTTGTCATATTGGTCATCACTATAACACAGGTGGTAGTATATTCTCCTTTATTAAGAACAAAATGCTACAAAAAAAAAAAAGAGTTTCAGCAACTCTGATGGGAATTGCAGGCTTCTTTTATTACACTGGGGAAAGGCGAGGGAGGTTTGCAGGGATGCTGAATCACTACAAATGCATTCCGAGTTCTTTGTGGGTCCTTATGCTTAAAGTTTAAGCAGGTAATGAGAGAAACCTGTTCTTCTATTGTGTATAATTGAAGCTACCAGTCATTACAGTCTACAGCTGCTTTGGTGGTGTTTGTCGGCTTTGTGCAGATAAAGCTAACTTTGGGTCTTTATTTTTTTTCCACAATTCTGGTCTATCAAAAGGAGTGAATGTTGCTGAGTGACACTGAACCTTGCATTGGATACGTTTTCAAAAGAGCATATTGGAAGCAGGACCTGATCTTTCAGCTGGTTTCTTTTTTTCAGCTCCAAGCCAGCTGATAATAATCTCACCCTGCTGCTCTCAAATCTCAATGGCCTCCTTGCGGGAACTGCCCAGGTTATGCTGTACTGAGGGGGCATGGCCAGCTTTTGTGGTTAGGGTCTCTTTTGGGGGGTAAGACAGCAAGAAATGGGAGAAAGAGGATTCCTTCCTCATTTACATTAAAATTTTTGCCTAAAGTTAAAAAATTACTGGAATTTATTAGAATTCTGTAGTTTAAAAATTAGTATTTCCAAAAACTCTTTTTTTCCCTGCTAGTGAAGTACCTGTCTTCCATTAGTTACTGTATATTTTTTTTAATACAGAGTAATACTGAGTATTTTTGATACTGGGATATTGGGCCAGGATTTCTTTTGTTATAACTACTAAAAGCCTGTCTTCCAACTTCAGTTGGAAGTGATCAAATAACTTTTTTTCCACTTAAAACTTAGTTTACTCTTTATCCGGTTAATTTACCCAGTTGTCTCTTTAAAAGGGCTTCCATCTCTGACTGGGTCCCTAAGTGCAGTTCAAACACAAGACACACAATGGCTGGTAGAGAGAACTGAAATATCTTTGTCAACCTGCTTTGGCTTTTGTTTTCTTATTATGTAAAATAACTCACCCACAAGGAATTTTAATTGATGATTTTTTTTTAAGTTTTCAGATTTTTTTTATGCTACAGTTTAAGAAGTTGCATGAAAAAATCCTAAAATTGACTTATGTAGCAAACTTTCTTCCTCTTAGCATGTAGAGGAAATGCCACTGTCTTGAGAGGTGTGCTTTGGTGTTGGTGCTGCCTTACAAAGCATCTAGTGACATATCATATGTTTAGCTTGTGGGTAGGCTTTTGTTATTTTATTTCAAAGCTCGTGTTGTTCAGAGTGTCTTGTAGACTTGTAGTAAGCCATTTGTGCCAGTCTGCCAAGTCTTAAGGTTAATGTATATATAAAGTTAATGTTTATTTTAATAAATTAACATTCTTTTCCTTTAGCTTCAGTAGAACTTTGATTTTTATCCATGTTGACTGACCCACGGGATGTGTGTTGTGTGCGTGTGATTTTTTTTTTTTTTTTTTGTGGTAATGTAGTGACTGTTTCCAATATAGAAAAGAGCAAGCAACCTGTAATGACAACAAAATTTAATGCCGTTGTAAATGTGTCGTGCAGTGTGTGCCACTTGCGTTTCCCAGCCTTGCCC
This sequence comes from Nothocercus julius, assembly GCA_013398735.1. NCBI lineage: Eukaryota > Metazoa > Chordata > Aves > Tinamiformes > Tinamidae > Nothocercus > Nothocercus julius. The sequence goes on along the minus strand of VZSV01000011.1, from coordinate 4,993,193 downwards.
TTCCTTTAGTGAGTGCTGGGCTTGGTTCAAGTGATGCTGCACTGCCCAGGTTGGGTAGGATGGAAGCTCGTACTGAAAAGAAGTCTGTGAGACACCCGCACCCACCCACCCATCCTACTCTGCAGCCCCCAAAGCAGAAAAATTTGTCTTCAAATCAAGATTTCAAATCAATTTGTCTTCAAATCAATTTGATTCTTCAAATCAATTTGTCTTCAACCACCCCACCAGCTCTTAGTGGTGAAGAACTAAATATAATAGTGTGTTTATTTCGGAAAAATATATTCCTGCTGCACAGATGAATGTTTTAATGTATCCTGACTAATTGGTGTTCTTACGCTTTTAGGCCATGAATATATTGGTTCCTTTCATGTTTAAATATGCAGTAGACAACCTCAACCAGATGTCTGGAAACATGCTGAACCTCAGTGATGCACCCAACACAGTTGCAACGGTGGCAACTGCTGTTCTCATCGGCTGTAAGTGGGATTCCCGAATCCGTTGGTGGGGATTAATTTTTCCCAGGACTGTAGTGGGACAGCAGAGCTCTGCACCTCTGCATTGTGAAGCACTGGGACGTTTATTCTCTAATACCTCTCTACCAATACCAATATTCTGTGGCATCTGTTTCCAGTGTCCTGTGACCTTGGCTCTAGTGTTCCAGTTATAAAATGAAATAATGCTTATAGGAATGCTTCTCACTTATAACTTTGACTCTTTGCACCAAATAATTCTAAGAGAAACTTTAAAATGTGTGTACATTGTTTATAAATGAAGTGTGTAAAATTCTGGATAAATGAAATCAATCACCTTTGAAGTAAAAATGTTGAAAACACATGAAGAATGAGTCTAATGTGGTAATTTCATGCAAGAAGGCAAGTTGGAAAAAAGTTCAATTCTACTGATCTTTTTTTAGATGGTATCTCAAGAGCTGGGGCGGCATTATTTAACGAAGCTCGAAATGCAGTGTTTGGGAAAGTCGCTCAAAATTCAATCAGGAGGATAGCAAAGAATGTTTTTCTGCATCTTCACAACTTGGACTTGGCTTTCCACCTGAGCAGGCAGACAGGAGCCCTGTCAAAAACCATCGACAGAGGAACAAGAGGCATCAGCTTTGTCCTCAGCGCTCTAGTATTTAATCTGGGACCTACCATGTTTGAAGTGGCGCTAGTCAGTGGGATTCTGGTAAGTGTGGGGTTTTCATCAGTTGCAGTGGTCTCTTTGGGGAATAATGAACTGAAATTCTTCTGCCAAAGGCTAAGCAGTCATTGAACTTGCTAGTTGGTGTTGCAAAAGTAACTACTCTGAAGAACTCTTCTTAGTGTTCAGATATTAGTTATTTTCAATCTGCCTGTTTTAAATTACTCCTGTGCTTAGCACGTGTCTGCAGTCAGTTGTGTTTATGTAGATAGTTTTTAATATGTTTCTTTAGAATTGTTGGAAAAAATGAACTAAGAAAAGCAAACTGTGCATGCAAATATCAAATGTGTCTGGGTAAATATCGAAAAGGAAAGATATAAATGCCCAGAAATGTTACCTATCAGTGTGTTGAGTGGAGGGAGTGATTATCAGCTTACTGTCTTAGTAAGTTATTACCTTAATTTTGTAACCTTTGGCAGTTGCAAATCAAGCTGGTTAGCAGCTGCCAGGCCATGATACCTTAATTTTTCTTTTGACTTTCTGTCCTCATGTGCTCTGAAATAGTGAGACCTCTTCCTGAATTGTTTTGTAAGGCCGTTTGTTTGTCCCCAGGCTACATCCTTCTTTTAAAATCTCCCCACAATCATATGCACAAATATTTGTTTTTGATAACAGCAACATACCTTTTCCTGTATGGCGCTAGACACTCGCTCTTGGTTATCTCTGCTTGTCTCTTATCTCTCTTCTGCCTTTGCTGTTCTCCTGGTTCCTTTCCTGCTAAGCTTCAGACGATGTTTAAACTGTTAAGTGCAAGGGATGTGTTGGGAGAGACCCTCTGAATGTATCCCTCTGGGCTATGGTGTCATAAATTTGTGACAACAGAAAACTTTGAATGTTGTTATGACTTATTTTCCTTCAATCTTCCAGTATTACAAGTGTGGCGCAGAGTTTGCATTGGTCACCCTGGGGACGCTAGGAGCGTACGCAGCGTTCACTATAGGAATCACGCAGTGGAGGTGAGGCATCCCCTCAGATGCTGCGCGCGCACCACACTGCCCCAGTCCTGGCTCATGACCCTGTTAAACCTTCCTTTTCCAGGACTAAGTTTCGAATTGAAATGAACAAAGCAGATAATGATGCAGGTAATGCTGCAATTGACTCGCTGCTAAATTATGAGACTGTGAAGGTAAGACTGATCTGTACTGCTAGGCTCTTTGCCTTACTTGTCCCTGCCTTGTCTTGCATCTCCCAGCCTCAGCAAAGTGAGTCATAAGGTTCCTCTTTTGTACGGCTGTGTGTTTCAAACGATAGCATGGTTTGGAAAGCACTATTCTCTCGGAGAGCATAAACTGTAGCGTGAAAATCATTTGGGCTTGAAAAATCCTATCTGTTGTTAAAGAGCAAGAAGCTTCTTGAGCAAGAATGGCCTTGACCTTTAGTTTCTGCAAAACGCAAGCTTAGAGGCTTGGAGAGAAATCTATTCGTTTGCAAAAATTATCTTCTGAATATAAAGTGTCGTCTTTTGCAGAGATTGTGCCTGTTGCTATCTGTAGCACTCTGTTACAGTGCTCCTGGGTGTTCCTGTCCTGCTACTAAAAATTCCTGTGGACAGCTTTGAATTTACCCAGAATCATGCTGATTTTATGTTTTTGTTAATTGGAGAGCGATAATTGGGAACAGATGCGATCTCTACCTGAAAGGAGAGATTGTATGAAAAGTAGACCTTGGATCTTTGAAGCAACAAGGTGTTTCTGATAGACAGAGGGCAGTAACTTTTGCTTCTTTCAGTATAGACTGGTAGCTGGATTTTGGGGGCTAGACATTAATCAGATAGAAGTTTTGCGAGAGAGACCCCCAGTGTGTTGCTACATTATGAGCATGGTAGGGATTTCTGTATTGCTTCCTTTATCCATGCAGAAAGTGCTGGGTTTTGTCTCTTAATAGTTTTACCTTCATATCCTGGTCTTTGATCAGTTTTTCTCTTTAGTTGTTAGAAGTATTGAAGGCAGGTATGTGTGTGTGCATGTAGCGTTCTACTAAATTTTATGAGTTAAATACAGTTTTGTGTATTGAGAATGTGACATTTATTATTTCTGTGTGTATTACAGTATTTCAATAATGAAAAATATGAAGCCCAACGGTATGATGGATTCTTGAAGACCTATGAAAACGCCTCCCTGAAGACTACCTCTACTTTAGCTCTGCTGAATTTTGGGCAAAGTGCTATATTTAGCATTGGCTTAACAGCCATCATGGTGCTTGCTAGCCAGGGCATTGTTGCAGGTAACTGCTCTGTATATAAGCTAAAATAGATTCTCCTTTACCTTAATTCATCCATACTATGCGTTGAAGGTTTTTTGATTGTTTTTTATATGTAAGCCCTCCGTTAGCATCCAAATAGGCTTGGGATACATCTTTTTTTATCAGGATGTCTCTCTTGTGTCTGCATTTGCTTTCCTTAAGCAAGGCTAGGACAGGCAAGAGCGGATGGGTAAGTCAGTAGGTGCAGTTTAGGGCTTTTCTTAAGAAAATTTAGACTAGCCCTTGAGGAGGATGCTGGAAGTGTGGCTTTAAATCACCTTTCCCGACCTGTTTCAGTTGAACTGGCTTAGCGCTTGCCTGTAACTAGTGTGCCACATCCCAAGTTGTTTCTTGATCAATGTATTTGGTACTAAGCTGCCCAGAGGTTCTCATAACGTGTATGAGCAGCTCTGTGTTATGGAGTATTGGAAGCCTTCACTCTTGCTCATGATGCATTGAGTATTTAGATTTGCTTATAGTTCTTAAGATTCAAAATGCTTCCTTTTCCCATTTGCTTGCTTTTGTATATTATTTCCTCTTTTCCCCATGCTTCTAATTTTCTTAGAACCCTTTATGTTTATAATTTATAGCAGTACTGTATTTTCTGTGAATTTGTTAATGTTACTTATTTTCAAGGTGTTATTTTATGTTTATTAGTGAAATCCATTTAAACATGGCTATTCCGTTCAGGTACCTTCCTAGCTAAAATCTGATCCTTTAGGAATGCATTTTGTTTACTGCTTAAACATTGGATTTTAGAAATGCTATAATGGAAACTAAGCTTATTTTTTCATTTTTTTTCTGCTTCTGAACAAGACTACCCTTAAAGTCTCCTTTCTTTCCCACTCATTTTGTCTTAAGGGAGCCTCTCTGTTGGAGACCTCGTGATGGTCAATGGATTGTTGTTCCAGCTTTCGCTACCCCTAAACTTCCTGGGAACAGTCTACAGAGAGACAAGACAAGCGCTTATAGATATGAATACCTTGTTTACACTTCTCAGCGTAGATACTAGAATTAAAGTAAGTAGTGACTTCTTTTCCTTAAAGTATCTGCATGTTTAATGGGTCTGATTTTAGCAGTGCTGTTGGTCTACCCTGTTTGATGCTTTTTGGATTTAACTTCTGTTCAAGAAAGGGGTACTGAGTAAGGATGCTGCTTTGCATCCTCTTTAAGTGCAGTTAGTGCAATAGCTGCTGCTTTTTTTTCTTGCAGAACCTTTTAGTGAGAGCAAAAGTTGCTTCACAGAAGCTGTGTTTGTACTGAGATTTTTATTTAAGCATTCATACCTTGTGCTTAATTTATTATTTGTAATTAATGATGCAGAATTTATTACTGCAGGAGTTGTGAAGCGGAATGTTTACAGCAGAAATTTTTGTCGTCTTTGGGGAAAAGGATGATTAAACCAATTCTACCTGTGTGGTTGGTCATAAATATTTTCAACATACCCAAGCTAGAGTGTCTATTTGCCTTTTTCTGAGCTAGGAAATGGACTGTTTAGCTTGTTGAACTGCTTGAAATACTTTCTGGGCAGCCTATAAAGTGGCACTCTTCTTTTAATAGGACAAAGAGCTGGCTCCACCCCTGCAGATCACACCACAGACTGCTGCCATCGCCTTTGATAATGTGCATTTTGAATACCTTGAGGGGCAGAAAGTCCTTGCTGGAGTGTCTTTTGAAGTCCCTGCAGGAAAGAAAGTGGCCATTGTAGGAGGTAGTGGGTCAGGGTGGGTAAATGGACTATATGCAAAATTCTGCATCATTGATTGGCATTTTTGTAAATGAGTTCTTGTGTTTTGTTTTTTATTTTTTTGTCCATGGCGTCAATGTTTTGACTGGAGATTTGCAAATGATAACCTAAGGATTTAATGGTGGCTTCAATTCTCTTTCTATTTCAGGAAAAGCACAATTGTGAGATTATTATTTCGTTTCTATGAACCTCAGCATGGAAGTATTTATGTTGCTGGACAGAACATACAAGATGTCAGTTTGGAAAGTCTGAGAAAGGCAATAGGAGTTGTACCCCAGGTATTAAAATGTTTCACTCTCCCCACATAGCCCCTTGTAATGTTAGTTTTCTTATATTCTTGCACTGTGGTTCAATAGAAACTAATTGTAAGGCAGTGATACTGTCTAGCTCCTTTGAAAGTCACTGTTCTTAATTTTCTCAGGAAATAATTACCAATTTTTATGTGCACTGTATAGATCTAATTCTTGAAATGTTTAAGCCCCTTAAAGCTGGAGGCTATTTTTCAGGAAGTGGTGTACGTTTATTGTTGGTTATCACCTTTGAGTTTGAAAAACTGTAAAAGAATGAATGATATGTATTTAGCACACAACAAAATCTCATTCCCATTTTGGGGCAAATTCCCCAAATACTTAGCTTAAAACATTTGTGGAAAAATGCAAGCTGTTCTGTACCCGTTTATTTCAAGGGTCGGGGACAGAGTTTTGAACCAGTGTTCATAATTTCTCGTTTAAAATGTTCCTTCTCTAAATGCAGGATGCTGTTCTCTTCCATAATACCATTTATTACAATCTGCTCTATGGCAACATCGGTGCGACGCCGGAGCAGGTGTACGCGGTCGCCAAGCTGGCGGGCATCCACGAGGCAATTCTCCGAATGCCCAATGGCTACAACACGCAGGTTGGTGAACGGGGACTCAAGCTCTCAGGTAGGTCCTTAAGTGCACATGTGCTTCGCATCCCTGTTGTTGGCTCGATGTATAGTTTGTTCATCGGTTAAACTTGCTTTTAGCTCATTTTCATTATAACATAAGTGCAGGGCTAAATATTAATAAACTGTAGTTTAAAGGGGTCTTTAAAGGGATCATCTAAAGGGATGTATTTGCAGGGGATAATGTTCAGTGAGGTGATAATTAAGCGCATAAATACATCTAAATAAAAATGGTCTTATTGTAAAATATCTGACCTGTGGAATACATATGAAAAAAATTGAGAATTCTCTGTATGTGTTCTCTCTATATGTATGATGGTATAGATTCACCTATGCAGAGACCTCCCTAATTTTGATCTTCAAATCTAGACTTCCAACAGTTGAAATCTAGATTTTTTTTATTTTTATTTTTTATAACAAATAATACTATCGGGAATGTTGTTGCCACATACTAATTTTAGGCCCTTTTCATAATAAAAGTGCCTTCAGGTCTTCTCATTTTGAATTGCTTGTGTGTGTTGTATTTTTTGCATTTTTTAATGCATAAACTGTGACACCATATCTACAAGTTGTCAATTTATATAAAGCAGCTTTGATATGGAAATCAAAATATCCTGAGTTTAGGTTCTCTGAATTTCTTCATAGCCAAATAGATACCCTATCTAGTGCAGCCCCATGTCACTTCAGCTTTTTCACAAAAATAAATAAATAAAAATTTAAAAAACATTTTTTTACAGTTTTACAAAATTAAATTTAATCCTTTTCTCCAGATTTCTGGCTTTGCACCCATATTTCTCATATGACTCCTCCTTCCATGTCTATTAAAATTTCACACACTTTTTTTGAGGGGTATGGGGAAGATAATGCTTGAAAGCAAATACTGTTTTTGTGGCAAATGATGTGAGATGATAATGTGAGATAAGAAATCATTTGGGAACTGGGAAATGTCTAAATCATTTGCCTTATTTTTTCTCTGTTTTTTAATGGGGAATTTAAGATTTTTAAAGTGCCAAGTTTATCTCTAAGTATAATTTTTAGGTAGTAGCTAGATTCCAGTAAAGCACTTTTAGTCTTAAATGTCTTAGGTTAAAATTGCCTTGAAAGAAAGCACAAGGATGTCGCATTAAATGTACATTGAATGAAGCAAAATCAAAATTCCTGTTTTGATTGATTGAAGGATATATTATTATTAGGTGCATAAATATTTTATTTTAGATAAGTCTTTATCCTTTCATTTTAGAGCATTTAAAGTTTTTGGTTCTCTTTTTTTCCTTAATGGATATATAATGCAAGATAGAACAGGATAGTCATAGTCACTAAATGAGACTTTCCCATTTAATTCACTGATGGATTTGGTAGCTGCAAAGTTCTTTAAAATTGTTTCCTCCTCCTGTTCCAAGAAAGCAAAACACACTGGGGCTTTGCTTAGACTCCCTAGTCAGTAGGGATAGTGGTAGGGCACAGGGTTTCACATTGGACCCCATGATCTTAAATGCATTTGGGTGCACTTAGCATATGGACTGAGCCAGTGCCTCGCTTGCCCATTTCCTGACTTGATTTAACTTTATTCCTCCCTCAAAAAAAAAAAAAAAAAAAAAAAAGGATAAAAGGATGGTGGTGGTAGTAAAAGGTTTGTGTATTTAAGTGGTTCTCCTTTAAGTTCAGGCATTTTATATTCATTATGGGGAAACAAATGAAGTTTTGGGGAGCACTGACATGGAAGATGGCTCAGAGAAAGGCAGTGACAATATTAAGAGCAGTGTGTAGACGGTGGTGCAAGGCAGTAGTGTGTGGTGCCAGAAATAGCTGCAGTCTCCATTTTGGGCCCTTTTTCTCTGGCTATTTAAATCTGTTGAGAGGAACAAGTGGTTAATCAATAATATATGAATTGGATCCTCTCTGCAGCATTTGCACCCCTGCTTTATTAAAGATTCTGTTCTTCCAATAAAGGAATAATGTACATATTCTTGGAACTGAGCATTATAAAATATTATTTTAGAAGTGTTGTCTGAACTTAACTTTGTTACTCAACTACCAAGGATCTTAATAGGAACCAAACTCCCCAATGGCAGTGCACTTAAAGTGCTGCTGGCCTGCATGTGGATGGGACAAGCAGGAAATGGGTCTGTGTGCTGCAAATATTAGGAAAGACCATGGATTTTTGATATTGGTGCATGCCTTTCAAACAGGGATGTTGCTAAGCTGTCAGCTTTGGTCATGCTTTAAAGAAGGGGAGAGAGGGAGCGTGTATGAAAATAGAGCTGCACAATTTAATCTAGTTACTACTGACTTTTCCCCCAAAGATAGTTTAAGTCTTGAATGGCACCAAGATTATCAGCCTCTTAAATGGTTTATTAGAGCATGTTCTCTCTTGATAGGAGTGGAACATTAATAAGAATATGATGGTGTTAAACAGATTCTTGCCAAGTCTTGCCTCAAACACAGGAGAGCAGGCGCACAAATGTTAAATGTTTGCATTCATACCAAATGTTTAGCAGATTTTAAGTCCTCAAATGCACCTGTGTTCCTGTCTATAAAACTTGTCATAAGTTATTCTTGGGAAAATCAGTTGTCTGTAAGAATTGTGAAGGAAGGAAACTATTCTGAAACCACTTATATCAAAAAACAGCAGGCAGTGTGTTGCATAATGAAGATGATTTCAGTGCCAGACTAATTGTATTTCTTAATGAAATTCACTCATTAAAGCTGTTAGTTTTGGACACTTAATTCAGGCTGTAGAGTAGTGGAAAGCTGGGTGAATTTCAAGGAGAGACTGGGAGGAAAAGATGCAAGGTACGTGAGATGCAGGCGAATGCTGCAGTCGCGTAGCCTCGCTCGCCTGCACGAGAAGGCGGGGGGGACATGCCCTTGCTGCGTGGGACGCAGCTCACAGGGGAGCAGGCGAAAGAGCACGAGCCTCCCTCGTGTGTGGAAAGAGTTACTGTCCCCCCTCGTTCTTAGTGCCTCCAGCATCTATGAAATAATTCGCCCTCCTTTTTAGAAAAGATGATCTGGAATCACTGTATTTACCTGGAGAAAAAACCGGCCCGGTATCTTATGTAACCTATCTGCAGATTTGTATCAGTAGTAACTATGATGTGTATTGAAAGGCTTTGAGGAATGAACACCTCTACTGTTAAGTTTAGAATAACCTACAGGTCACGACTGTAATTTCTTTTTTTTTTTTTCCTTCCATTCCCCTCCCCAGGAGGAGAAAAGCAAAGAGTTGCAATTGCTAGAGCAATGCTAAAGGAGCCACTTATTTTTCTCTATGATGAAGCCACATCATCTTTAGATTCGATTACCGAAGAGGTAAATTGGCAGAAAGAAATATAAATCTTAAGTGGTGTAATGATGTCTGATCCTGGTACTTTTTCCTTCTTCTTTCCTTCTCAGAAAGAATCTTTTCTTTTTGCTTGATTGCTATCATGTATTTTCTTAATGTTAAGTGATCCTAAGGCTAATCCCTTTTCCTAAAGGCCTGAGCAAGAGATCCTGAGCCTCATCTATATTGAGCTAGAGGGAAGAATATTAGTTCTGTCTCTGGGAGAGATTTCTGTTTTCCACCCTGAGGTGCTGTTCACTATTAAACATGCATCTTTTGAAACTGTTACAAATATTTGGCCATGATCCCCTTTACTAGATGCCAACTAAATACCTTTTATTCATTTAAAAATTAGTATCATAAATGATTTTGATATATAGTAGAACAGAAAAGCCCTTGTTCGTTGTGCAGCATCTTTCTAGATGCAAATCAGGTAGGCGTAACCTGCAGCGCTGCTGTTAATTTGTATTCCCTTCACAGGGAGGGCTGTGAAACATCCGAGTGTTGTGACATGGATGTCATGACACTACCACAGCAACTGCATCAGGCTTCATAACTGCATCTTTGCTTAAACACAACACTCTCAGCACCAGTAATAATTTCGCAAACTAATGTCATCTAAAACCAGTGCTCTGTGTATGTTTGTCTTCACTTATGTAGATCATTGAGCAAATTTGCTGACCTGTAATCACTAAATTACTTTCATTTTCCAGATGCGAGGAAGCTAAGGTACATACTGTACATCTGTATAGTACAGCTTTCAAATAATGATTCCCAACTCCCAACTGGGCTCCCTCATATGATTGGAAATGTTCTTAACACAGTTCTACACAATAATACTTTTTTTCTCATTTTGCTGTATGTATGGCAAGAACCATAAGCAAAGCTGAAAGTTTCGTAGTAGAACTGAATTTTAAGACAGCAAATAAAATCGAGTCCTTCTCAGTATGTCAGGTAATCAGCATGTCTTTTGACAAAGCCTGGTGTTTTTTTTCAGGAAAACAAAATGGGCGCTTCATGTAGTGAGAGCACAAACTCCCAATTAGTGCTGCTTGCAGCCGGATGTGGTTTGGGGAGGTACAAAAGTGTAGGAAATGATTCCAAGATTTTTTAGCTTCGTGTTCCACATTGGCATAGTTTTGAAAGGGATTTTTTGCCTTTAATTTCTGTTCATTTGGGAAGTCTGTCATTATTTAATTTTCAAGTGTCTTTAACTGCTTTAATTTTGAATACTCAAGGGTATTTTCCTGAAATCACGAACACCTCTCCTCTTTCATCCCTTGGAATATATATATATATTTTTTCCCTTTCCCTATGAATATAAGCTTTTTTAATATATAATTTTGAGGATGCTGTCAGAGCAACAAGTGGTTCATTCTTGAACTTTGTGTCTTTTGTAGATGTTCCTAGCTGTTTCCTAGTGTGAAACTAGCAATTTTGGACATGTTTCTCAACATTCATTTAAAATAATTTGAATATTTCAGACAGCATTTTATCTCCTTTAATACAATCTAGGAATGTGCAAGCTTTTGTCTGATTTTAATCTTACAGAACATTCTGAGTGCCATGAGGGACATGGTGAAGCACCGAACATCAGTCTTCATTGCCCACAGGTTGTCAACAGTAGTTGATGCAGACGAAATCATTGTCCTGGATCAGGTGAGGCTTTTTTCATGTGAAATATAGTTTTCACATAACATCACTGTAAAGACTTGGTGTACCTTAAAAGCCTCACCAACCTACTGAAACTGTTGTCTTTGGAAATGATTTTGTTTCCTTAAAAAAAAAAAAAACAAAAACTTGCCCAAGTTTTGCTTTTTATATATTTCTCTTGTTTGCAGCCAACAGTTTATGAGCTGTAGAAATCTTTCAGTGATCCCTTTTTGCTGTGTGTATTATGACTTTGTGTGCATAGTACATGTAATTACATGTACTTTATATGGATTATTACAGATTTCATTTGATGATCTGAGAATGGTTTAATGTTGCATATTTTTAATTTATTATATGTTCCTATCTGTTTAGGCTGCTAATGTGTTCCCCCAATTCATGCTTCATTCTCATTGTACAGCGAATGGCTCTCTTCCACATGTATCCATTGGGTTTTTTTTCAATGGGAAGAGAGCATGGCATGCCCTCTTTCCATGCAGATAAAACTGTTGTAGGCTTGTTCAACCTAATTATGTTAGAAATCTGAGCACTAGTCTCTGTTGTAGCTCTAGAAAATTGTAATCATTCTCCTGTGCGGTATGTCTGCCTTAAACACATGTACCACATGCACACATACACATATATAGACACACACACCCCTTTCAGCATTTAACATCACTGTTCAGCACTTGCCCTATATTCAGTCTATCCTAAGTCTGTTTTCATTTATATCAATCATAAAAACACCAAATATGTTACCCATATTTGGTACAGATTTAAAATAAATGTCCTTAAAATGAGTTCATAATTACTTTTTAACTGATAATGCTGAAAACAGGGCTGTAGCCTGGTATGCTTGTGACTGTAGGTGTATTTGATGACTAAAATTGCCCATATAAAAGAAAATAAGTTACTCCTGTAGTACACTAAATGATTTAATGGGAAATTAGAACAAAATCTGATGAAGTGGTGGTGTTCCTGGTCAGCTTAGCTATACAAATCTCATCTTCATGTGAATCTAAAAATTGAGTAGTGGAATAAACTCAGTCATACTTCTCTGTCAATATTTTGTTCCATTTCGTTCTGCTTATTTTTTTCTGCTTTTGCTGAAATATCATTTCCTAAGGTGTATCCTTTCTGTAACTGCATTTACAACATCTCACAAATGTTTTTAACATGTTACACAACAATCTGTGGGTTTTTTTTTTTTTGTTGCTTTCGATGCAAGTTTTCACAGCTTACTCAGAGTGTGTTTTGTGTTACAGAGTAGCTGTTAAAAATAAAAACACAACCTAGAACTGTAAATCAGCTAGGATGCTCACTTTCTTGAATGGTTTTGGTGTAAAAGAGGCTGTGAGTGAGCGAGGCAGCAAGGGGCATCTTGCTGTTGGTGTCTGGCTGCTTCGCCGGGCATCACTGCCACTTGCTCAGCAGAAAGTTGCCTTTGGTCCCAACTTGATGAGTGCTGCTGTAACAGCCAGATAAATGAGGATCGGTAATGGAAAAGAGACAAGAAAACTGGGACTGGTTTTGATCAGTGGTGTAAAATATTGTATTGCAATTTCAGTACCTTTGCCTGGGTAAAAAAAAAAATCGGAATAACTGAGTAAACAAATACTGTACTAACAGTAATGATGCTGCAAAGCTGAACGGAGAAGGTAAATTTATGGCAACTGTGAAAGTTATAAAAATAGTTTAATTCATAAACCTAGTCTCCACTGCAGTGAACTCTCTAAACTCTATAAAAACACTTAGTGTTTTTAAATAAATTCCACAGTTATGTTGGCCAACTACGTATTTGTTAAGTTTCCATCAGCACGACTACTAATAAAAATGACAAGACCCAATTTTGTTTCCCAGCATGTTCATCAGCAGCTGTCACAAGGAGGTAGATTTAATTGTAGATCAGAATTTGGAACTAATACAAAATCCATGTAGTTGTCTATATAATGCTCTCTTTTCCCAAGAGAAAGAATAGGTAGAGAAGGGACAAATTATTTTAAGTTTAAGTCGGTGGATGTAAATGACCCTCTCATGAAAAAGACTGGAGTCTCTGTTCTGCAGAACAGTGGTGTTTGGCGCTCTGCAGGGTCTGGGCTCTCCTCTCCTCCTCCTCTTTCCCCTTCCCACAATACAATAGTCAATAAATCAGCCTTGCTCTTTCACAACAGAGAGCACAGATGAACTGAGCTGCTCGCTATGTTTTCACGATGGCACTTCTAATGCCAGAAGCAACTGTGGCCCCTTTCTGAAAACACAAATTAATTGCTTTTAGAATCTGATTTTAAATGTTTTTGGCTTAACTGCTACAAATCACTTGTGTGTGCTCTCCTCTTTCAGCTTCTTTCAGTGTAGCTTAAGTATGTCTCTTAGCAAGCAGGGACAGATATACATGGTCTTGGTACATCCGTGTGCCTTTCACACTAGTAGTTTAACATCTTGCTGTAGAAGAATTTCTACATTTAGTTCAAAGAGCACTTCCAGTTCGGTAAAACGTTTCATATTTGTAGGCTTTAAATTTTGTCCAGGTTGAGAAAAGGAGTCTATACTCCTATTTATATAAGTTTAAGAATACAGCACCTTGTTTCCCGCATGCAGTGTGACTCAAATGCAATTCTCCACACCTTCAGTCATCTTTTGCTGCCTCAGCCCTCTCCGAATCCAGAATTGTTGTGAGCCATTTGTTGGCAGTGTTGGTATTCCTGAAGATCTGGTGATTTTGATTGCTGACTTCTCCTTCTTTTACAGGGCAAAGTTGTTGAACGTGGTAGACACGCAGACCTCTTGGCCAGCCCGAGCAATCTCTATTCAGAGATGTGGCATACACAGAGCAGCAAAATGCGGAATAGTAGTAATATCAATCAGAAATGGGAGGAGAGAAACAATCAGATGTCCAAAGAGGAGGAGAGGAAGAAACTGCAAGAAGAAATTATCAATAGTGTGAAAGGCTGTGGAAACTGTTCTTGCTAAGTATGATCCTGGATTAATCTTCTATAACAGGTTAAAAATGCACAACGTTGCAGTGAAGCACAGCTCTTGGTTTTAACTCATCATTCAAAAACTTCCTGGGTTCTGCAGGTTTTTTTTTTGTTTGTTTGTTTTTTGTTACTGTTTTTCAGAGAAATGTAACTTCAACCAAAGAAGTCCTTATTTCTACATCTTTACAAATCCCTGATATTCAATGGCATTGCAAGAGCTGAGCTTTCTCAAAAAAAAACTTTAAAATTACTTTTGACAGTATATTTTATGGCAGTTTTTAGGTAATGGTAAATTTTGCTGGTAGTAACTTGAGATGGATCATTAAATTGTAAACAGATTTGTGCTCAATTTACATTGCTTATCATCTTTAATGACTGATAAGGAAGTCGTGTTTGAATTGTAGTTGGGCTAATTTGAACTCATTTGCTGGTGAGGAAGATGCAATTTAAATTTTTCAGAGGTGCTGTGGTCTGAAATATTCTTCCTCATGAAACTTGACAAGAGCCCCAGCAAAATACTAGAGGCTTCATGTAGCAAACTAAATATTGAAATAATCCACCTCACTGCACCAGAGCACGTTTCATATTGGACTATCCAGGAAGTGCATTAGTATTCTTTTAAACGAGAACTAAGAGCTGACAAAAATCTGAAATGAAAATGATATAGTGTGACTGCAGAAAACATACAAAATGAGCAAATTTTAAGAATGGGAAGCTTTCTCTTAAATGAAAAAAAAAATAAAATAAAAAAAAAATCAAGTTTCCAAATTCTGTCCTCAACATCTGCTTCAAAGTAGAAGTCAAAGCAGAATGTGCTCTCCTTGATTTCAGGCATGGTCTTAGGGAGCAATTAAGAGTCAATAAAGATTGCCCTAAGTTCATGTCATTAATCTATGAACCTGAGAATGAGAAATGGACATGGATGATGTTGCTCCAATGATCTTACAATTTCAGTATTTTTTCAGTCTCAAGAAATCTCAATTTCTGTGACTTGCAGGATACCATGGGATTGTACGATTAGACCTGACCTCTCCAGGGAGATTTCGCTTACCTGTTTATGAGGAGCTATGCTGGTATAATTCCTCATTTGAGAGAGGGAAGTATATTCTAATAAGAAAAAGGATATCTTTTTCTTGACGTGAAGAAAAACTTTTTTTTTTTCCTGGGGAATTATAACAGTATAATTACACTGATGAAGTTATGGTTGTAAATCAGGTGCAAGATGTCTCTGGGCACTAGCAAAGTACTGAATTTGGTGCTGCCAATTCTGCAATACTGCTGCAAGTAGTGGCATTTTTCTTTCGTTTGTTTGTTAAAGCTTTCTCTACAGCTGAATATAGCAACAGTAACTTAAAGGGAGTTAAACCTTCATCTTTTCTGCTAGCCATTCATTTTCTCACTATTAAAATGATGCAAAAAAAAAAGTTATCCTCAGGTAAAAAAATTCTTTAACAATAACATCAAATGCAAGGACTTCTGCTTTCATCCTTGGAGCGCAGAAGCGAAGTAAAGCCTTGTTAACGTAGTGGCAGTCCAGAATTATTTTAATTTGCCATGTCCCTTTTATTTTAACCAAGTGTCTCCTTTTTTAATTTGTAATAGCGGTGTGGTAGATTATAAAGGTGCAGTTATCTCTGAACTGCCAGAAACAGTTAGCAACAGTTAAGGCTTCTCCCTTTCCTGTATTGTGACTAGCAAAAACCAAACGTTCCTTCCCCCTCAAGAGCTAGTTTTGGAATTAAATAATTTATCTACTCTTGCATGCAGCAAATAATGTACAAATGCTGTAAATAGTATTTCAATCCTGACCGCCTTTTCCCTTTGGCACAAGTTTTAGAGATGTCTCTTTTTTAGTCTGAAAGGTGGAGGAGAAGGTGGGTTGTGTTTCTGTGTTTTCTCNCCCCCCATGAGAAGTTGCCAATGTGGCAGGACTTTGAAATTCCAGTGTTGCCTAAAGAGAAGGAAAAGTTGCCTTACGGGCTTTTTAAGGACACCAAAGCCACGAGCTATTTTAATGCCAATTTTGTGTGTGTTCGTGGAGGGTAGGAGGGATGCAGATCAAGAAGTGATTATACAAAGCTGATGTTTTTAATCACTGAGGACAGATTTTGCAGGTACTTGAGAAGGTGTGGGAGAAGGGAGCGTTTTGAAATGGTGAGTATCAGTAACGATCAAAGTTTGGTTAAACCTATGAAGAGTTTGACATGGCTGTAAGACGGGTGTTTGTCTCTGCAATCTTTATGCTGCAGCTTTGTCCAGCTTCAAGCAGACTGGGTGATGGGAAGCAACTCTTAAAGATGTTTTCTAAAGAGAAGGCTTGTGATACAGTAGAGTATTTATTTTAAAGGATGGCAGTGACTTCTGAGAGATGACTGAGAATTTTCTGTTCCACAGAGTTGCTAGATAAACATTCCTGACTTGTTTGTGGCTTTACATGAATGCTCTCTGTCGTTGCCTGTCTGCTTTGTAGCTCCAGTACAAGGGAGAGGGGATGACTCATTACTGATTATAGCAAAAAGGTTTTTTGCTTTCTTCTGGTGTTCCCTGCTCCTCCCTCACCTTCCCAAACTAAATGAGAAAAGCTTCCTAGAAAACCAGAGAAAGTTGTTGCACAGCTGAAGAGTTGCAGATGAGCAGGATTTTGTGCTGCCACAGCCTCCCACTATTCTATCAGAGATGCAAGAATAAAATAGGATTATGTTTTGCTTGTAGAAGCAATACTTAGTGATTCTTTGCTTACAAGAAGATAAAACTTTTCCCCGGCTTTTTTTTTTTTTTTGTAAATTCATATGCCAAGATTCCAAAAATCACTATTTTAAGCAGACATTTATGATGAGCAGATGTTTTGTTGACTGGGAGAGTCACAGTTTGGAGACTTGAATAAGATCTGTAGTGTACTGAGTCCTGAGACAATCTCTATGGCATGTCTTCAGAAAGCCTTACAGTTTGATACAGAAAATTGATTTATTTTGAAGCTCTCTGATGGCCTCTGTGGATCTTGGTAATTCTGCTCTTCTGCAATTGGAACATGGCTCTTCTAAACAGCAGCTCTTCATATTTTTGGAACTTTGCTGGGCTTGTAGCAGGTTGTTTTTCAAAATTAGTCATCTAACACCATTATGAAATCACTGTTTACTGTTTTGGAGTCAGAGCCATTTATTTTTTTTTCTCTCATTATTCCTCTTCTTAAAGGCAATGTGCAAGTCTGAAAAGTGGACAGAAAAGTGATTGGTTCTTGCAATTCATATTCATCTATTGACTCTAAACCTACAGAATTAAATTTTAATTTCCGCACAAGAACTTGCTGAGCAC
The DNA here is from genome assembly GCA_013398735.1 of Nothocercus julius. Classification (NCBI taxonomy): domain Eukaryota; kingdom Metazoa; phylum Chordata; class Aves; order Tinamiformes; family Tinamidae; genus Nothocercus; species Nothocercus julius. Next base: position 4,975,816 of record VZSV01000011.1, on the reverse strand, counting down.
AGATTGTGAAGACACGAACTGTGCTTCCCTTGGCTGTTCTAACCTCCAAGTTAGCAAACTTGTGGTTTGTGGGCATCAGTTGGTTGATCTGGGTTTTCAAAACTGGAGATTCATACCTTGCTACTTGCAGATGACTTCTCAGTTTACTTTCAGCAGTGCTCTTACATGGATTAGTAGTTGCATACATCTCTTAATTCAGATGTTAAATTATGTTCAAGTTTCTTTTGAAGATGGAAATGTAAAATATAAATTGTACAGTAAGATGATAGATGTTCAGCAACAGCAAAAAAAGGCTAGTTTAAAACCACATTGTATAAACATCTGCTGGAAGACTTCTTACCCTGACTCTTGTTCATCTGTGTATAGCTAATTATTACTAAATAAAGGATTTATCTTTGTGAATAGACATGGTTGTCCTGTTAAAATGACTCCTCTAGCTTTGCAGCAATTTCCAGGGGAAACAGATATTTTGTCAGTCACTCGTATGGAACAAGAATAGCGATGATTTTAATAACAGCTATGGAACTATGGCTCTTCCACCCAGAAAGGGAAGCTTTGAATTGGCTTTTTTAGTAAAAGTAATTGTTTGCAGTGCTTGGTAATGACAGTGAAGCTGATAGCAAATTACAGGGCTGCAGGTTAGCATTAGGCAACCCAACTCCAGATGATCAGTCAGAGAAAGGTAAGTTCATACAGCACACCCAAATTCTGTTCCCTCAGCTTTTATATGCCCTTAGTTTTCAACGTATCAAGCTGGAAAAACATGTGAAGAGTACTCACATTAGGCACATTGTACGGATGAGAATGAAAATTGTTGTTAAAAGCTTGACTGTTGCTTATTTTAAAATACTGCGTCACATCTTTATGAAAGTACACTGCTTTACCTCCTCAGCGCTGAACCGGTGAACAGCAGCAGCAGAGCTGTTTCAAGAATTCGCTTGAGCCCAGCTCTTGAACTAACACTAATTAGTGATTGATTTTTTTTTTCTGCTAAAATGCGAGTTTTTCATTAGCTGATGAGAAAACAGGGGAATAGTTTTTATTTAGTGGCACCCAGTTTTGGTAGTGCCCTTGCACTGCTTTGATGTGAGGCACATTAGGCACCGGTCATGCTGTCCTGTTCCAAGCAGTTGTCACTGAGCCCTGCGTGGTCTCCAAGTGCCCTGCGATGCTGGGAGCGACTGAATGTGAGATCTTGGAGCAGACTGGGGGTTTCTGTTTGTGTGTTTGTTGTTCCCCAAGTCTGATTACAGGAACTTCCAGCTGTTCGTTCTAAAGGTTCATTTACTATATCTTTAAATCTTTTAATGATACTGTGCAGGGATATTCCATGAATGTTGAGTGACAAAAAATACCCTCATTAATTTTTGAGGGGAATGAACTATAATGGGAATTTGTTTTTTCTCCATGTATACATATAGCTTCTATTAATGCTAATTTGAGTTGCATGTGTGCATCAAGGAAAACAGTAATTACAAATCCAGCACTTTACAATCGTCACATAAATTAGGAATCATTTTGAGGTTACCATGCTCATTTAACAACCCATCTGTGTTCAAACAATAGCTGCAGAAGTGACAATTTAGTATTCTATCGATTATGTACTCTTTTCCAGTGAGGAATTTTCTGTGACATTTATCTTGGTCAGTGTGGCATCTAAATGCTCTTTGCTACCTTCAGTCCTGATCCCTGCTGGAAATTACAGCTTTGGTCTGCCCGCAGGATGAGAGACTTGATGGCAAGTGGATGTTTTCTTACCCGCATGTTGATGAATTTGTCATTTTTCTCAGAAGGATCTAGGGAATTTTCTTTAAAGAAAAAGTTGGAAAGGGATTTAGCACTACTGTGATATGTAGTTGTCCTTTCTGAAATGGTGATGTCATTGATGAAATGGTGATGGAGGCATATTTTAAATATCTAAGCATCTTACAGAGCCAAATTTTCTAGACTTTGGGATGCTGAACTCCCAGAGCTGCCTTGCTGCAAGTCTCCCACAGTTGACGGCTGCAGTATAATCTTGACCTTGGATAACTTAGGGTTTTATTCCAGCATCTCTTTCTCAAATCAGAAGTGCCAGTTGTACAAGTGGCACAGCATATTTATTATTGGAAAAAAAAAGGGGGGGGGGGAAGAAATGTATTTTTACTTATGACTTAGGGCAGAATTTAAAATAGCATTCCTAAAGATGAAAGACTAATGTGACATCTTTGCTCCCCACACATTTCACTTCCAGTTTTCAGTGCTTTGTAGCCCTTTATAAAATTGTCAAGTAAAGCATTTATGTAACATAAAATGTGCCTTGTAAAGCTATCAACTTTATTCAAGAGAGGGAAGGGGGAAAAGGAGAGAGATTTTCCCTTCCTTTAGAGATGAAGAAACAGGCTTGAACACTGTATATTGACCTGTGTTGTGTCCTCTGACTGTGCTGTAAAGCGCTCCGCAAATGAAATCGGGGCACTTTAGAGGCCAATAACGCCAATAAATATTTCAAAAGGTGGAGTGTGAAGAGAGGCGAAGTTTTCATTTTAAGCCTGTTAGACAAAGTGGAATGCGAACATCAAGCTGGTCCCTTATTGGGAATGAAGGTTTTGGATACTGCTGGTGCATGAATTGTGAAATGGCCTATGTGTATTTTCACACAACGGTGAAAACTTTTTTGAAAAAGTTTCTGGTTTTTGGAGAAGATTGAACTTATTTACAACACCAAAACAAAATAGGGAAAGCTTTCTGGTAAATGAGGATTTACAGAATTTGTGAAAGCTACTGGCTGTCGTGGCTTCGTGATGCTGTTAATTGTTAGGTATTAAAGAAATTGAACGTATTTGGCAAGATACGAGGGAGGGGAAAGAGCACAAGGCAAAACTATTTTAGGCTGTATTTTTTTCCTTCTACCCTGTGCAGACTTCGCATTGGTTCCTTAAGAAGCCGGTGCTGGGGATGGTGCTGGTAATAGGATTTGGATGTTTGGATCTAGGATTGTAGATCTTGCCTGCAGCAGCTCGAGTTTTATGGCAATTCTGTAGTCTCTGCAGGAATGAAGCTCTAAGGAAGAGCTTATTAAAATATTAGCAAGTTAAGCAAAACTACTAAAATGTAAAGTAGCGATATACTACTACTTACATGGGGAAGCTGCTTTATGAAGCAGATGGATGTGTAGTCTATATGGCCAGCTCTCCCACAGGTTGTATAGATGGTGTCCCAATTTTTTTAGCATGAACAGGAAAATTTTGGCGGACTTGGCTCTGTAATGGTTTGATCCAGACTTGTGCTCTTGTATAAAGTGCATGTCTAGATCTGAGAATTGTTTACAGTGAAGACTGGGAGGAATTTGAAAAGATTAATAACCTGAAAAATTCTATCATGGAACATCTAAAGTTTAGTTTTGAGTGTGGAGGGACTTGATCCATGTTCAGTTGTGTGTAATGTGTGTCCACCATGGAATGGCTACAGCGGATGTTACTGAACACGTCACTTGCCTCTGCGAACAGTTTCCATGGCAAAAATAGATTAATGACTTAATCTGATTAATGATTAATTGTACAATACACTAACTTTTAATATACAACATTTTAAAGCATTTAAATATAAATGGTGAAGGACAAGAAAAATCAGAGAGGAGATATGGAGGCAGGAGGGAGTCCTTCAGACCCTCAGTTGCTAAGAAGTGCTCTGTACTATCTCAAGAGTACAGTCAGAGTTTTGCTGTATTCCTTTAGTCTAGAATCTTGCAACTTTTAATTGAACAAAGAGGAATCACCTGTATTGGGCATGATAATCTTGGCTGCTTCCTGGAGTTCTTCTCATGGCTGTTGCCTGTGTTCCTCCTTAAATGCATTCCTCCTTACCACCTTACTCGTCTCCGTTGCCTCGTCTTCCTTGCCTGTCTGCATACCCAGGCTGTAATTCTCCTCTCGTTCTTCGCCCTGAAAGCCTTCCTGTCTGTAAGCCTGAGGAAGCATTGCCAGCTCCTCTTTCAGGGCTGCTGCTTTTCTTTCCCTTGCCTGACATGGAAGAGCGCTGCCTTTGAAAGGCCTTTGCTATCGGGCGACCACAGCGGGATGGGCCTGGGCACAAAGAAGGTCCTTGTGCTGGGTTTGCACCTCTCATGTAGCAGCTGTCCTGTGGGGACAGGTTTGCTCTGTGAAATGCTGCTCAGTGAGCTCCGCCGCTGCATCTGCTTCTTCCGCTTTGGCCAGGTAAGTAGCCTGAAATATGAGGCAGCTAATAACAGCAGCCTACTCAGTGCTGTCTTTTGTCCCCTGTTTTATGCATTATTCGGGTTGTGCAGGCACCTGATTTTCAATAGAGGCTCTGTCTGTGATCGTGTTACGTAGTAGTGCTTCCAGAATGGCCGGAGATAGTCTTGCAGAAAGTGATACATGCAAACAATTCATGCAGTGTGAATAATTTTGAATGGTATGTTCTCTGAAAATTAGTGTTTGCTAGAACCCTGTATCTCTGCTGAGTGCTGCTGCAAAGACCATGTCTGTTGTGATGTGTGCCTGTGTACTGGATCTCTGTAGTACATGGTCATTTGTAGTACATTGTCTCATTAGCCTTTTGTATCAATCCTGTGGGAATTTTGATGGTGGGAATCTTCAGCTGACCACAGAAGGCTTCCATGTGCAGCTTTTCCTACAGAGTCTCAGCATGGAGAAGATTTTAGCTGCTGCTGAATATATAAATTTAAAGACAGACTATAGTTAATCAGAGGAGGAATAGGAAGCAAGTGGAGGTGGACTGCAATTTTGAAAATATTGCCTCATATAAATAGCATAGAGAAATATTTTACAGCAAGTCAGATGAATGTAACACTTGTAGAAGCAATGGGGAAATATGAAAGACAACTTGACAATCAACTCTAGAAACTGGCAAAAAAATATGCTTTCCGATGAACTGTGGAATCTTGTAGATCTTGTTTTAATTTAAGGAGCAAAATTTTCTAGCAGTGGATTTGGCCTACTAGAAAGCAGACAAGTTCTAAAAAGCAAGTGCCCAAGTGATCTTAACAGGCATCTAAAACTCCTTCAAATGGTTAAGTATGCTAGTCTCAGCTATCAAAGTCTCATTGGAAACTTATTCTTGAAATAGGCCATCTCTGTGATTTGGACCAACGCTTGCTTTACTAACATTTGGTTCTGTGCTGATCCTGTGCTAACTAGAAAACTGCACAGGCTTTTACAGATCTTCAATTCCACTGAATATGTCTTTTAAGTAGTTTGCTCAAAGGAATGCTAAGCTGTTTTACTAAATCCAGAAATTGTAGCTGCTTGACAACTCTGAGTTTACAATCTGACAGCTCACGCCATCAGTTGGAACATGATGAGCAGAAAAAGGGACTGCCCTGCTTGCTGGTGGCTTACATGAGTCTTGTAATAACAATCAATTGGAAAACGTTGGGAAGAAGTGACAATCTGGAGAGTGTTTATGAAATATCTGTTGAGTATATTTGTTTTTCCTATCGACTGCAGTGAGGGAAAGTGGTATGTCGTGGAAACAGAGTAGCTGTGTCACAAAGCAGAAACCAAAAGAGCTGCTCAAAGACTCGTGTTGAAATTCAGGTGAATTTCTGTGTGAATGATCACAATGCACTTCTAATGATTGAGACAGATTAATAAGTAGTTACTCAACTGGTTATTTCTCTTTGGCTGCAGGAAATAAGTGAATATACTTATTAGTAGGCATCCGCAAAGGAAAAGAAGGAAACGTCGTGGAGTCCTTGCTGATGAGTGCTTTAACATGACCAGTGCTGTCTGCACAGAAACTGAACGCAGACTAATGGCTTTGTGGTTCAACACAACTCAGTGATTCAGTGAAATGGGCAGAACAAGAAGACATGTAAGCTGCTCTTCAAATGAGACCTTCCATCACAGTGAATGCATTTTCAGGGATGTTTTAGGGTGGGGAATGGGAGAAGAAAAATTACTGTAGATTAGGCTGGCTCTAGCAGTTCCTTTAAGTGAATCATAAACATTTCTATATTTATCCTGTGCAGCTATCAAACTAAAACACAAGTCAATGGTCACCTTCTGTGGTGTCAGACTGCTCCGTGAGGGTTAGCTGAAACATCTTGGAGTGGTTGTAGAGTGCAGCCCAGGGTGCTGCCGAGATACAAGATCAACGTAACCAGCAACTAGCTAGGGGAAAGCCTGATGTGAGCAAGGCGCAGTTACCTTCGCTCATGTCTTTTCATCATCAGCAGATCGGCTGTCGTACGACCAGGAAGCGTGTACATAAATCTTCAGTGTGGATGAACCTTTCTGGGAGAGTTCTCAAGTGCCACTATCGCAGCCGAGCTCTCGGGCATATGTGATTGACCACTGTCCTTTTTGAAAAGAAATAAGAATGATACAAGAAAATGATTGCATAATTCAGCATGTATATTTTCTCTCTAGGAAAGATCTCAAAACCTTTCCAAATGTCCTTTTAAGGGTTCACTCTAGATTAATGTCTGCGCATCTCAATCTTGGGACTGTCATCAGAAAAGACTGTATGAAAATAGGTTGGAAATTGAAACCCAGCCCTAAATCCTGTAGATCAGTTGCCTGGCTCCATGGTGCCCTGTAAGGATACGTTACTTCACATAGGCAGTGCAATTACCTGCTATATCAGTGGAAAATTCAACTGCAACTTTGTGCATGTTTGTCGAGAAGACACCCAAACTACGGGCTATGCAGCAGAACTGCTGCCCTCTTTTTTTGGAAGGACAACTGGCTTTATTCTCTGTGGAAACAATAGATTTGAAGACATTAATCTTTTTAAATGTAGCCTTTCAAGGTGTCCTGTGAAAGAAGATGATCTACTAAGTGTTTACACTGTTTTTTGTAGCTTTCAGTCTAGCAGATAGAGCAATCTCATCACCTGAGATCTCCCAGGGTTTTAATCTGAAACTAAAGTTCAGACTGAATTTAAGCAGAGACCATGCTGACAGCATATATACAGCTTAAATACAGGTGATGTGATGCACTGGAGAATGAACAGCCCTATGCTGTCAGGATGGACAAATAAGCGAGTAAGTCTCTGTCTCCCTTTTTGACTATTCTTATGGAAATTAAGGACATGATGGAAAAAACCCTAAGAATACCAGCACTGCATTCCCTGGAGGGAGAGTAAAGGTTACTGTGGAGATGGAGGAGACCTTTCCTGCTGCAGTCTGGGGCAGATTAACGGTGTACCTGTCAGTCTGCTTCCTGGAAGGTAAAACACTTCCCTGCGACGGAATTACACGTACACAAGCACATGCACACGCACACCCGCACAGAATGCTTTGCTTGTAATTATTCACTGTAAAAATGTCCTTTTATTTTCATGTTAGGCTTTATTTTAGAGAAGCTGCTGCGAGATGTGGGAGGTGCGTTTATACTTACTATCCCATTGGTTTTGGTTTTCAAAAGTAAACATTTGGTCAGAAGAAGCTGAACTGATTTGCTCTACAGGTGTAGAGCTTTCCTCTTATTAGTATTAAAATAAACCTGGAACTGTTACTGACCTGCAGTTTAGTTTTTTTAATCATCCTTGGTTGGTCTGGAAAGCATTTATTCCATTAGCAGGCTATAAAAATATCCTTAAAATAAATTAACAAATCTTTTGTGAAAATGCTGAAACTAAGTGGAATGCTTCCAGAAAAATCAAGCATTATTATGAATTTTTAAAAATGTGTGTAAAATAATCCTGTCTTCCAAAAAGATACTTAAAAGTTGTTTGGATAGAGTTGGCATCTGCCACAGTAGTCACACATAAGATAACATGATTGACCATTTTTGGCATACGATGGTCTAAATTGGCTCATCTATTGGCTGTCAGTCTCCTCTGAATTAGATCCAACTCTTTGTAGGCACGTTTCCATCTGGTTAAGTTTAGGACTCAAGCTGTTTATATATTTAAAAAAAAAAAGTTTTTTTTTTTTTTTTAACCAATAACAATCTCTGGAAAAAGGTTTGTGCTTATGTTCCTAATGCATTTTAAAACTATTTGGTTTTCTTTATTGGGCAGGATAACCTTCCAAAAAGTGAAAGAATTTGTGCACATGGGAGATGTGCATATTAAGACCTTTGAAACATGCAAATAAAATTGAAAGGAAATCTATATTTTACATATATATAAGCATGCATGTGTAAATATAATTCTATAATATGCTTTCTTCTTAAATGGAAAATCAGATTTTAAGTCTGCTAATATTTTAACTGGCTACATTAGCAAAGTAGGATGAATGCATGCTGTTATATTCTCATTGAGTCTTTCTAAGATTGGCCTTGCATTATTTTTATTCTGAATATTAGCCATCTGGCACTGTGCTGCAGTATTTAGTGCCACAAATAATAATGAAAAATATGGTAATATCTCATGATACTTTAACATAAAAATATAAGACAGAGGGGATAAAGCGTTGGGCTTGTAATCCTAAAGCTGCCAAAGCATGCTGTTCCCTCTGCCCTTGTTTTCCATAAATGATTCTTTGATTGGAGACAGCAGCAGTAATATGAAGTCATCGGTTAACGCACATCAATGAAACTGCATTTCTTGTAGTTATTGAACTACAATCCTGATGAAAGATAGGTAGGAAGCTCCCAAGATTTGTACTTTTCTCTGCAGTTGGTGTGGGCATGTCCCAGATGTGGGGACAAGGTCTTCTGCTCTATCAGCTACAAATCTTCTGGAGAGGACTCAGCCTTTCGCACATTAGTGAAGCCCCGTATTAGATGCTTGAAGTTTAAAGAGCCTTTTCCTCTTCTCCCCCCACATTAAAATATGGTGAGGAGGCTGTTGCATATTCAGCAAAACTGAATGTGTGGTGTGTGTGTGTGGGAGGAGGTATTAAATGAGGTGAGAATTTTAATGATTCTCTTGGCCGACAGAAAGGTCAATTGCAAGCTATTTTGTAGAACTTAACCAAATTTTCTGTTTCAGCAAAACAATTGAAAGATGTTTAGGTTCAAAGGAAATGAGCTTTTTCATGAACATTCATTTTAGAGAACACTTTTGCTGGAAAGACTTATTTATCTTTATGTATTTCTTAAAGGTTGAATTTATTTTCAGACTGTTCTTGCCATCCTAATTGCTGCTTTGACCAATGTGGCCATGTTAGGTTGTTGCTGTGTCTGCGTTAAAAACAACCGTATTTATCTGTTGTGCTCTCAGTAACCTCTCCACTGCTGTAGTGTCCTTCTTACTGGAAACAAGTGTAAAGTTTAAGAGGTCTTAATATTTACCAAAGAAATCAAATTGTTTAGTAGAACACTACAAGTAACAACTCTGTCAGAAATAAATAGGACTTAACTACTCCTTCTACACAGCCCAGCCCCAAAACAACAGGCTAACATGAAAAATGACAGTGCTAAAAAAATGATGTTAGTGAAGAATCTTCACCAGTTCTTTCAATTCTGCCATGCTCATCCAGGATTTCTCGCTACCTGGCAGCTCAGCCAAAGCGTTAGCTAGGTTTGCACTATGTGGTATAGGACTTTACCACTGTCTGTGGTATATCTGCAGATCATCACACTCCACAGCACATAGTGGAGGACTCCAGCGTAACCTGGCTCACTAAACTGACTGACTGTCAGTATATCTATGGTATGTCTATAGATTAGACCAAATATATAATGAATCCATAGCATGCCTCAGTTTCCAAAGGTGTGCTGGGCCAGTGTTGTCTGAGCAGCAGATTCAGTGTGTGCCGTGTGCTGGGCTCAGTGGTGAAATTTTAGACAAACGTGGGAGCCTTAAGTCCAGTGAGTCGATATTGGCCACTCGTGACATTTTGTATTAACAGGTGGTTGTGTCCCCTCTGGGGCTGCAGGATGTGTGGGTGCAGAGGAGACCCTGGCCCTGCTGCTGGTGTGTAACGGGGAGTTTCAGCTTTGTGGCTATCAAAGTGCTGAGCTGCTCAGCAGCCCCTGCTGCTGCGCTTCGTCCTGCTCGCTCAGAGCCAGCGTTCAGTGTATGAGTACTTCTTTGCTTCCCCTTGACTTTGTCCTTTTACATATCCTGACCGTTCTGCCTTCTTCAGGTTTTGCTATAACCTTGCTCTGGTTCACTGTGAATACACCAGACCATTCTAAAGTCTTTTTACTTTTTTACTTTTACTTTTTTTAATCCAGCAGCCTCCTCTCCCCTAAAGTAGCCAAGGTGGCTAGCCCTGCCAAGGGAAGGAAAGAACACAGACCCTTCTGTCCACAGAGCCTTCGTCTTGGCCAACGCACAAACATGCGCTTTTTTGGCCTCCTATTCAGAAGCCACCAATAGTCAGGTGTTTGGCCATGGAAACATGGTAAGACAAATATACAATTTGAGCAGATTTTAAAAGTTTTACAATTTAAAGATGAAATATTAGGAGGGAGATGGGAGGAAAACAGAGAAATAGGTATAATTTGGGTGATTACAGCCTATTAGCAGCGCAGTTTTAATGTTGCATGGGGCCATGGGAGTCTTGAAGTATATGAATCTATTGGAACTTTGTGATTAGAGTAAGAAAGAGTGTTTTTTTTTTTTTTTTTTCCTAAAGCCTCACAACAGCGTTCATTAGTGCTGTATCAAGGGACATTTGTTTGTTTTTCTCTTTTTGGATGGAGGGGGTTCAGCAGTCAAGGAAAGAGCATATCAAGGAACGGAGAAGGCTGAAAAACTAACCTGGACCCTCCTTGCCTTCCTCCGATACAGCTGTCAGGCATGTCAGAAATTTGTCTTGCCCAGAAAGGTCAGCAATGGCCTTGAGGTTTCTCCTGTCTGAGTGTTTCTGAAATGTCACCAGTCAGGACGAGGAGGACGTATGGACTGTGAGCAGCAGCGCCTTCCCATCTCCTCTTAGCTCACTTGGGGAGGAACAGAGACGGAGGAGTAAGGAAGGAGTCTTCCTTTCTGCAGCCGCTGGAGTTGGTAACGAAGCACTGCTGAGGGTAGCATTTCAGTGGCTGTGTTGATAGAGCTCTGAGGCTTGCCAGGTGCAACGGTAAAGCACAAGTTCAGTATTTGGCAGTTCATAATCCCAGCTTTGTTTCTTCTTCAGTAATTTCTTCAGCCTCAGGAAGAATGAGTCACTGTTTGCAGGCTCAGAATTATTTTCTGCAGCAGACGATCAGTTTTGAATCACACATCAGGAACTGGGAAAGGAGGAGATGGGGTGACATCCTCACCTGCCTACATCAAAACGGCCCCGCTGCATGGAGCATCTCCCATTTCAATAGCTTTTGGACCATAATGCTACAAAAACAGTTTCATTCACAGTGTGATTTCTAGATGTGACACTCTTCTTGCGGCTGTTCCCTGGCTCCAATCCCAATTTAGATTATTACGTGGAGACAGAGGCCTCTGCAAGGACCTGTTTTCCAGTGCAGGAAGGCAATACTGTGGTTTGTCAGGTGTGGTGGACACGCACAGAAGACCATGACAGGGTTCAGGAGGGGCTGGGGTGTTGGGGCTGTGTCATTTAGCAGGTCAGGACTGCTGTCCACCACTTTCTGGCCTCTCTTGTGCTCCACTAACTGCCCCCTGCCCCCACACACCCTCCCTGTTCTTCCACATCTAGCTCTGCAGGGTGTAGGTCTTGCATGGGGGAGAGGCTGTGGCTCTGTTCTGTAAATACATGAAATACAGACCTGTCTTTGGACAAAAATTAGTTGGTTGGGTGTGTCTGCAGCTGCCATGTTTCCAACCTGCTCAGGAGCTTCAGTCTAACCCTGCTACCCATACTAGAACCTGTTCCTACTCTTTTGCTACAGGACCTTCCTTTAACATATCGCCTCCATCTCCATCTGCCGGGGTTCAAGTGTCCTCCTTGTTCAGGAACTGGTCCTGAACGTCTGGGCAGCCCTGTGATTGAGCCATATATTGTTGTGGTTTCTAGGCTTACCCAACAGTGCAGAGTTGCAGTTCTTCCAAAATCACATTTATGTTGTGCTTGGGCTACAGGCAAACCAGAATCCTCCTGTGATACTCTCAGGCAAACCCTTTACTATGCGTTAGGTAAGGGGCTGCATATTGCAGGATTGAATCAGGCCATGCAAAATGAAGGATTTACCCCGTGTTCGGTATGCCTCAATGAGGTTCTCATGGAAATGAGGCAGAAAGGATGATTTGGAAATAAGTACTTCAGAAATTACCACGGACGGCATGGGACTATTACTGTACTGCAGGTCCTGCTGTTTTTTTTGACCCCAAGTCCTGCTTCCTAGACAGCCAAGCAAGCCTGGGCTGCAAAGCACGTGTATGCCTGGACATAGGGATTTTGTGTGAAGACAGCTGTGAGAATGGGACAGATGTCAGTGTCTGATCTGCTCCATCTTCCAGTTGTAGCAATTGATTATGATGCATGTTGCAGCTACACAGTACAGGGAAGGTCGGGAGAGCAAAGAGTGTGCGCGGGAGGGCAGAGCGAGGCGCTGGATGGCATCGCAATCTCTCCTCGCTCAGCATTTTGTTGATCTCTTCCTGCCAAAAGGAGTTTCCTGTGAACCTTGTTCTCACACCTGCGAATCTTTTATTTGACAGTCTGGAGAATTAATACCCAGCCAAGTCAGGTAGCTGCACTTCCATTAAGTCAGTGCACTTTCTGCGTCTGTTTGTGGCAGTACATAAAAATCACAGTCCATAGGCTGTTAGTTTTTAAGATTGCCCAAGATGCTGTACGGAGTTTTATGCTGCTGATCAGTTAATATTGTCGTAGCTCTGTAAATGAAGTACCTTAAATGAGTAGCATGGGGGTAAGTGAAACTCAAGACATTATGTCCTGGCTATATAGATAATCTTTGTGCCTTATGCCTATGTACTTTCTAAAAGAAGGCATTTAAATAAATACCTGAGTTGTCTTCTAAACGAGATCCAGGTGCAATGTTTATTTAATTGAATGTGTCATTTCATCTCTAAGGTGGCTCTTCCCACACTTGTGTCTAATACCTGTCATTAGGCACCTTCAGCTGCTGCCTGTGGCCATGTAGCCCACCTTGCTGCCTCCTTGCTAGGACACGAGCAGGACTGTGAGGACCGTTCTCACCAGCTTGGTGCCAGAGCCCCAGCGCTCCTGGTCACGCACTTGCCACCCGCCGCGGGGCTGAAGCGCGCGCGATGCCTTGCAGCAGAGCTGCCAGATTCGCTGGTCGCTCTTTGGAAGGGAGTATCTTCCACGTCAGCGCGCTGCGGGGAGGAACGACTGCGGGTGAAAACTCCCCTGTGTTTCTCAAATTTTGAAATGAGTTGGCCGAACTAGCGAACACATCCAAGTACATACTCATTTCAGTGAGCTCTGCCAAATGCACTGTCACAGTCTCACCTGACCCTGATTAATTACTGATTTATAATACTTCATTTTTTTCTGTCATGGAAAAAAAAATGGTTGTGTGTGTGATATTAAATGCAGTTTTAAGGTAGAGATTTCTAATGTGCAAAGCTTAGAGAACTAAAACATGGAATTTCTGCAGCAACTTGAATGATGAAGTTAGAGAAGAAAACTATAACTGAGGATAGGACTGGGAGCTGCTATTGCTATGACAGGGACTTGTTCTGTGGCCCTGGTCACATCACTTAATGCCTGCCTCTGCTTCCACATCAGGATGTAATACTTTGACCAGTGGGAATGAATCATTTTTTATTTGTATGCAACATATGGTACATCCTGTGTACCACCAGTAACAAAGAACAAATGATATTTGCTTATTTTGTAAGAGTACTGAAAGCTAAATGATATGTAAAGCATTCTGAATTCAGGTAGCATTTAATATACTACCATGCAGGATTCCCATTTTATTATTGCATATGCACATAGGCATATTGGGACCTGGCTTCAGATGCCACGAGAACAAAAACTATCGTGTTTGATATTTTAAAATCTCAGTCACCATATTACTTAATCAGTTCTGTAGATTGCTTATGTTTGTGTCATGCAGCATACAAGAGCAGCAGAGTGTTTTGTGTAAATGGTAACTTTAAAGAGGAACCTTCAGGAAGTAAGGAACTGTGTTAAATATCGTAGCAAACTTAATTAAACCAAAAGGATAATACTCATGTTGCTTTTCTTTAATTGCTGTTAAAACCCTTGTTTCTGGAGGTATTTTTTTATTTACTAAGCAATTCTGTTGATTCAGAAGTTGTAATAACAAAACTTCCTTCCCGTCCCCAGTGCAATAATTACGGGGTAGGGTACATGTGTGAAGTTAGCAGTGCTGCAGATGTCATGTAGAAATAGTGCTGCAATACGGAAGCTATTTTGGGGCTCCTGCGAGAATGGATGCGCTTTATAAACTCACGTGCTCGCTCGCTGCAGATGGCTCCGCGCGCCCTCCGTCTCCTCGCCCGGCGCCCTGTCGCTCCCTGCGTCTCCCTCGGCCCCGGGGCTCCCTGTCCCTGCGCAGCTCCCCCTCCCAGCGAGGTTTGGGGACAGAACACGGCTAAGAGGGGCTCCGGCTACCTGTGAAGCAGAAAAAGGAGGAGCTGAGGGCCAGCGCGTTGAGAAAGGCTAAGCATTCTTGAGATTAAGTTATTGTGATTTTAATGGGAAGAGGGAGGTAGTGTTTTGGAAACTGTTAAATATTAATGGCAAGAGGAAAATAGGTCTAAACAATGAACTTCCCTCCTCTAATCTGAACGAATTTGCACCCCATCACCTCAGTGCACTCCCCATTTCCCTGTTAAGTTTCCCAAGGTGGGAAAGTCACCCTTGGAGGCAGATTTTGGGGGACAGCCACGGTGGGACTGCCTGGGGGAGCCCAGCGGCCCAACGCAGCCCTGACCCTCGCTCCCTATTTTTCCAGCCAGGCCTAACGGCCGCTCCATGGATTTGCTCTTCCCGGTTGTTTCCAAGCGGCTTTTCCAC
>VZSV01000011.1:4943128-4959388 GCA_013398735.1 Nothocercus julius | reverse complement strand
TTAAGGGAATAAACCTGGTTGTGTATTTAAGATGTTTTCACTGAACCTGATGGCCAAGCCCTATAGCTGGAGCAAAAACTGTGCAGAGAATGGGGCGCAGAGGCACAGGGAAGGAGGGGACACACCGAGGGATAAGATGGATATTAAAAATACACAAAGATGTGCATAAGGATCGCTAGTGATAAAATTCTCACTGATCCATGTCTTGATTGAGTATTTGCTTTGCAGTGGCAATGGCCCATACAAAGCTACATTGATTTAGCTTTCTCTGTTCATGATGACAGTTCTGGTGAATAATTATTTTCCCAAAAGCTCTAACGAAGGGAAGAAAGAGAGTGGCTGCTTGGCCTGCACAGTAGTACAGTATCTTTGAGAGTGCACATCCGGCTGGAAATAAAGAGAGCCAGTTCAAGTGCTACTACGTGCAGCAGAAATAAAAGCGAGGCAGAAGAGGGGAGCGACCACTCGTTTTCCCAGTCGTTTTCCCTCCCCTGCCCTCACTCCCCCTCACTAAGTTGTTCTGGTTTTGGGGTGGTGAAAGGTGGTGGTGGATTTTGTTTATTTTTTTAATTGCTGTTGCCTTCTGGAGTAGAGGCTCAGCCAGCCCGTTTAGTTCTGAATTGTGTGGAGTCTCTTTCAGCTAAAAAACAGATTGCTGCCAATAGATTTTGACTTGAGAAGCTGGTACGGGGGCTGTAAATATGCTGATATATAGGGCAGTATTTTGACAGTGTCTTTCTCTTTGGAGATGATGGTGCCTAGTGGATGTTTTTGTGGTCAACTGGTTGTGCCTCTCTTCTTTTTCCTTCCTGTGCTTGGAAAGAGCAACATTATATATGTTTGCAAAACATTTATAAGGGGACAAGATATCGCTAAATATAGGAATCTTGTTTGGTTTTCCATCCTAGGTCTGGGATGCAACCATCCTTAGAAAGTGCAGTAGGACAATAAGGCTTTTCCACTGTAACCGAAGCAGTGATATCACCAGACCAACTGTGCTGGTTCCCCCAAGCAAAACAAACAATGAATGATGTCCTCAAAGTTTATGCCCCATCGCAAGCAAACAAACAAAAAGCAGTGCTAGGAAATAACCTCTTTCTTGGGCAGAATTGAGAGAGATGAACCAGAAACACCACGGACCTTGTCCCTGGTTGTTCCAGCACTTGTGGAAACCGCACAGGTGCCGCGGGAGCTGGTTTTGTGTTTAACCCTGAGTGTCAAACGTAATGAAATTGCTGTCATTTCTTAGTAATGACTGTTTAGGGTATGTGAGGAAATTTAAAAAATACATATATTTTAGAGAACTGGGAGTAAAATGATGTTAATATAATCCACCTGTTACATGCTAGATGCAGTACTTTCACCTGGGAGAGGGTTGCACTTTTCGTTGTTGTTGTATTTTTTTTATTTTTCTCAATGCTAGATCTTTGTGTACTTTCAGCCCCGCTTGACTTGCCTTTATAATCATTACCTATGTGTACAGTCAGGTGCTCGACAAGCCTGATTTTGTGGAAGCTGCCAGCAGTGAGTAAATGAGCCATGTGGCGTAAACCTGAGCGAGGCACGTTGCGCTGGGATCTTGTTTGTCCCTTTTCCCTTCGAATTACTGCAGGCACTTGCTTTGTCTCCCATGCAAGGACCCACGTTGTCCTGCAAGAGGGACCTGCCCCCTCTGCTACCTGTGTGTGGGGCCAGCAGCTCAGCTGAGTCTCAGCTCTTTTTCATTCTTAGGGCTCCCGTGCGCCATTACGATGCAGGCATTAAATAATTATAAGCTATTATGTTGTTGTGTAGGAAGTGGTGAGGTTCGGAAAGCAAAGATAATTAATTGGCTCGAGTATCTAGGTATGGGGTGCGGATTTTGCCTGAGATGTGAATGTTTCGGAGAAGCTGTTTCGCTCTCGGTGCAAAGGTGCTGCTTGCAGTTGCCCGCCCATCGCTGTGTGATTTTTGGGGGGCCCAAGCAAAGCTGGAGCTGGGCTGGGGAAGGAACTGTCTGTCCTGCGAGGCAGCCCTAAACCTGGCTGCACGTGTTGTCCTTGACAGAGGCATCTTCAAACCAGCAAGATGAGGTTGCCGAAGTTCAGTAGTGCTCTGGGCAGCTGGGCAGCAGTTCTGGGTGTATTTTGTTTGCTGGTCTAGGGGAACGATGTAATCTGCGTAATGCTGCTTTTCTGCGCCTTTGCTGCAAATTGATGTCTGGGGAATGACATGTTGCAAAGGCTCTAGACCAGCAGGTCTCTGATATTTTTGTAGCAATGTCTTTTTATTCAAAGCAGGTGTCATGGAGATCTTTCATCCCAGGATTTCTTTCATCCCTGGCGTTTGTTAGCTCATGTTAAAACTTTAAATCTCCAGAATTTCTTGTATACAGAAGGTGTTTTAATATAGCCTTTCGCAGTATGATTATGCAGTCTCTAAACCCTGATACATCCGAGCCGGCTGTGTCTGCATCGTTACGTCAGCCCCCTGAATAATATAGGGCTGTAACCCAGTGCCCTCCTGTCACACGAGGGCTCTGAGCCAGGGGACACTGCGCGAGGGCCCTCGTGGGGGATTGTTAACCCAGGCAGAGGCTTCTTCTGACCCCTAAATATTTAGAAGGTGACTTCAGCCCCGCGATGTGAGCTCATGCTGTCGGTCTGGCTTGGCTTTAGCAAAGCTGTGGAAACTCTTTTGGTTACAAAACACGCTATTTGTTTAGTTTGTCTGAAGCCATGTCTCAGGGATCTCCCATGATAGAAAGTTCTGCTGGCTGATTTTTCCCTTTTACCAGTCTTTTTTTTTTTTTTTTTTTTTAATTTTTTTTTCCTCTCTTTTGATTCTACCAATATCTTTGTAATATGGATGAATGTGCTCACTAGAAGTCTCTGATTGATCTTCTTTTCTGAGTGTCTTGCTATTGTGCCTGGGGCAAGTATGACCACAGCGTGCTGGGCTGGAAGGGCTGGAATTACTTGGAAATGACCCCAGTTCATCTATTTATTGAGTCAGCCCTCACACCTGCATGAATTGCCATTATCAGTACCGGTGTTCCTGTTTTTGCAAATAGCTTCGTTATCTCTAGACGAGAGCGAAGGTTTTGTCTCTCCCCTGAGTCTGGGAGAGCTTGAGGTCTGACTTGTGCCTGTCACATTACACAGCTCTGCAAATTCCAGGCTTCATTTCAGAGCTGCAGTTGGCAGGAATGACAGAGGTTGTAGCCTGTCCCAGTGTTCGAGTTTATTGCCAATTTGTCAGCTTTTTGACCGTGCTTATGCAGAACCTCTTTGTGGACACCTGTGTTACGCAGGATGCTTAGCTGTGCACGGGTTGCTGTTTCAGCACATGAAGGTTGTCTTTACTGCTTTGTGGTGTTTAGTGTTACTATTTGAAGCTGTTTAGTGTGTGAGCAGAGTTTTCATTCTCAAAATATTTGAGCCATTTTCTATTTCCCCCACCCAGGTAAGGACCTTTACATGAGCTAAAACCCAGGTATTATGACAATACTTTTCCTGGGTTGCTGAGACGGTGGCTGACCCCAGGAGGTAGTTATATGCTTGAGGATATTCAGACTTGTAGACCAACATTATCAAAGCAATCAGCTCTTACTGTGAACCTTGCAGGAACTGGCTAGACTTTCAGGAGTGCCAAAAAGTGGCTTGATGAACCACGAGGTGCTGCTCCGTGCTGAGCTCTGCTGAAAAACCATCTGGCCGCTTCGTTGCTTATGTGAGACCTGGGCTTTTTGACAGGCTGCTGCACAAAATTCCAGCTCTTCCTCTGTCCTCTTGTCCATAAGGTCTGTACCGTGCTCAAGAGTTGCCCTTGGAGTAGCATGCTTAAAAATCAACTGCTGTCCTCATGCCCAGGAGTTTTGTGCTTTGGAAAGGACTTTTAATTGTGAGTTACGGGGCAGAAGGCCAAATGTAAAGACCACAGGCTCTACGGATTTTGCTTCCTGCACAATGTACCAATGAATGACTTGAGTCTTTGATGGAGAAGCTGATGCCTTATGAAATGCCTGTTTATTGGCATTAATTATTTTTTATTAGTTACAGCATCCATAGTCCGTTGGCAGTAGAAGAGCCCAAAGTAAGAATATTAAATCTTCAGAAGTTTTTCAAAGCTTGCATTTTTCATAAGAAGCTTGTGAAGCTTCAAATCTAAAGCTTCCAAAGCCTTTTTCTTATTCTTCAGAAGTGCCACTGAAGCTCTTTTTTAATTTTTAGTATTTTAGCTGAAACTATAAGTTTTATACATCAAAAAAAAAAAAAAGTTATTTCCCATGCATTTCATTGGCCCCAATTTTCAGGTCTTTAGCTGGGTCAGCTGGTTTCTCTCCAAGCACTCGCTGCACTATATAGACCAGGTATGTGTCCTCCGTTGTGCGTTTACTGCCATTTTCTTCTCTGATTAATGCTTTACCCTGTGGCTTGTAGCACGCTAAAGCATGGGCAGCTTTTAAAGGTGCTCATTTGCAACTGGAGTTTTTCCAGTTAGGACAATACTTGACCTTCATAGTTGTTGAATAACTTTAGAGAAATATTTAACAGTTTCAAGGAAATGAGTGGTGGTGGGAACTTAACAAAGACAAAATGGATGTGGTATCTGTGTGGTCAGCTAGCAGCGGTCTTTGCTACAGCTGCAAGGTCATGTTTTAAAGCTCGGAAATGAACTGGAAGTTCGTGCCGGTATTTTGGTGGGAATACAAATGCTGCTTAGCTGTATTGCGTGTTGGTTTGGGAATGAAATGTTTGATACTCTTGGCTCTCTGTGCACCTAGGGTAAAAATGAAAGTTTCCTTTTTTCAGGGTGGCTGTTGTTGTTTGTGTGAACAAAATCGTTAGGGTGGGATTGTTCGCACTGCAAATAGAATACTTTATGCCAAGGATTTGTTTGATAGATTGCTGTGCCTTTAATCTGGAGTGCTGTGTGGAATTTTCTGGAAGAGCAAAATGGGAAGTCTGCTGTTGGCCACAATTTTTCAGTTCGTATTAAAGCAAACACGCAAACCCCTATCATCTTGACACCACTGCCTCTGTAGGGAGTAAGATGCAATAATTTCCCATGGTTTGTTTATGTCTGTATGTACATGTCTCTATATCAAAGTCATCTGTCCATATAGTGGTTTATCTCGTGTATGTTATATTAATTATGAAATGCATCAGGTAGACTTTGCCAGCTTGGGCAAAAATACAGCAGGCTGTGATTGCAAACAACATAGTTAACGTACATTGGGATTGAGGAGCACCGCGTGCCACAGGGTGTACGGGAATCGGAAGGTTGATCCACTTGGGCAGGGCGAATGCAGAGGAACCTGTCAGCTGAAACCTCCTGCAGAAAAAATAATTTGTCCTCACCCTGTAACCTTTGTTTGCTTAATTGTCTTATTTGTCTGCTTAGGCTATCGTTTGATGGAGCTTTTGTACTGCAGTAAATCTGTTTTTGTTTATTGGGCCTGTTTCTTTCTTTAATTTCTGTTAATTCCTTGCCTGTAGCTTTCTCAGTTTGACCTGCGTTTTCCCTTGTCATAGTTGTTAGGAATAACAATCTTTTAAAACGTGAGTCTGTTATAATTCCAAGAAATCTCTCTATTGAGAAGGTGAATTTTTTGATCGGTTTGATCGTTCAGTCTCAGAATTTTTTTCTGCAGTAGGAGCACAAAGTTGTCTTTCAGGTTCCTTCAGGCTCACCCTAAGTTTGTGGTTCCTGTTGGGATATAGTGTCAAGCTTTTATCCCCATCCTGCTTCTGTTCGTCCTTATTCCGTAGGGATTGTTTAAGGCTTAGTGCTCAATGAGCAGCAGAGGTAGTGCTGGCTTTACTCTCTTGCAGCATTCCAGTTTCTGGAGGAAGGATGGATATTGGTCACAGTGCAGGTCGGAACTTAGAATTAGTTTGTGGCTGATGTGTTGACTCTAACATGGTTACTGGTATACGGACTTACCAATCTCTGATCTCTATAAAACCTATTTTTGTCATTAACTACATCTTTCCTCCCTGGTTTACTCCGGGTCATCTTTGTATGTACAGTCTGATGGCATGTTAAGTGTGCTGGTGTAGTTCAGTTTGTTTTGTCTCTCCTTAAATACTAGGGGAAATTAAAGATAAAGCAATAGTTCAGGGTTAGGCTCCTTCCTAAAGCTTAGCTGAATATCTGTTTAGAAGTGCCCTGAACTAACTTGTGAACCACTGCAGTGGTTAATGTTTCGGAAGTGAAGTTCTGCAGTGGGAAGGGTGAATGAAAAAGCCAAGTGTAGACTTGAACTTGGCAACCTCTGGAAGTCAACTGAAGAGCTAGGAGTGGAGGAAGATGACCCCTAGGAGGGGTAGGATGTGCTGCAAGGATGTAATATGTGTGAAATGCCAGTGTTGATAGCAGCAAGAAGAGGGAAATACTGTAAAAATTGTGCTTTGAAGCTGTTTGCACAACGTGGTATGCACCGATCAACAAATTTGTGCATGGTGGAGCACAAACACCTTATTTGAAATGCTTGATGATTATGTGGTGCCTTAAATTTCACGTGAAACCACAGGGGTTAGTTTTTCCATTACAAACTATAATAAACACAAAAATATATAAAATCCGTTGCTGTCAGTATCCTACGGGCTCTCACCCTGTGTTGCCAGAGCGGCACTCCAATGCGAGGGCAGGTGGGGCTGTGCGTACAGCCTTCGGCCTGGGAATTTCCTGAAGGGAATGGGTTAAAACACGACTAAATTTGCCAGTGTGAGTAAAAAAGGGTCAAGGTGAAACCTAGACCTGCAGCTTGCTTTTTACTCAGTGTTTTTGTTATTTTGTTAATGCCCTCAATCGCCCTCCCCCATGTGTTTGCGAATGAAGCGATAGCCGTAAGTATTTGCTCCTAAACTTATTCTTTGTGGCCGCCTGAAGTGTTTTCCCCTTACGCGAGATGGTCGCTCGAATGACAAGAGGCTTCTGGAGCAGTTGCAAGTCATGGTTAGGCAGGGTGTGCCGCTCAGGCCTTGGCTAACGAATGTTTTCCTGTGTTGTTTTTTCTCTCCTTGAACGACTTCTGTGCATTTCATGGTAATGGAAGTCAAAAGAATTTTTTTGATGCTATTTATCCAAATATGGAAGGGATGGTTGTGTAAAAACCCCAGAAAAAATGGTTTTAGTCTGAAAAATGCCAAGGCTTTTTTGTTTTATTTTTAAAGCCCAAACAAACCCTTTGAGATCCTTGGCTGGGTACATAATAGCATG
Organism: Nothocercus julius; assembly: GCA_013398735.1. Lineage (NCBI taxonomy): Eukaryota > Metazoa > Chordata > Aves > Tinamiformes > Tinamidae > Nothocercus > Nothocercus julius. Next base: position 4,952,182 of record VZSV01000011.1, on the reverse strand, counting down.
AAATAGTCCATTTCTTTCATTCTGCTCCCTAAAAATCAAATTCTTTATGCATTTAAAGTGGGAGTTGAGGCAAAAACAGCGTTTAGCTCTGCTGACCTATATTTGTGGAAGGAGCCTTGCAAACTTTGCAAGAAAATACTGTATACTCCAATAAAACACAGGCTAAAATCACTTTGGGCTTCATCTCCTTAATGAAGAATTAAGGATGTTTAAGCACTTTCCAGCCGGATTCAGACTGCTCGTGTGGCTTGGAGCTTGGATTTTGCAACTTGCAGTTAGTCGCCATGAAGCATGAATGAAGATGGCCAGCAAAGCCAGCAAGGTTTGGTTGTATTGAAAACTTACCTGATTTCAAAGTTTAAGATGCCTTTTCTTTAAATTCAGTCATTCTTTATAGTGTGTAATATAATGGTGATCATGCTGCTTATTGCTTAAATGTGGCACAGATGTTGTTTTCTGTAACATTGCCTGACATATTTAAAAAGGGAAAGGCAGTAAAAGAATTTATGCTCTGCAGAGTTGAGTGTGTGGAGCCCATTAGTTTTAGAAAGTGTGAAGGGTTCATTACAGCTGGAACTTGCACATCTCTGGAAGGCTGATCTGCAACGTGGAGCTCTTCAAGTAAAGAATTAGTGTTGTGTCGTTCAGAGTTTGTGTTGTATACCTTCTTGGGGACCTCAAATCAGAACTCTAGTAAAGTATTTGCATGTGTAAAGCTTAAACAGATGTCTGTTATTTTCTACAACTGAGATCTAATCTGGAAGGATATTTAGTACAATAAGATTTTGTCCAAAGTTAAGTTTCACAGGAGAATCAAAACTAGTGCTAGGGGTTATAAGAAACTAAAGGTGCAATTCATCACTCTGCATGGGTAGTACTGAATATTTAAGTATTTATATTATTGCAATGAAAACAGAGCTCTCAAAGTGGCCTTGTGAAGAGCTGATGGAGGAAATACAGCTAGAAGTATTTGGGGTTTCAGTGGTAGAAAACATTGCTTGCAGCCCTGCAGTTTCTTGGTGGAATAGGTCTGAAAATAGAGCCTTCTCCTTTTAGCATTTCTAATGACATCAGAAGTGTTAAAATATTCTAAATGCAAAATAGGTAAATATGAAAATGGTAAATACTGTATTTATATGTAATATAATTGAATTGAATTAATGGCGCCTCCAAGAGTTTGTTTTATAAACATCAGTTAAGCCGGACAACCCACTTGTCCCTAAGATACAGAGGAGCAAACTGGTTCAAAGAGAAATTAATGAGCTGCTAGATAGGTGGGCAGGAAATGAACCCCCAAATGCTGTTCTCATGCTGCCTGTGTCTGTGCGTGCGCACGCGCGTACGTGTAGGGTAACAGGGTGACTGCGGTGAAGGGAGAAGGGGAATAACGTCCGCTTTCATTAAGCATCCTTTTGAACTCCTGATACATTAAAGATGATGCGAATGATTTATTTAAAAATAGTTAGAGAAAGAACAAGTGAACAGTTATGAAACCAAACAAAAGAAAACCTGAAAATATTTTGGACTTGTTTCTGCCTGGAGCACAATATTTTAAATTAAGTTTTGCTTTTGTGCTCCTCTTTGCCCTTCCCCCCTGCTGGGTTATCTACTATAGGAAATAATAAATTAAGCAAAATAAACCTTAAATTATAGTCATAGCAGGTTGGAGCTGCGGTGTGTTGCAGGATTACACTCCATCTTGGGTATAAATTTTATCAAAGTCCTTGGGCCTGGCATTTTCTTCAGTAAGAAAGCCAGGGCAGTGACTTCGGGCTTGACTGCCCCAGCCAGGCTTTAACAGCCTTTTGTTATTACAGCCCTGCTGGAGCCGGGTGTCGATACTACGATCTTTGACATGATTGAGGGCATCTTATCTACCTATTTCACGCTATTAAAGGCAAGGTTTCTTTTGCTAGTAGTTGCACAAAACTCCTTAAGGATATTGCAGGGTCCTCCCTTTCTTGTGTCCAGTGAAACCTGTGTAATGCTTAATATGTGAGATACCACTCTGAAAATGTACTCTTTTGGCTGAAAAGAAATGAATGAAAAATACTTGTCTAAAATAGAAGGTTCATGCTGATGCAAGCTGTGTTTACTTTTGGAAATTCAGTTTATTAAACTCAAGGCTGCAGAACTCCAGGGATCAGTGATGCTGTCTGCACATCACCTTACGCACTGCACAAGCAGTTTTTCAAAATTACTTTTTTAATTAAAAGTTGTATCAGTTTAATGTGAGTTAAAGGAAAGTTCATGGGCTTAGTGTTGTCTGAAACCGTGTTGCGGATTTGGAAAAACCTTCTGCCTTTATAAGCTTATCCAAAATAGCTAATATGCAGGTGAGGAGAGGGGAAGCTCCTGTGCTGTGTGTCTGAGGAATTACAGGGTAAAGGTATTTATTGATTATCAGTCAAGCTCTGCTTCCGTTGTTCTCGGAAATAGCTATGCTGAGCTGAATAGGAATATGAACATAAGGAAAACGAGAAGGACTTGAGGTACAGCCGAGGAAAGTCAATACCCAACTTATTTAAATGTCAGCTGCCTGGAAGAGCTCTGCTCAAAAGCTGTACGGGGAGATTAGGTCTAAGACATAATGCACGGTGTGTAAGGAAGGGAGAAAAGATTGCTGAGCAAGTCAGGTGCTGTAGGGAATGCGTGTGAACAGAATATATTAAGGAGGAGGAAGGCACGAAGAAACTGCTGACTGAAAATTACATCTGACAATTAGTTTTGAGCAATTAATTGGAGGAGCACATGGCTTTTGGACTTGGGAAGACTGTGATCATAGTTGGTGGGCGATGTGATCCGTTTTAACAGCGTTATTCATCGGAGCGCAGTTGGTTGACAGGGACAAGTAACACTCATTACAAATCTGTTTACTACCTCATCTACATTGTTTGCTTAATTTTTTGAATGTATATGGAGGGGGTCTGGGTAAGTATCGGACTTGGAATTTAAAGTACCCTGGCTGAATAAAGCCAAGAGGCCAAAGTTATAATTGTGTGGTATTTGTGAGCTTAGCTGGATTGGTATTCGAGGAGAACTTGATCCAGAAAATGACTATTTGATCAACTGTTTTGTAGACTAATGAGCCTTATTCTGAATTTCATTTCATTTCATTTTCATTTTGAAAAGTTATCCATTAACTGTGCTTTCTTGTGAGAAATAGCGGTGTAACAGTTGTGCCAAAATTAAAATTAGGTTGAGCACTCTTGTAAAGAAAACATTATAAATGTCAGTTAGTGCCCCCAAAATTTAAGCTGAAAACGGGTGATGCATCGACTTTGGGGGGAAAAGGAAACCTTGAGTGTGAGACGCTGCGTGTCCCCTGGTGTAGCGCGGCCGGGCGGCAGCCAAGGAGAGCTCCTGCACCGGGCTCCGATGCGAAGCATCGCCGTACATCTGAGCAACGCTTGTCGTCACCTCTGGGGGTTAGGAGACCACATCATGGTGGTGAACGTTGGTCTCATCTTAGTTTCTCAGCCCCTCGGGGCTGCGTAACAGCAGTGCTGTGTGCCAGGTCATGAAGCCGTTGGCATTAGGAAGACCTGGGTGGAGAGAGGGAGTTGCGGAGCATCCCACAGCACTGCAGCCCACTGCAGCTCAGTTGGGTTTTTCCTTTTCTCTGTTGGGCGCTCACCCGGGTTTGAATGGAGCCCGATGTCTTATGTTAGGGAACTCAGAGACTTGTACATCTGATAGCTGATGGACTGGGCAACCGTGTACTAGACTAGACTGTAGCTGGCAACTTTGCTTCTCTGTCGCAATGGAATTTGTAGTGTCAGTCTAGGATGCGAAAGCTGTTTCTTGAACCAAGTGCTTGCCCAAGGCTGCAGAACTATGACCATTGGAACAAAGGACAACTGCAAGAGTTAGGGCTCTGGTCTGAGTGAGAGGGATGTTTCTTGGCTTTTGCCATCGAGCATAAGTGTGCAGGAACATGTATACTGATATTTGTATCATTATCATTGTACATTATGGCCTTGTGCTACATTGAATGCAAACTTGTATTTATTAAAAACCATCCCAAGTGCAGTGCCTGCTTCTGTGCTGCAGGGAGGGGGAGAGAACAAGTAGCATACAACAAGCTTTGTGTTGCCTAGTGCTCTACTGCAAAGCCCTCTGAGTGGGCAATATAAGAACCCCTTTACTCTAGAAAACGGTTTATTGTCCAGGAGATGACCAAGCAGGCTAAGCTGGCGAGCCAAATGTTTAACAAATAGATGGGATAGAAGATGCACCTGAATTTAGGCTCCAAAGCAGTCATCGTAAGTTACTGTCTCCTGCACTGATACTACGCTGCAGTCTTCAAAATGCATTAGGGCAGTAGGACAGTTGACAAGGAGTCAAAGCAGTTGGTGGCTCTCTAGTTTTGATGGAGAGCTCTTCATGCTAGCTTAGGCTAGCAGATGTAGCATGAAGAAGGTGAAGGAGGTTGCTGAAAGTTGGTATTTTTGGTGGTGCATACAGAAGATTTCATATTGACTGCAGAGTACTGAGGAAGAAGCAAGAGGGATAAATATAAGAGACCTTTGAAAATAGGTTTATATTTAAAATGCAAAGGAGATATCACTTAATGGTCTGAGTGCAGGAGCCAAGGAACTGCACTGACACTAACTTCTCTGTTGGCCACAGGACAGTGACACAATTTTTCTGCCCCGCTGACCTGACTTGTTTAATGGACCTATTAATATGATTGTATTTGCTTCCCAGGAGTGTTATGAAAATTAAGGTCTGCAAAGTATGTTGAAACAGAAAAGTTTCTAAGTGCTGAGTGTTACTGCAACTATTGCTTTGAAAACTTGTCTATTCTAACAAAAGTATTTCCTGTGTGCTAGTATTGCCCTTTTTGTATTATTTCTGTGGCATCTCTTTTACTCTTTCAGTATACAGACTTTTAATAAATCACTGTATTTTATCCTATATTGGAAACTCATGTTTTCAGTACGCATGTTATTACTACAAAATGGGAATAGGAGACAAAAAAAATCTTGTGCTGGTGAAACTTCAGGGTCGTTACTTTCCCAGCAGAGCAAAGTCTGTGGATCATTTATCCTCAGAGACGTGTTTGTGATGATGCTCCCTGAAGTCTATTTAAAGATGACGCTTAGAGTGGAGTGTTTCTTGCAGATCTTACTATGCTGGCTGCATCTTTTTGAGGAAATTGAGAAGGAAATGGGCTAATGGAAGTGTAGGAAGGATGGACTTGGAACTGTGGCATGAAATCTTGAGATAAGAAATACTACTCTTATCTTCATTTACTGAGATAGGGATGGTAACCACAGGTGTGTGTTCCTGAGGGATGAGTGTCTTTGAGACTTCAGTGGAAGCCTTTTGGAGCGGCCAACCGCTAGCAGCTCTTCTCTAGAGCAAGCTCTGCACAATTTGCATCAGATATTCTAAATGCTGAAAAAATAAACTTTGGAAGCTTTGTCCATAAAGCTTTCTGTCCTTCTTTATGGCATTCAGTAATTAAAAGGTTCACGATACTCTGCAGAAGATTTCTGTTCTAGTAAAAGGTGGCGAGATCTTTCTGCCTATTACTGTTGGCCAGGATTGATTTCCTGTCAAAAAGTGACTTATTTTAGCAATTCCTTCAAAAAGCATCTGGGGAGCCAGTTGAACCTAAGCTAAGAGGCACTAGAGTTGGGAAGAACGCATTCTGTAGCATTTAAACTAGACATTTCTTGGAGGACGTCCTTCTGCGTGTTGATCTAGGTCGACTGTAGGTGGTATTAAAATCCTCGAGTGTGACTGAAAGTTGGATTAAAATTGAAGGGAGAGATCAAGGGGAAGAAAATAGGGAGGAGTGACGAATTTATTCCAGCTGGGCACAAAAATACCATGTCCTCTCCTTTTCTCACCTAAAGTGCCTATAAATGTTGCTTTTGCTGGTGGACGTGCTCTTCCTCTGTTCTCTTTTCCTTCTTGTCCATAAAGGTTATCTTGCTTCTGGTATCTGAATTCACACTGAGAATAGGATGAATTAGGGCAGGTTTGGGTTCTGATAGCTCTCTTTTAATTCTGCCACATAATGGATATGAGCAGTACTTGCATAATAATATCCTGCTATGTTAATAGATTTAATAAGCCAGAAAAAGTGGGAAGAGGTTCTGAATTACCGAAAAAGATTACACCTAACTAAAGAAGTTTACAGGAAGCTCATCTCTCTGAAGGAGATTCAGATGGTAGACGCAAAGTGCCTGCGTGCTTGGAGAAGAGAAAATGCAATTGGCCATCCTAATCAGAATGAATTTCCCATTAAAAAATAAATTTTTATGTGCTGTTGGATTGTACTGGTTTTATGTGGGCTTCTAGTTAAACTCTTGTAAAAATATAAACAACACAGACCAGATTTTGTTGTTGTTATTTTTATTTTTTTTTAATGTTCGAATGTAGATATGTACCCGTGTGGAGGATTACAACTCTGTGTGTGCCCAGCGAAAACAATCAGTTCATTAATGCTGTTTTGTTAGACCTTGCCCCCCTCTCGCCGCGGCGATAAGGGACCTTAATTAGATCCCAGAACAAATGCTGGAGAGTTTAACAAAAGGGAAAAACATGGGGAGGGGGTGGAGAAATACGGCGATATTGTTAGCAGCTCTATGCAGAGAGCTGCATCCTGCAGAGGAGAGGCTGTGGTTTGTTGAAAACATTGGTTTTCTTTCCCTAGTATGGAGTGTGTGCTGGTAGCTGCAAGCATCTGTGGACAGTGTATGGACTTGGTACCGGCAGCATTATTCGAGCCAGAACCTGCTCCTTGGTGTGGGCACCTATCAATCTGCTAGGCAGACTGTGGGAGCAAAGTGATAGTCGCAAATAAAAAATATATCCTTAAGTGTGTTCTAGGTGCTAGTGATGTTCCCTCATGGGAAGGGGCCAAATTGTTGAGTTGATTCGTGTGTTCTGCTGTGTTAAGGAGGATGTGTGCACTGGGAAGAGTGAAAAGGGAGGAGGATTTGGGAGATATTTGTGAACACAATCAGCAGAGAAAGTTTAAGTGAAAGGGGGAAGTTACGATGCTAAATTGTGGAAAGGAAGATTGGCGAATAGTATTAGCTTTTATTTAAAAAAAAAAAAAAAAAGACCCTTTTCTATATGGAGCAAATCTCCATGTGGATTCTATGAAAGCAAGCACGTAGAAGCATAAGCTTATGTATTGTCATGTGCATACAAGCCTAAATATATTTATGTATATTAAAAATATAACGTTGCCATTTCTAGTAAGAAAAGCTAGGTTATTCTCTTTGTTTTCTGGTTGTCGGTTATTCAGGGTACACCTTCAAAATTTTCTTCACAGTCGTGAGAGGCAGAATATTAACTACAGGTTAGATGTTCATCTTTTTATTAGCCATATTTGCAGCTTGAAATTTGAAGACTCTGGCTATCAGCTCTCATGCCTTTGTCTGTGATCATATATCTCCATACTGCCTCTATAATTATAGTTCATAATTACTCATCATTTGGCTTTCTTTTCAGTAAGATAAATAATCTTATCTCCTTGAGTGTCTCATAGGAAGTGTGCATTCCAGGTCTTAAGACATTCCTGATATTGTTCTCTGAGCAAGTAATTTATTAAATTTGCTTTTCTGGTTTTCCATGTCAGCTTGTCTGTATTTCAACATACATATCTTGAAGCACAGAGGAAGCTGTTTCAGGTAAAATTTGTTGCGTTACAAGAAGCTAATGTGTGAAAGGCAAAATATTGTCACCTGAAAGGGCTATAAAGAATTGCTTGCCTATTTCGCAAATACTTTAAGAAAGTCCAGTGAAGAGCAAGTGTAGTTCCCTTATTTTTTTTTTAAAATATGCTATGAGTTGTCTTCTGGAAAGCATGCATTAAACTGCGAAGATACCAATATATCAAGAAGCCAGATCACTGTGGACCTATAGATCTGTTTTCTTTTTAATGTATTCATATCATGTACTAGAACAGTAATATCAAAGGCAACTGATCTTTCAGTGAATACAGCAATGTCAGATAGCCTTGATTTTGTGAAGGTAGCCTTCGTATAATGTTTATATACACTGAACTGAATGTATTTTGGTGAAGCAAGAGGATCTAGACTTTGTCGTATTCGTGATACGAAGAGAACACTTGACTGGGTTGGGTAATGCTATTTAACAGCTTGCCCTGAAGTTACATGCCTTAGGAAAAAATAATTTATCATAAAATTTTATTTGCTGGCACCAGCATAAGTTATGTAGAACAAAAAGATTTATTTGCATTTGGTTGATTTTAAACTGTTTGATCACCTGTTTGATTTGGTTGATTTTAATCTTGATAACTTTGGTTATTGAGCAGAAAAGTTCAGCATTTCCCACTGGTTCTTTCACCCTGCTAGGTCTGAGTCGAGCAGTCCTGCAGGAGCTTCACTTGAACAAAGGTGACTTTGTTCCTCCTGCAATGTATGCAGGAAGGAGGAGCTATTTCAGGTTGGCCAGGTAGATTGTATCTTATGTATGGACATACACAATAGGAAGGAAAAAAATTTGCCCTTTCTTTTCACTATTTCCAATAAACATGGCCAGAATTTTTGTTCAGGGTTAGTAAAACCTCCTGTGCAATTCTTGCTGTCTTTCACGATCTTGGAGAACAAATCTAGAGACTATGGAGGTCTTGGACATCCAGGCCTATGCAATTATAGTTTCTGTTTTTCAATAACAGAAAAAGAGGCTTCCTAGTAGAATTAAAAGGAAAGTGAACTTATTTGGTTTAAATCTTCCAACGTTCCCTCCCAGGTTGAACGTAAGGATGCATGCTTAAACAGTAAGTCTTAATTATGACAACAAGTAGAGATATGCGGGCTCTCAATAGAAAGGGATTATAGTTAAATATGTATAAGATGGTTATAGTTTAAATACCTTAATAAATTAAGATAGAAGGTAAATGAAGGGGAGGAGACTTGGTGTTTCAAATGGATGGCCCACAGGAATGAGGACATGTCTGCAGCAGTACCACTGCCTGCCACTTGATGGGAGTTTGATATAAACCGTTGAGTAGATCTCACTTCTCCCAAGGTCTTGGTCTACAGAATTGTTGTCAAATAAATGTTA
>VZSV01000011.1:4903377-4943083 GCA_013398735.1 Nothocercus julius | reverse complement strand
GCTCCATTCGATACTGATAGAGATTACAGGATTATCAGTAGTAAATATCGTTAGAAATAGCAGTCCTTGGGAAGACGTAGTCAGGAGCAGAGACTGAGTCCCCTCATCTTTAAAGTCTAGGTTCCTCTTGAACTTAACGGGCTCAGTGGGCTCTGGTGGAGTGTGGAGCAACAGAGGAAAACAGAACAGCAGGTACTGAAGTGGTCTTTATTGTTTTAAAGCTCCATGGATTCCTTTTGTATAGCATGTGGTGATCACCTTGTAGTTCTGGGGAAAAAGGCAGGCACAGAACAAGCCAATTATGAAATTTCAGTGTAAGTTGGAGTCAGTTATAATTTGTAATTTGAAAGGAATAAAGTGGATAGTTTTGTTTACATCGTCAGTACATTGTAAGCTATTAATATTAATTAATATTAATTTTGCTTTGCAAAATCTTGATTTTTTTTTTTTTCAAATTCAAGTCTAACAAATACAGAGTAGGTGCAGTGTCAAAAGAAAGGAATGAGAGGTGAGCAGATGTTGGAAATATCGATTATTAATGTGATTTGGGTACAGTGCACGCTTACAGGAGTGACTTTAGCAGTTGTTGGGAGAAGCTTCACTGCAGATCGACATCATTCTTGGAAGAAATCTCTTCCTTCATGACTTTTGTCTTTCCACAAAACGCCTATTTCGATTCCTCTGGAATTAGTCAGCCTCTCGAATTGGATAGTCCCATGGACTCCCTGGCCTTACTGTGGTGACCAGGTGTATGAGCAAGGGTTAAGAATTCAGTGACTGACCTCAGTTAAAGTTGCTTTTGGATTCCTGGCAGGCTCCCATGAAGATGGGAAGTGCCCATGCAAGGTCTTTAATAGTGTAATCAAGTAAGCTATCAGATATACTTTAGTCTTAAAACATGATATTATTAAATACTTTTTTTTTTAAAGAAGCTTTTTCTTCCTCATGGCTTTTAAGTGTTTTGTGACTATGAGTTTAATATTTAACTTCTAATGACTTAATGTCTTGTGGGAGAGTTGTTAGAAATGAGTCTAGTATCTCAAGCTCAGTTTTTGAGTAAAAACCCAACCCTTTGCTGATTCCCAGCAGTGGATGTTTTCTCCATTTGAGGCAACTACAGAGAGCAAAATGAAAGGTTGCAAAGTGCGAAGTGCTTTCATCCCACGAGAGCTGCTCACCGATCCCATCCTCCGCTGCGCGTTGGAGCTGTACTGGTGTATCCCAGATATCCTCAACTAAATGACTTAACAGTGGAAAACCCTTTCATACATGGTCTGGTTTCCACCTAGTTCAATAGGTAATTACAAACATTAGTCCTTGCTTGAGAGCTATGTGAAACTGTGTATGTAATTAGTATGTTGTGTGACCACCATAAGGACTCAGTCTGTAGGACCTGGACGAGTGGGTCTTGGAAAGCCCTGTGTGAGCCAGTCCCCTTCTGCAGCTCCCAGTTAACTTCCCCAGCAGGGCTCTGCGAGGTTAGTGGTCGCTCTTTGCTCTGCTTTGTGTAAAAATAGAGGATTTGGGGGGTAATAGGATGAGACTTAAGGAGACATGACCATTATTTCCTGGCTCAAAGCAGAGTCAGTCATCTTTTCCGTAGGCAGTTGGCTTTGCATACAAATCTTGTGCTTGTTAGGTAATTTTGATGAGGGTGGTCCCCTTTTACTTGCAGCGACGAGTGCAGCTCCTTCCGTGGAAGCCCGTGTGAGATGCGTTAGCTGGAGGTGCCCTGGTACCTGTCGCATGAGAATAGTCTGTACTTGTACAGTTGCTGTCGGAGCGGTGTGCCTGCATCCATCCTGGGTGGAGATACGGTGACGTGACTGTAAAAGCAGTGTAGTAACAGCATGGCTGCTGCAGTGCAAATGTGGCATATGAAGTCCTTGGTGGCCTGGCATCTGCTTTTACATGTTTCTCCTATGCTGACTGTTGAAGCCTTGCATTAAGAAATGAAACTCTAATTAAGGATTAAGTGGGTTGAACAGTGTGTTTGCAGTGAGCCTGTTCAAGATCCTGATTCAAGAACTCAGGTGCATTCTCTTGAGAGAATCTCAAAGCATATTTTAAGTGTGTCCAAGAACATGACTGTAAGAGAAAGAAGCAAGGGCCTGTGGAAATGCTATACAACTCACTTAATACTGGATCGGCAATTTTAATCAAGAGGCAAAAGTCACTTGCCCGTTGTATGTGTTCGACCCAGACAGTCGGGGTTTCAAGGTATGTGCTGGGCTCTGGGTTAGACTGCAGCTTGCATTTAATGCTTGTTGTGGGAGAGTTGTGGTGGGGCAGGAAGAATGACCATTCCAGGAGGGGAAAGGATGTCTGGCAGAAAAAGTTTTGGGTGACTCTCTGGATTATTGCTGTGAATGGATGGTTACCCCAGCCTGGAATGGTCCTTTCAGGGGATCCACTGAAGTCATTGTCATAGAGCTCTTACAGGACTGTTTTAGTGCCTGCAAAAGCCTTTTAGAGAATACAGTAGCCTGTCATGTTGGCAAACCCTAGAACCCTTCGTATGGCTCTTTCTTATATGACTTCCCTGAGTTTGTTGTTGGTTTAAGCCAATACGTGGTCAAAGCTGCAGGTGCATGCAAATGGTCAAAATATTAACTTAGCAGGCCAAAAGTGATGGTGTAAAAGGAAGGAGGAGGGAACCAGCAAGACAGAGACTTCTGTAAAAAGTTTGACTGTAGGTTATTTATAAGCAGATGTTTGGAGTGTAAATTTTTCTTCATGTTCTCTGGGAAGTTTCTTGTCTCTTCCTTGTCTCTTAATGACAACATAACAGCACAGCTTCCGAGGCTGCTAGGAACAAGCTCTACGTGCTTTGCTTCATAAAGAAACTCAACACAGAAACGTCAAATATCTGTGTATCTGCCTACAGGTGCTACCCGCTCTTGATGTCCTTCATTTTTAGCCAGATCTACTGTAAAAATAAGGGAGTGGCCCTTGCTGTGGCTGGTGGCCCACTGCTGTGGCCATGGCGAGGTACTAGTGACCTTCTCGAAGGAAGGACTCTTTCCATCCTTTTTTTCCCAGAAGGTAAAGCTGAGGGAGGGAATTTGGTGACCCAGGTTTTCAGAGATGCTCTAGGCTCTCAGCTCCCAAGGATGCCAGGTGAGGGTGATGGGAATCATATGGAGGTTAGTTATTTTGGTACAAACTCATGCGTTCGTATTGAATCAATTCAGCTAGGTTCGGTAGCTGCTTGGAGATTAACCTGTTCCTTGGACTTGGTCCTAGTGACTGTTCATTCATGAATTAGTTTTGGAGTCAGTTTATGTTCGGTTCATAGTACTCCTCGTGATCTAAGAAGGCTTGAGGCAATGGTGGCTAAAAAAGCCGCTGAAAACTGGTTTGCCCAGTCTGTTTAAAACTGTATCTACACTTAGAACTTCCTTAAACCTTTCCACAGCTACCTGTCAACCACCTGAGCTGCGCTGAGTAAGTCCAGCTAACAGTGCCAGGAGCTCTTGGCAGCTTAGCAGTTGTCACGTGCCGGGCCCGCTCGGCGTGGGGCCGCGGCTTTGGATGCCAGTGGTTGGGTGTCAGCCCCTCTCGAGCCACACGGGAGGATGGCAGGACTCTCCCGAGTACGTGATGGGGACGTGTTCACCACTGGAATCTCCTCTGCTGGAGGAAGGCTAAGTGCAGGGCTATCAAAAGACACAAATGTCAAGCTAAACCATGTAACAATTTAGCCCTAATTAAGGCCCGAAGCTTTGGTGGTTCTTGCCGAAGCGGGAGGTGGCACTGCTGGTAGGTGGTTGTCAGTGCAGTGCCTCTTGTGAAGTGTTTCTGGGCAGCACTGAAGCTTGGCCGGTTCCTGCCTGGGCCCTGTTGGTCCGACAGTGTTTCCTGTTGCAGCCTTGGGGAGGGTGAGGAAGAATGAGGATGCTGCTTTTGCCGGCTTGGATGCAACAGAGATTGACCTAACCCCAGACTTACTGGCTGAGTTTGACTCGCTTGGGTTTCTCCCTTTGTCCTAAACTCCCTGTTAGAGTTTTAGCGATGTGGATTTCTTGTTCTTGCTTTCTGTCCTAACGCCGCATAGCGTTGTGGTAAAATACAAAATGACTTGTGACACTTGCCATTTCTTTCTACGTGTACGACCTCTGGAATAATTCCAAAGCTCTGGGAAAGAATGAGATTTTCAGTCATGGCCAGGGGGCTAAGGGTGCAAATACCGTTGAGTATCACTGGAATTTATGTTGTTGCTGTAAGTGCTTTTCAAAGTCACATCCAAAATGTATCATTAAAAACAAGAAATGCTTTTAATGTTTCAAAGCAGATATGTGACATTAATGAACAATGAATCGTAAAGTGATTTAAAATATTATTCTTGTGGAAGAATTGTTAAATACATAATTATTGCAAACAGCTGAATTTTGGAGCGCTTTCTTGTCAGGATTGCGGTTTGGGGTATTGATAATCATTCAGCGCCAGAGGGAAACTAAAGGACTGAGTTTTCAGGGCAGAACTCCTTTACTTCATTGTTAATCAAGAATAAATCTCTATATATTCCTACTGAGACAAGAAAATATCCCCAGTTTCCAAGAAATGTTCTAGTACACTGATTGTTAAATGTAAATGAGACCCTGTCATTAAAATCCATAGATTCACAGCACTAAATGACAAACTGCATTTACCACATTGCTTAATGCACCAGTCTTTTATTTTAATATCTCAGAGGTTTGTTATTGCTCTGCAGTGTTGCTGAAGTTTTTCCATGGCTTCAGCTACTGCCTTTCTGGTGTCTCCAGTGAAAGGCACTTTTCCAGTGACCACAGAGCCTCCTGAAAGACAGAGACTGGCTGTCCGTGTGCAGCTAAACTCCTCTGGCTTCGCTTTGCTTCACTTCGCTTTGCTTTGCGTAGCAGCTACGCACTTCTCTCTCCTTTTTAGAACTCATGTGTTCTAAAAATTTCCCATTTTTGCCCTCCTTCCCTATCAGGGACTGATTGCATTTTAACACTGTATACCTATTAATTAGATTTTTATTTCTGAAGTCTTTTTCTAAAGAGAAGCTTGTCCCTTTGGGAATTATCTTCCGCTTTTTGCCAGTGTCTGAGCTGCTAGTTCAAGGAATCCCTCCATATTTATGGCGTGAGGCTCCCCCATTAGCAATTGTAGTTACATATTTAAACATATTTCACATAAGTAATTATGCTTTATGGCCTGTAGCCAAATTGAGTAATTCTACTTCCTAGAAGCTCCAGGAAAAAAATACATATTTAGAACTTGGCTAAAACTTCCCCATAGCTACCTAACAAAGTCGCCCGGAGGTCACGCTGCTGTAGCTGAGCAAATAAAGGTGTTTGAGCCTGAGCTGAAGCTGGGAACTTGGTACCCAGTTTTCCTCTCTGTCCCTCTGTGTCTATTTTCCGTCCCACTCTTTCTTTTTTGATAGTGTACAGGCAGTTGTCAAAAATAAGGAAAGCCTGGGAAGCCCTTTGCGTTGGATAGAGCTTGCTGTGCGTCTGCTGTTGTTCTGCGCATTGCCCGTCCTCCCAAAAGGTTTGCTGGCACTTGCAGAGAGGCTTCACGCACATGCAAGATGGGAAGGTGATTTCTTCTTTCTCTATTTTCATTTTTTTTATGCACTACCTCATGTTAGGTTTAAAATGTGAAGCCATTAAGCAATACAAGTAACACACGTGCCTGCAGAGGTCAATTTAACTGGTATAGCAGCGCCAAAATACACAAAGAACCTATGTAACAAAACCTGATCGGCTTTAGCTTGAGGGTTACCAGAACCCACATCTTTCAGCACGTCGCTATCAGTGTGTTTTTGCAGTTTGGCACTGTTTATTTATTGCAATTGAAGCACAATATTTGTACCTGTTAAGACTTGGCATTTCTTTTTTAGCTCCTTCCTTATAAAGCAGGATTTTGTATCATTATTAAACTGTTCTTGGGGCAAAACGTTGTGAATGTAATTCACGTTGGCGCATATTAGCAACGAAGGAAGGGGGAGAAGGTTTAGTTGTCTGGTTTGCTTGTCTTGCATCAAGGATAACTTTGTAAAAGGAAGAGCTTTCAGTGCTTGAAATTGCATAATGAAAAGGTTCTGGAAATAATTATAAAAATCAAACCGAAATCACTTTGAGAATTTTTGAGCATTTTTTCCTTTTAATATATTTAAATTGGCAGCGGAGTGTAATGCAGACAGTCAGAAATAACCCCTGACGCCCACGCAGGGTATATATAGAGCTTGTATTTACTCTGCTGTGCAAGCATCTACTGCAAGATGGCACATGAAAATGTGAACAAAACAGCACATCCACGCTCCTGGATGCCGCAGTGCTGCTACGATCGGATAAACAGTCGGAGCGGGGAGTGCCTGCTGTGTGCGTGTGTTTTCGATACGTTCCCTGCTCCGGCACTGAGCGCCCGCTGCCCTTGTGCTGGTGCAAGGCTGGAGCGGCGCGAGAGGCGGCTGCGCAGGGGGCTGCTCGGGCTGCACTCGCTCAGCCCCGAGGGGCTTCCTCCCATATTAGCTGCAACCGGCCGCTTCGCTCGCAAACACTCCAGCCTCCAAACGTCCCCTGCTTCGCACTGGTGCGTGTGAGCACTCGGGAACGCTCTTCGGGAAGAGTTCGGAGGATCGCGTGGATTTGTAGCTGGGGGTGATGCTCAGGTTGTGGCTTGCGTTTGGCAGGATGTAAGTCTTGATTTCAGTCCTAAATTCACATAGTTCTTATGTGGCACCGGTTCTATCGTCAGCAGCAATATTAGTGTCCCCTTTTATTCTCTTGCAGGTTTAATCTTTTTGTCTTTCACTATAAAATTGTTTACAGTCCTTGTAGTTATTTATATGACCTTCAGTATGTGAATTAATCTTCTAATTCATTTTGTACTGAATGTGTGGCAGGCTGAGGCATTAGCTTTAAGTGGCTCATCTCAAAGGAGAGGTTAACTCTAAAAACCTCACGTATCCCCTCTGTGAGGAAAAGACAAGGCCAGTTGCAAGCAACCAACCTCTCCCTTCCCTTCAGCTCCTTCACCTCAAAAAATGTCATATTGCCTATATTTGTGTATAGTAATTTAGCATGAAAAGCGATTTAAGCACCCTGAAATGAACGTTTTGACATTCAAGTGGATGTTTGCTTTCACATTTTACATATTTTTGAATATCTCTGTGAGAAATGCATTACAGAAGTTTTGCAACTAAAGTTAGATAAAAATCTTTTGAATGGCCCTAAGACTGATTCTCAGCTAAGGATTTCAAAATGACATCCAAGTCCATTGGCCAAGAACTGGAGATTGAATCCAGAGTTGGTTCCTTCCTTCTTTTTGGATGTTAGAGAAGTATTTGCTTTTTTTTTTTTTTTTTTTTTTTTTTTTTTTTTTTTTTTTGACCCAAAGATTCAACCCTCTGGGCAACGAGAATTCAACATCTACCATGTGAGCAGTTTTTTGGGTGCAATCCAATGGTTCCCTTCAATGAGTTCCTGTTGGAATTAGGAGGAGTGTTCCTTAAAAGTGAAGGTATGGTAGAAAGGGGGGAAAAAGAAAATAATGTGGCTAGTTGCTGGCAGCAGCTACTGTTTGCAAAGGGATGTCATCACCTTCACAATTTGTTGTTTGTAGGAACGCTTTTTTACCTCCCAGTGTTGCAAGCAGCATTTAAAATAAGCAATACTGAGAAAAGATCATCAGGGATCTTGTATTTTTCCAGGCTGTATTTTTTTTTTTTTTCTCCCCCAAAGATATTTGTATAAATTAAATTCAAGCAGTTTTTCCTGTTTTGTTTAGATCGTTCAAGTCACTACGGCAGAGAACAAAAATTTCATTTTGGGACAAGTGTTATTTGTGCATCTCAAGGGGCAGGTTGGGATAGTAGTGTGTAAATTGAATCAAAACCCACTAAATTATAGGAGATTTAGAAACAGAATTTGCCTTTTATTTTATAACCTCGTCCACATGCTGCCATGCCATATAAAAAGTAAAAATAAATGACGCTATTCGCTGGGTTTTCCATCGGCGCTGAACCGGTGCTGTGAAAACTCCTGCGGGAGCAAGGCGGCCAGCGCGACGCTCCGACGCGCGCTCGCGTTCGCCCCTCTTGCCTCGGGACATGTTGCCCGGCCTGGCTCCGCGCGCTCCGCTCCGTCGCAGCGCTCCCGCTGGCGTCCGCTGGACTTTGCTCTTTGGAAGCAACGCGGGGAAACGCGCAGAGCAAGGTGTGGGATTCCGCGCCGCTCCCCTCCGTGTTGTTACGAGCGTTTGCAGAACATATGGTGTGCAAGAGTCGCCCGGCTCGCCGCGAGATCCCGGCACGTTCTCGGCATAGCAGGGTGAGTTACTTTTAAAGCGCCTCTTAACTCTTTGCTTGCTGAATTTCCATCCCGTTGCATTGCCAGGAAACATATGGTTTGTGGTCTCCCCCACCCCATGGGGTGGGGGGCGTTTTTTTGTTTCTTCTCTTTATTTATTTATTAAGAGTGAGACAGAAAATGCTCAACACCACCCCTAATCGTTGGTCATGCAGCCCTTTAGGAATGACATTATTCTAGTTCTTTGGTAAGCTTTTGCACACAGGAACCTCAAATGTTGAATTATGTGCAGGCTAGACCCTGGCCTTTGCGTGTGACTTGGGGGATTTTTGTTTCCCATCACTATTAGTACAGCCTCATTCAGAGCAGTATTTTACAGGCTAAACTTTACCATTACTGTACCTCTCAGAATAAGGTTTCCCACTCCTTTTCTGGGTTTGTTTCTTGGAGATACTGCACTGATTATGAATATTTTATATTAAATTTGCATGTCCTCCTTACCATTGGACCGCTGCACTTAATAAATAAAAAGACAGGAAAAACAGTTGCTATAGTGGCTTCTTAGAGCCCAAATTTTAACTGCTGATTTAAATGCAAGTCTTTTCAAGTTTACCTCTTTCTAAAAAAATCACTAAGACATAGTTGATTACATGGAAATGGTGCGATTAAAGCCTACTTTTATGAGCATAACATGGCATAAAATCTGCAGAACAAACAGGGTTTTTTAAATGTTGATGTGCCTTGAAATGGTCAATAGATATATTTATTGAACTTGTGATTTCTCCCCTGCCCTCTCTACTTGCTTCTTAAGGGGGCTCCAAACCTGCAGACACATATGGGCTGAGCGATCAGCAATCGCCAGACACAGGCTCATTTAGTTTTTACATAAGCAATAAAGCCTAGGTATAATTAAAACTTTTCTTCCTTTTTTTTTTTTTTGTTTTTTTGTTTTGAAAAGTAGTGTAAAATAGGCCCCAGAGTAGAGCCAAGGCTCTGACTTTTCAATACAGTACAGTGAGCAAGGTGACATACAGAGACGAAGGGCGTTGTGTGTCACATCCATGGCAGGCCTAGCATGGGAGCTAAAACCATGGCTTAATTTTACTTTTGACCTTCTTGCCAAAAAGGCAAGAAGGTCCCATTTTCAAATCCAATTTTCAAATACTGAATAATCTCTAGTCTTTTTTTCCTCCATTTTTATATATTTTTGCAAATGCGTTTTACTGGGTCTGGGTCTGCAGCGCGGCGGGTGCGCGGGGACTCTTTGCTTCCAGGGTGCCTCTTTGCCAGGGCTCTTTGACTGAAACTCTGCTGTCTGTGTTAACTCCACGTATAAAAGTAGTTCTTGCGTCCCATTAGCACGGTGGGTTTTTTCCCTTTTAAACTACTAAAGAAACAGGCTAACGCTGCCAATTGTCTCGGAGAGGAGCTAGGTAGCTAGTTAGTGTACTTGTCATGTTCTCCCTCCCCCGGCCGTCTTTCAAAGGAGCGTTAGCAAAGCTGGAGTCTGCAGCTCATTCTTAAGGATAAGTTTACCCAAGACTGAAATCCAGTTTCCTCCAAGGTGAATCAAAGCAGTTGTTAGACTTCCATTTAGCACTGGAACTGAGGAACGCATTCTCTGGGTGCAATTATGGGAAGCGTTGCACGTACGGAGCCTGGCTGCGTGTGGCCAGGACAGTGGGACTCGCGCGTGCTCAGGGCTGGTGGCCAAGGACGTGTCGTGAGGGCGACGTGTCTGCACGTCCCTTCAATGCTTCTTGCAAGCTGGGCTCCTAAAACATCCCCAGCTGCTTCCCATGGGTCTGTGGCTTTAAAAAAGACCCATTTTGTGCTTTTTGCATGATCGTTGTTTGGTGGAGGCACTTCCCACTCACCAAGCTCTCCCCGGGCCAGCGATGCTCTCCTCCCCTTCCTCTGGTCCCTGTGTCATCCTCAGCATTCAAGTGATAATCTCTCAGACTTGCCTAATTTTCACAGACTAATAACGGTGATTAACCTTTTCCATTTTGACATTATAGATAATAAATCAAGCACATTGGTATCGCGCCTTCAATAGTAGAAGTTTTCCAATGAAAACAAAACAAGGCCTGAAAACACCGTGCTGCTGATGGTGTCCGCTGCCCGTCACCTTGTAAATCAGCGCTGGCTGGGAACTAAACTGGGAAGATGCGAGTGCAAGCCTGACGTGCATTCGCCGAAAGGAGCGATTTTAATCATCTGTTCATAGCATTGGCCCTCTTGCTGTTCTGCGATCCCTGCCTCGATGCTTTTGGCTTGCTGAAGGACCACGTCCTCTGGGCTGGAAGCTGCCGCAGGGTCCTGGGAGGAGGAAAGGAGAAATGCGGGCTCCCTCGCCGGGCAGACGGGCCTGGCGAAGCGGCATGCGGGGCCTTGCTCTTCGTGGCTGTGCCTGTGCAGGACGGGGCAGCGCGGCTCCGCTCGCACCGGCCTCCCCCTTACCTGCGAGCAAAGGGCTCGTGCGCAGCTTGTGCTTCTCCCGAGACACAGTTTTGCGGAGATCAACCGGAATCGCGGCTTGTAAGCGTTTGCGTTGCGGCAGCGTCGTCAGATCGCGATCGGGACGCGTAGCCGTCAGAAGTGGCAGATAGGAAAACAACTTGTCACGGGCAAGCTGGATGCCGGCATCTCTCGGTCCCTTTGTGTGTGTTCTCGTTTCCCGTCACATTTTTGCTCCTCCCCGCGAATCTGTCCAGACGATAACACGCAGGCAGCTCAACGTGCGACAGGTATCGTTTGCTTAGCTTTAATTTGTCACGGTGCATCAGAGTGCCGGCAGTCACCTGATAGCTGGAGACCTGACTGTGGTTTCCTTCTCGGAGATATTGTTAATTAAATTTTTTATGAAGGAGCTGAGGCACACCAGCAGTGATCTCCTTTCAAGCAGAAATGTAGCAGGCAGTTCCCAAAGAGACCTCATCTGCTCTCTTCTCTATGAAAATCAATTAGTGTTATGAATGTGTGATAGCTCCTTAAAGAAATCTGTCGTGATGGAGAAGCCTTTACACCTTAGAGTAGTAAAGTGAAGGATGTCTCTCCTGCTCCTCCTTCCTCTTCCCTTTCCCTGGTCCCACTCTGGCTGCTGAGCATCCCTTGGAGTGTCCATGGGATATTCTTTCTGGGCAGATACTTCAAATTTTATTTTATTTTATTTATTTTTACAAAAACCAAGCACATAGTTGTTTTGGTTATTAAGGGCGATTTGCAGATTGAGAAATCCATGCTCCAGTATTGACTATTTCAGCAGTGTCCCCAGGTATGGGGCCTGCAGGACAAATTCTTGCTTCTCTCGCTTGCTAAATAACCCTGTCACTCGGTGAGTGACCCATGTGCGTGCTGCAGATGTGCCATTGCGACGGGCTTGGTTTTCTATTCAAATGCTTTTCTAATTCTCTCTTTCCCTGCAGTATAAACATTATCTCCTTGTTGATTATGTTTGCTTTATGAACTTCCTATCCAAACATTTATGCTGGTATTTTTTTTGCCACCTCTTATTTTTGCATAAGCAGAGCTACACACTGAACAAGAAGGAAAAGAAATCACACTTATATCTTAAAGTGCCTAATAGCTGTGTACTGGTTAAAGACAAAAGATCATTTTCCCAGCATGACGGTGTTACTAGAGTGACTGCAACCAGTGAAAAAGGGCAGTGTTTTTAAGTATGTATTTCTGCCTAAGTCTTTATTTTCCATTGTTGCTGGTAAAATATTTGACATCTCAAATAAGCTTTCAGATGATTTTTCCTAAACAAAATTCATTTAATAATAATAAAAAAAAAAAAAAGCTATTAATTTGTGAAATATAAAAGTTGCTTTAGAAAACACCTCCCCCAAAAACCTGCAAATCATAAAGTAGCGGTTTTCTTTTTTTTTCCTCAGGACACTAAAATCTTATGTATATTGTCCAGTCTTGTCACTTTTGTTCAATGCGTCACGGAGATCACTTTCACCCATGTAAAACGTACGCTTGTGCGGGCACTGACCTTTGAAAATGCAGTGTGTTTTCCTGCAATCCATACGCAGGAAATTTGCACGAGTGTTTAGGCTGCTTTGGCTTTTCCAAGCCCAGGTCTTGAAAGCGAGGCTGTTGTCCCGCTGCCTTGGCTCTAGAGCTGCCTTTGCTCCCACCTCGCCACTTCCAAAAGCAAGGCAGAAACGTGCATCGAAACGCCGAGTACGACGAGGCCCCTTGTTGGCACCTGCTGTAGAAAGAGCTGGAGACAGAAACTGGGTTTGAACTGTCATTTGGAGTAAGTGGATCCATGGCCAGCGTGCAGCCCCCAGCTACGTGGCAAACCGCTCCTGTTAATCCCAGTTTGGAGTAGTTGTTTGGAGTTGTTTGGAGTTTTGGAGTTGTTTGGGCAGTTCGAACAGCGTGCTGCAGGTTGGTGGGTTCTCGTCGTTTCCTTGCAACACCTCGCCTGCAGAAAAGGGATGAGAGTTTGTGCCTGGCTTAAAGGAATATCATGAGGATGAATTGTTATTTGCAAAGTATTTTGGGAGGTTTTTGAGCTGCGTGGGACCTTTCCGCTAAAACATAGTTAGGAAAGTGATTCTGGGTGTGCATGTTGTGCAGTTTATTTAGTGTGTCTTTAGGCAGATGCTTATACGTGGTAGTGAACCAAAGGCAAGCTTGGGGTGGGCTGTGTTCCACTCTCTGGGGAGATCTCTGCTTCTGCTGTGTTATGGACAGTTGACATCAGCGCTGCATGAGGCACAAAAAGGCAAGTTTAAGTTTTATGTTTGTTTAAAGGTAAAAATCATGTGGCAGAAGTTAGTTCCTTAGGGAAGCTTTCAGGGGAAATAATCGTTTTCCTGTAGCTACAAGAACCCCTCCTTTCTGGATTTTTTTCTGGAGCCCACACTGGGCCTGGGAGCCTTCTGGGGCCAGCAAAGTTTTCCTTAAAAAGATTTTGCTGTCGGTGCAAGCATCTCAGTGATGCTCTTAGGAGAAGGGAGGCTGCTCGGCCGTGTGCGTAGCCGTTGGTGGCAGCGTGGAGCGTTGGCGGTGCAACGTTGCGCGACGGGCAGCGCCAGAGTGGCGGTGACAGCTCTCGTTTCCGAATCTTGTGTATGTTTTAAACATTTACATTGAAGGCGAGATTTAATGATCTGGTGGCCGTTGCAAAGCAGGTTATAATGCATTTCCAAGTTCTCCGTGCTCCTGAATTTTGCATGTAGGTGGGTTGAGCAGATCTTTAATTGAGCTCGCAGGAGAAACAGGCGTGAACGATGCAGCTTTCCGAGCTCTATCCGGAGCTTAGCGCCTGCGGAGAGCAGAAACGCACGGAGCACCCTCGTCTCTCTGCCGCCGTTTCCGCGCCGCACCGACTTGCAGGCTGCACCGTGTCCTAGGGGAGGCTGGTGTTGGCAGAGCCAAGCATGACATTTAGGCTCACCTCTCTCCGGTTTGCCTTGAAATGTGTTCGCTTTGGTGTGGAGGAAGAAGTCCAAATACGCAAGAAGTGCTGGGGCTCTTTGGGCCTTTTCCACCTTAAAAAAACAAGTCCAAAGCTGCCCTTCCCCAGAAGCCCTGTTTGCTGCTTGCGATTCCAGCCATCTTGTTTACGAAACGCGAGTACTTTAGTAACAAGCGTGGAAATTGGAGTCTGCCCTCCCGACACCGCGAATAGAGCTTAGTGCCAAACGAGACAGGGATTGACAAGACTTTTCCCATTTGTTTTGCATCACTTGCTGCTTCCCATCAAACCGGCACGCTCAAGGAGGCAGGAAAAGTCCTGCAGGAAAAGTACTGTGTGATCTCCTAAAGACTGAATAGGAGTGCGCGGGCCCGGGGGACGGCTCTGCATTACACAAGTGGTCTCTGCTCTGACGCTGTCAGATGTGCACTCTTTAAAGTTGGACTTTTTTTTTCCCGGAATCCTTCAGGGCCTTAAAAGACCAAAATAAAAAAAGCCTCTATCTTGTGGAGCTCTGTGCTACACAGCAGAAAGATGCTGTGTTTTAGTAAGAAGCCGTTCCCTTTCTTCTCTGCCTCCTGGAGCCCGCTCATCCCGTGTTGACTGAGCCAGGAGTCTCCTGGGCACCTTGGCAAATACAGCCTTGTTTCGTGGGAATTGCTCGGCGCTCCGTGTCTCCCGCGCGCGTTCGCCTCCACGTGGGCCGTGTAGGCTGCGGCAGCGGGAAGGGCCTGCGGACCCGCGGCGCACATGGCAACAGAGTCACGCTGGGGCATTTCGTAAACCGAGGTGGGACGTAACGGTCTCAAGGTGTGGAAAGCCCAGGCTTTAAAAGCACAATTCCCAAGATTTGATAGTCCGCAAAAATAGCCAGCCTTCAAAATGAGCGCGCAGCAGAATTTCAGGCGAAGGAAACCTGTCCGTGCCCCGGCCTCCCGCAGGGAGCTGGCTCCTTTCCGCCTCGCGAGGCACTCGGCTGCTTGGGGCTCATCCTTTAGTGCATTCAAAGCACCTTGGGCGAGATGGGAACAATTTGGCGAGTACTCATAAATCCGACCGGCAGCGCCTTGCGGAGCTTTGCGGATATTTAGGGAAATGATTTAGGGAAGAGCGCACAGCTGAGAAGAGCTGCGGCCGGGTGCTGGTTCCGCCTGTTCTGCACGCTGTGTGCTGCCCTCGGCCAAGCAGGGGTTAATACTGAAGCAGAGCGCCCTGCTTTAGGAGTGAGGGAGAGGAGATGCAAATTACTGTGCATGCTAATTGTTCCTATTTGAAAATTCTTGCAGTGTTTTTCTGCAAACACTTCCATTAAGTAAGCATTAGGTGGCTGGCTAAACTGTTTGCAGAAAATCTCCGCGGTCGTGTGCAGAGAGGCAGCGTTGCATAATGTGAACATGGAGCCTCCGCTCTCTTCTCCGCTCCCCCTGCAGCGCTCGCACGGGCCTTGGGCGCTTCCTCATGAGATGGGAATGGCTCCATGAGAAAGGCGGGGGAAAATCCCAACCCGCGGGTGGGAAATCCACGCTTGAGGTCGGAACGTTTGGATTTCTGCTACTCTGGGAAATGAAATCTCTCATTCCGTGAGAAGCTGGCGGGTGCCCTTAGCGGGGACCAGCCCTGCCAGTGGCTGCCTGGCAGCTTCGTAGGAGCGCCGAGCTGCTTCCAGTAATGAGGGCCTTTCATTAACAAGCATCTTCCATTAATCACAACAAGCGAGGGGTCAGGCGCTGTGAAGGTCCCAAGATGTTGGCTTTCAGGAGCGGTTTTCTGGTTATGCAGGATGGGCAGCAAGGAAAATGGTTCTGCCAGTTCCCAAAGGCTGACTTTTTTTAATTTTTTTTTTAATGTCAGGAGTTGTTGGGTCCCATCAAACATGGTGGGAGCTGCCCCAGCCTCTTCCCGAACTCCCTCTCTTCCCTCCTATGTGCATTCAGGTGAGGCCAATAATGAGACTGGAAGTGGAGTAGATGTTTCGGTGTCATGCTTAAAACCTTTCATCTGGATTGAGCCTCGGCAGCTGTGCTGAACATATGAAAGGTAAGAGGGCAGCTAGCAAGGTTTGCTGTGAGCGAGAGAGAGGGAGGAATAAAACGCCCCGTCCTGAGGCGCTGCTGCCCCGGCCCCGCAGCCGCCGTCCTCGGCGCTGCTGCCGCGTGGAACGCAGAGCTCCGCTTTGCGGGCGACGGCGTGGCCGGGCTCCGCAGCCCCTGCTCGGTGCCCTCCCCGCAGCCCCTGCGCGCGGTGCAGGGCCTGACGTTGCCTGCGCACCCACCGGGATCCCGCCTGGCGCCTTCCCGGTGGGCTGCGGGATGGGGGTGTTGGAATTTCTTGGCATCTCCTGTTCAATTAGCTGCTGCTGCAGACACTGTGTGCTGGTTAGCTTAAGCTGTAAACAAATATTTTGTTTAAAACAAGGCTTTCGCAATCAATAACTCCTTATTTGATCCTTAGATTCTTTAATCTCCTCGCCATGGTCCTTTCTCAGTTTAAACACACACAAATTAGGTTGCAGGGACTGATGGCTCTGCTTGTATCTATCCTTTTGTTTGTGTTGACAGATAATCCCATTACTGCTCTCCTTAGTTTGTTGACTGTGATTGCTTTTATTACAGGTGTCTTGCTCTAAAACTCCTAAGCCTATCTGAGCACTCCGTGGTGCTTTTGGTGCCAAACACCTCCCAGGCAGTGGACAAAACTCTGATGGATATTCTGCACTTAAATTCTCTAAAAGAAGAAGAAGGAAAAAAAAAAAAAGTATGTAGTTCTGAGCAAATACTTGCTTTGTCATCTGAGGTTTTCAAGCCGTTAAACTAGTGTGTGAGGTGGCCTTAGCTAGTGGCAGTGTGTCTGCTAATGAAGTGTGGCTTGTTGGGGGCACCGGGTGGTGCGGTCCACAGCACAGCGTGGTGGAATGAAGCTCTGGACTGGTGGCTTCTCTCTGCTCGCCTCGGCCAGGATGGGTTTTGGGCGAGTCACGTTAGCTCGCGCTCTCAGCTTTGCAATTTGTAAAACGGACCTAATGATCCCGTGCTGCCGGCTGCCGCCTGCCCGCGGTGGCGCATGAAAGCGCCCGCGCCAGAGCCCGGCATTATTTTTATCAATGAGCTGTGCCCGCGGGCGCAGCTCACGCTGGGCGCTTCCGAGTCTGCATCTCTTGATCTTTAGAAGCAGAACCTTTCGCTGTGAACAACCTCCACCCGTTTGGGAATTTGACATCGCGTTAGTGTGAGGAAAATAGTAGATAGTGCAGCCGGGAGCGGCGTCATCTCCCAGGAAACTGAGCCCTCCCGGCTGCCGTTCCTGGGCCTTTCTCCCCCTCCTCTCTCAGCCTCCTCAGTGTGAACCGTGTGTTGTTTCCAGCTTTTATTTTTGCCGTTGTGGATTTAATTGTACGTTGTACACGTGCAGACTGTGTGGAATCGGCTTTGAATCCTTCCTGCAAGGGGAAGAGAAAGCCGGCGGCCGAGCCGGAGCCTGGCAGCCCTAACGTCCTCGAGCGAGAGCCCGTCCTGCCTGGCAGCAAAACGGGAGGGAGCTGCCTTGGGGCCTGAGCTTTATGTGGCCTTGAATGAGGCCCCTGCGTGTTGCTGGCTGGGTTTTGGAGGAGTTTGGCCTCCCTTCTTGAGCACGAGGCCCCCTTCCCTGGGGTTTTCCCCTGGTTGAAACAGCAGAGGTGCTGGAGGGAATCTGTGGGAAAAGCGTAAATGTGGGAAAATCGTAGTTTGGCTGGCGTGGCAGACGCAGCGTCCCCGAGTGCCCTGGGGCTGGTAGTTGTGTTTGTCACCTCCTGTCCCCCGGGACCCCTCGGGAATGTAAAGGGGAGAGCTTGGTGCTGGGGAAGCGCGCAGCGAAGCCGTCTGCTGCGCCCAGCTTGCTCGCCATGCACATGGCAATGGAGTTTATTTCCTCTGGCCCAGACTCGTTTTGTTCTGTAAATCAAAGCTGGCGCCGTGCAGAAGTAGTTTACTAGATCCGTCTATTAGCTTTTTGCTCCAGAATCCACTTTATAGGAAAGGCAAAGAATTCAGGGAAACAACCACAGCACAAGTAAGAATTTGGGGGTCTTTCAACACAAAATGGTGTAAAATGATCTTCCCACCCCCTTGCAGCCTCCTGGGAGCCTCTTGTTCCTCAGCTGTTGCTGCAGCCGCTCAGCACTGACCTTCCTTTTGGGGCCAGCTCTTCAGAGCAGGAAAAAAACTGATAAAGTTACTTCATACCAGATAAATAACTAACGAAGATCAAAACGCTATTTTTTTTTTTTCATTTTAAAAGTAATTTTTTTATATTCAAAGCTGCATAGCCTCATCTTAAACCTGTGATTTTCTTTTCCTCATCTCTAATCTCCTTGACTGTTCGTGAGACATCAGCATGAAACCCACGTATCCGCCTGGAAGTTACGGACCTGCTGTGGTTTCATCCCAGGCTTTAACTAGTCTGTGCTTTTGACAGCTCTTATTACATAAAATTTCTCTGTTTTGTTGGAAAGTCGTTTTCTCTCTTCTGAAAAGCCATTATAAACATCGGAAGCTAGTTGGAAAATCCCTTATACATCTTTTATGGATTCAGGAAAATAAAATCAGGCTTTCTGCATAGAAGGTAGTCTTGCAGAGTAGTGTGCTTCATTTAATGGAAAGTTTCAGGGATACAGGCTTTTTGGAGGCTTTATCGGAGGAGGAGGTGATGGCCATAGAGATTGGCCTTTATGTCAGCAAAAAGTGTCACCTAAGGGAATGCAGCTAGTATTTCATAGTGGAAAATCAGTGGCGTTTTGTATTGCATCTCCTCCAGCACATCTTTCGTTGTGTCACCGATACCCTCTCTCAGCTTGTCGCAGAAATGATCTCCACAAGTTTTTGTGCGTTGCTTTTTATTATGCACGGAGGAGATGGGATTTTTGTGGCAAACACGTGCCTGGGCAGCTGAGGATGGCGATTTGGGTGGAAGGGAGTGGGCTGGCACAGAGGGAGTGCGGCATGAGGCTATCTTTCTTCTTCCTGAAGAATAACATGTGCGTGTTACGCGATTGGGTTTCTTGACTCATTCATGAACCTGTATAAATGGCTTATCTGTCTTGTTGAGCAATAGCTTGTTAACCAGGACCAGGGTATTGATTTAGTTGGGATTTACCTAACAGAAATGAGGAGCTTCAAACACAGCTGCGAAGGATTGTTTTAGAAGAAACGATAGCAAGAAAAACCATCATGTTTCTGTATTTCATCTTAGTCTCATTTGCAAGTAAGCTCCTGCACAGAGTCTCTTTGCAAAGTAGCATGAGCATTAGTTTGGGGATACACACTAGAGTCTGCTTCCCAGCCTCATGATGATAATACAGCAAAAATTAGCATTCTTTGTGCTAACCCTGGGGCCATGCTTTTATTTTTTCCTTTTTACCTAGTTAAATTTAGATAAACACCTGACGTAGCAGCGTGTTAACCCTCAGAGCTGACTAGCTGCTGAAATACAAGTGCAAACAGAGCAAGAGCTGCAGCGCCCTGGCACTCCTGAGCTGAAGCAGCTCCTGTTAGGTGCCCCAAGCTGCCATGCAGAAGACAGGCATAAACTTTGTAGGGCTTGTTCCTTTGGGTTAAGGATGCAGATAACGCATCGAGATAATGTCACCTACTTGGTGAGTAGCGTGTCCTTCGGCAGCCACATTTATCACGTTGCCTCCGCGCTGAGTGCAGCCGTGCAGGGCCCATCGATTCCTTCGTGTTTGGAGGCTGCTTTCATTTCAACAGTGTTTTTAAGGGTCCGGTAGCGGGGCTGCGCTGGGCTGGAGCAGACTTTGCCATGGAGCGATGCCTCTGGCTACCCGGGCTTGAGCAAGAGCTACCGATAGCCCCCAGCGACGAGCAGGCCAGGCCGGAGATGGCCAAGCTCATTCAGACCAAGATGGGTTTTTCCACGGCCTCGTGTTGTGCAGGGTAAGCGCACCCATCACTAGCAGGATTTGCACATCTTGCACATCAGAGGTGTACTAAACATGGTCCCCAGCCCGTGTTTTGCTGTCCTATGGGACAGGGAGAGAACAAAACAAACTCCCCTTCTCAAGATAAATGAGGCAGAGAGTAATTTCCATAGAGCCCTGTAATTATATTCTCCCATTTGCAGTAATTTCATGTTGGAACTTCTTTCTAAACAGTTTTGTAAATGATTATGCAAAAATACTGGCTTAAGAGTTATCTTGAGGAGCATCAGTGTCTTGCTGCCTTTGGCAAAACCTGGCTTGACCAAAGTACCTGAAGCCTGACCGCTTGTGGTGGGCAGTGTTTGTGTTAAAAAGCTTTTGAAGCTTGAAATGACCAATTCTGGCTTATATCAGAGCAGGACACACATCTTGATCCAAATTTTGTGACTCAGGAACTCCAGGTAAAAACAATAAAAAAGTGTGGAGAGGACAGCTGAAGAAACCTGTGCTGGCAGAAAGGAAAGATCCGGCTGGTTCCGAGCGCGCGTGTGGCTCCTTCCCACTTGGCAACCTTTCTGTGCCTGACCTTTGCTCGTGCGGTCCTGTGTTGCTGATGATGATGGGGGGCAGTGCTGGTTGCACCGGTAGCTCGTCTGCTCATTAGTGCTGATTTTCTGTATTCTTAGTAGACTAATGCCAAAAGAGTGAGTATCTGTGTTTTCAGTTGATCTTACTCCATGTTGCTTTGAAACTAAGCATGCTGAACATACCCCTGCTGTAAACTACAGAGAGGAGTCAGCTTTTTGTGTAATTATTTAGATAATCTTGGGCACAAATCTCTTCCAAAAAAAACAAAAAGCAGCAACAAACTACTATAAAAGTAAAATGGCAAATTGAGATGCTGGACTACAAAAGTATTCTGAATAATTGGAGATTATCCTTCAATTTCTTGAATCAAGGAAGAGCTAAATCTTTTCTTATGCCAAGTGTATATGTTGCCCATGTTGAGGAGTACCAGCACAGCCGATTAAAAGCTGCCAGTTTATTTCCAAAACCTGCTTATGGTAAAACTGTGGCACCATAAGGTGGTCGTGTCGCGGGGAGAGAGCCTGCATGGCAGCTTATGCGTCCTGTTCATCAAGCTCAGTTTGTACCATTCCCAAATTTGCCTTAAACAATCAAATTGTTCTAGAATTTGGGGCTGGAAAGGCCCCGTTAACGGGATGGCGGCTGCGGCGATGGAGCCGGTCGCTCCCCTCAGCACAGAGGGGTTGCAGGTTAGCGCTGCTGCCGGAACAGCGGTGCGGTTCCGCAGCCCGCGTGGTTGGCTCAGGTGATGTCGGAGTCTCCAAATTGCTCACAAAAATGACAAGATACGGGGCCAAATGAGGGAAGGGAGGATTGGGAGGACTTCAGCCAGCTCTCCACTCCTGCTGCTGCAGCGTCCCTAGAAGCAGCCCAAGCAGCAGCTCCCCTTCACCGCGGTACCCTGCTCGCGGTCCCGTCGGGGGCACGAGGGTGATTTGGTGAGTCAGGGAAGGGTGTTTACACAACGGAGAGGAAACCACAGATGTGTGCGGGGGCTGCTTCCACTGGTGGTGGAAAACCCCCGACGTGGCCAACAGGACTGCACAAGGGCGAGCATGCGCTGAAATCGCCCGGGCTCAGCCTGCACTGCGACGTCCCCGTACGATGCAGGTGGCTGTGGAATCGCTTGGCTGGAAATCATCATATGCATGCAGTGGCCACGGGAAACGTGGCAACACAGGCATGAATTTGCAACTTTCGCCTTTTTCATTTTTTTTCTTTGCCTGTGGAAATACTGAATAGCAGAGATGGGTTGGGAAAGCACAAGGCAGTTTCAAGAAGGGAAAAAATGGCCCATTCACTGAATAGTCATTGATGAAAAGTGAGGTTATTTTTAATTTTGTGCGCCATAAGTATTTCATGTATTTTTCATCCTTAATGGAATTCTGGTTTGTTATAGGAATTAAGAACTGTGAGTTAAAATAACAAATCTGCACTATGCTTTGGTAGGTTTTAAATCAAAATGGCATTTTTTTTGTGAGCCCATAATCCTTTCTTTTATACAGTTTGATGCTAGCCAGCTCTTGCTTCCTGAGGCAGAACCATTAGATATCAAAAATATAATTGCTCTCTATATGAGTGCTCCTTTGTAGCCCATCCCTTTCATGTTTTGAGCTTGCATCACTTTTATTTCTTTAAAAATATTCTATTAACTTCTTTCGAATTGTGTGTCCCAGACTCCATAGGTGACGGGTCGCCGCGCCACTGGGCTGTAGCGGCACGAGGGTGATTCTATGTCGGATTCGTGGCAGTTCAGGCACAAATATTGGAGAGCAGAGATGGGCAAGCGTAATTATCCCATCAATGCCAGGTGGGATTTAATTAATCTCCAGTTCCCCACCTGGCATCAAAGTGGAAATGTTTGGGGTGAGGAAGAGAATGGCAATGGCTACACTTGTGCTTGCTGCAGCGTGAGAGTTTGGAGAGAGCCAGATGCCGAAATCCAGACCTTACAGGCCTTAATGCATGGCGGGAATAAGCTCTGCTTCGTTCCACACCCATATACGTGGAGCTGCCAGCTTCGCATGGGCAGGTGTTATAAAACCCCAGGGTGTCTCCCCCCTCTCTTCTTCCCATTCTGTATCTGCAAGCAAAAGTACTGCAGGGAACTGCGAAGTGATTCCCCTCCCTTCCTCTCTCCCTCCCCCTCCCTCTGTTCCCTAGGAATTACGGTGTCACTGGGTGAGGAGGGCGAGCAGGGAAGGATGTGGGAAGTTGAGCTGACCTACTCAGGAGACCAGTGATTGCCACGCTCTTTTGCAAGGTTAGAGCTATAAAACCGCCAGTCCTTAGACATTTCCTTTAATAATACAAGCCCGTTTTCTCCAGTCTGCCAGAATTCAGAGCGTCTGGTGGTTTCCATGGAGAAGTATATTTCTTACCAGGCCCAGCTATTTTTGCAGACTATTTTGTAACACACTTGAACCTGCCGTCTTGTGCCATTTATGTTCTCCTTCCCCTGCTCCCGGAGCAGCGCTGGGGAATGCTGCCAAATTCCCTGGAGGCCCCGGAGAGGGAGCAGCCCGGGGGCCCAGGCCGTGGCTCCTTGACATTTTGGTGGGTCGGGAATCGTGCTCTGCCCGGGATTTAGCCTCGCTCCGCGGAGGATCAGGGCCGAGAGGTGCTCCTGCCTGAGCTTTGCACTGCCGCAAGGATGCGCCTGCATTCGCGTGCGCCTCCGGAAAGGTAATTTGGCTGCTGCTGTAATGACTCTCATTCTGAATTTTATGTGGATTGAATTTAAGCTGCTGCTTTTTTTTTTTTTTAAACAGCTAAGCTTTCTCTAATTTTATAATAATACATAAAATTATCTGATGGAAACACCATTCCTTCTTCCCTAACTGTCTAACGAGAGCTCCCACTGCCAAGGAGGTGCCCAGCTCCGTTGCCGTTCCCTCGGCACGGCGGCACGAGGAGAAGCCTCAGGGAGACGTGCCTAGACGCCCCGTTCCTCATGGAGCTTGTCGCCTATCGCTTCAGTGTTGTCCACTACAAGTTTAATTGCTGTGTGAGAAATACTTTTCTTCAAGCGGAGCCAAAATCTAGGATTTAAGCCAAAGTAAATTAACAGTTCTCTGAAAACCTGGAGTCCCAAAGCCAAGAATTTCAAGGCTTTTAGGCATCTCTGTGTTATTGGCAGGCGTCTCCTGGTGTCATGTGGTAGAACAAATGGACACCAAAAAGCTGAAGTCAACTTTGTGCCAGTTTAGCAGGGAAGATTAAAACCGATTAATTTAGGGAGGCCAAACTGGAAGTACTGAACACACGTAAAAGTGCTGGGCTTCGTTCTTAAGCGGTATTTGTGTTTTTCCATTAGCAGCAGTGCTATGGCTCTGTGCTATGGCTGTTTTATTTTATTTTAGGGCAGAGGAACTACTTACTTGTGCAAGTGTGTTAAAGGTAGATGTTCTCTCCTTTTATCTCTTGCTGTCCCTTTTTAGTATACTGCCATAACCCCTCGGTTCAAGCAGGAGAATAAATAAGTGGTGTGGAAGAGGTGGGCAGGGAAGTGCTGCCCATGGATGGCGTGAGGCCGACGCGCGTGTTGCCTTTGGAGGAATTTCAGCGATGGTTAGTTTTACCAGTGCGAGTTCCTTGCTGTGCCTCATCCCTAACAACGTGTAGATCCGTGAGAAAGGGGGTTGTGCAGCAGCTTGGGCTGCCCTGGGGGATTTGCCTGGCCTGGCTCGGGCCCCGGGGCGTCCGTAAAGGTGGAGGTTTTTGACTGTTGAAGATGCGGTTTCCACACACCACTGTGGCCGTATCCCCGTCACTGCTGTTAGGAATGAGCCCGGCAAGGCTGGCGTGCGCAGTGCAGCGCTCCCTGCACCGCAGAGCCGAGAAGGAGACGCGGCTGGCTGCTCCACCGCGCCGGCGCGCGCTCCGAGGAGAGGCAGCGAGCAAGTTTCAGTGAGCCCCTGTGCAACGTGCGCCCTGCCCACACGCATTGAGCTTTGCCTTCTAGGTTCTGCCCCTGGTCTGTCTGCTGCTACGTGACTCTTCCTCTAAAAAAAGGGGGGAAAAAGTGGGAAATCCTTTCCCTGCGTTGCTTTTTAAAGCCTTCACCCAGTCTAAGCACTCAGAGACTCAAGGCCCCTTGTATCAGCTTTGCCCCGTGTGCATGGAGAGAGTTGTGCAGCAGATCATGGGGGCTGCAGCCTCCCGCGTGAGCAGGGCCTGCTCGGCAGATTCTCCGGATCCTGCGCCCTGGGAGAGGCCGTGGAGCTCCGACTGCTCCGCCACCTGCGCGCCTGCAGCCCTCCTTGGTGCGTGTGAGACGCTGCACAGTTGACTACAGCCCGAGGTATGTGGTAGTGTGCGTGGTGAGGAGGCACCGGCAGCGCCGCAGCAGAGCAAGCGCGTGGCGTGCAGTCAGGATAAAATATGTTTGCTGGGGTTTTTAAGTCTGGGTATAAGTTACTCAGTGCGTGTGTATCCTGTGTATTGCAATGAAATGCTTTCCCTCGGGAGGGAGAGCGAGCTGGACATGGAAGCATCCCCGTGAAGCCGGTGTGCACGTGTGTATGGGTAGCCCCGTGGCGTGAGAGGTGCTGCTGGGCGTCGCTGCCGCCGAATCCGCTGAGAAAAGGGGAATTTTGTGTTACAACCACTGTGACTGACTGAATTTCTTGTTTTGATGTTTACAGCGGATGTCAAGGATGTATAAATGCAAACAGCACGTTCATGAATTATTTTGGGTTTCTAGTAGATTTCTGAAGAAAATCATTTGTAATGAGCTTTATTTATGCACTAGAAATAAAGATGGGATTAGGAGAATATTGAACTGTAAATGCACTGGTGATTTTTGGCTTTTGTGCCTAGCGCAGAGAATCTCATCGTTTATCTTTCTTCTGATCTTGAATATGCAAAGCTGGCTGTGCCTTTTGTGCTATTTTAGTTTGCAGCAGCCTGGCCTGGCAGTCGCAGCGCCAGCCCATGGTACCAAATACCCCTCGCCCCGGCTCCCGGGCCTCCTGTGAGCCACGCGGGCTGCGCGCCGCGTGTGTCGGTGCTCGGCGCTCTGCATGCGTGTCCTGGTGCACGGCCCACGTCACCCGCGTGCATGTGCCTGTGGAAATGCACGTGGTTGTGCCCTCCAGCTTGTCCAAGGCTGGAGGAGCTCGGAGGACACCCTGTGCAAAGGGGTTGAGCCCAAGCTGCTGAGGTACCTCCAGCACACGGGACCTGTTTTGGCAGCACAGGCGGGTACCGTACCTGGAGTTTCTGCCCTCCAGAGCTCCTGCTGGGGTTGCAGAGGGCCACGAAGAGCCAGCAATGATTCGCCAAGGCTATCCTGAGTATTTTGCTTGCTGCATCATTTTAAGGATGATGTTTTTAGACAAACTGAAAGGCTTCTGTGCAGCAGGCTTGAATGTCAAGGACAGCCTTGATGTGTGTGAAGAATGCCTCTATCCGAGGTAATTTACCATATGGAAAAACTGAAAATATGCGTTAGCACCTCTAGAATAGCAGGCAGTGACGTGCTGTGCGCGGCCAGGGTGTTTGCAGTGGGCTGGCTGCTGCGCCTCGGCCTGCGCCCTGCACAGGTCCCGCACTGACCCGCCTGGCCTGGCTGGGCACGAAGGACTCGATCTGAACTCCATCATCTCAGATGAGGCAATTTGCTTTTCTGCTGTTGCATTTTAACAGGACCGTTGAACATCCTTCCGTGATTAGTGTATTAGTGCTATAGTAGCTGGTGTTAAGAGCACTTATATCCGCAATCTCAGATTTGCACAGGTGCAAGGAGAGAAATATCTTTTTCTAGGTAATTTCAGGCTCGTGCGTTTAAGACAAATGTGGATAGGTGTTTCATTTGCCTCTGTGTGCGCTGATTTTGGAGGTGCTGGGCTGAGTGGCGAGCCAGCACTGAATGAATGAAATCTGGGAAGTGTTTTCTCCTGGCTACTGCAATCTCTCCAGGCCCGATTATCACCAGCGATGCTCTGTTAGCAGAGCGAATTTCTTTTCATATTTTTGAAGAGCCAATTCTTTAGCCTGGAGGCTTCAGCTTATTTAGCCTTTTAGATTTTGCAGACCAGCGTTGCCCCCTTGTCAGGCTGTTGGGAATAAGACTTTTGCTTTAATTTAGTCACCTTGAGCGAGGCCTGCCAAAAACAAGGGCCGGGCTCGGTGCTGCGGAGCAGCTTCCACCAAATCAGCATTGTTGCTGGAGAATGTCTCTCGCAGTGAGAGGAGCTTGAAACCTGCAGGGTGTCTTTTTATGAAAAAACAAAATATATACTTATTTGTATGCATAGACCACCTAGGGGAGTTTCCTTTGAATTTTGCACTGTTTTAAACGCTTGTTGATGTGAGTGCTTATTGCTGAAGCAAGGACAAATAAGATGTGCGGCAGCTGAAGGGCCGTTTTTGTCGGGAGGAGCAGGCAGTGGCACGAACAGGAGCCAGGAGAATAAGCGGGAGGAAGGAGAGCGATAAGGATCCGCTGCCGGCCCACGCGGTGTTCCAGGACCTGGGAAGCAGGACCGTAAACAACAGGAGACTGCTCTGGAGCTGCCTACGAGACGGATTTTGCTTGCGGAGGGGGTAAGTCTGAGTTGAAAAATACTTGGCTGTTCCTTTTCGAAAGTAGATCAATGCCTGTTAATTCCTCCCCTCATTGGGATCCAGCTCTAGGGTGTTATTGGGTGCTCCAAATTTCTTCTCATCTTGAGTAACTGGCTTGATGTTGGCGGGCAGGGGAAGGCCATGGGTTCCCGGCCTCCATATTTAGTGTACCCTGCGGAAATGCAATGACAGATCTGTGCAGTCCTTCTAGGACTGCTTAGCCCTGTTTTTCAGGGTTAGGGTAGTAAACCTTGGGCAGCGCTTTCTGTGCGAAGCTCTGAAGCTCTGGAATTTCCGTGCCTGGCACACTAAATTGAAGCCTTCTCCGGGATGGGTTGTAACAAGCTTTTAAGATTGATCAGCGACTCAAAAATGATTTGATACATTCAACAGCAACAGCAGGAAACGTTAGTTCCGCAAATTATGCTCCACCAAGGTGGTATGAAAAGGTTATTCTGTAACCCACCCAAATCTAACAGCAGCACTTAATAGCATGTCAAGGATACTATCAAGGTAACCTGAAAGTTCTGGTTGAAGGTATGAATAGCCTCTGAGGAGATCTCGCAATGCAAATTGAGCGATACTGTACACTAGGATCATGTGGTAATTGCACTTCTGAATGCAGAAATTTATTACCTTTCAACGCAGATATCTGCCAACAAGCTTAAGGGTAGCTTTAAACTTCAGCCAGACGTGAAAGTTGTGAAATACATGAATACTTCTTAAAGAAAACTTCTTGAAGACAGCCGAGACAAATCCTGTGATGGGGTGAGATGGCTTTTTGCCTTCGTTCCCTCCCTTCATTTACCAAAGCTGCTGCTGCGTTGGGAACCCTTGCAGGAGCGGCACGTCCCATTTATTGAGGCCAGTTAGCAAGAAGGTGTCCTGGGTCATCCTTCCCTGCCGGAAAGGCGTCCGGGAGAGAACGTGCCGCCGGGAGCTGCGCGAGACCTTGCAGGCAGCAGCGGTTGACTCCGGTCTGTGGGCACTAGGGCTTGGGAGACCCGGGACAACAAGGAGACCTGGGATCTCCAGCAGAGATGATCTGCTCTGGGGCTATCACATGCTTTTGACGACTGCTCTTTGGATGGTTGTGAAGGTTGGATTGTTTTTGTTGTTTTTTTAAATGGACTCAATCACTGTGGTTTGTAAAATTGATTCCTTGCTGCCTTTTCCCCAGAAGGTACCATTACGCGTGAATAGACCTTTCAAATTCAGCTCCATTGAAAATAATGGAATTAGCCTGTGCTGTTGTTCCCATTAAGGAAATCAATCTTGTTTTGAAAACTCTTGTGCTTTTCAGAAGAGCACAACTTGAGAGGAGGATCTACCTTTCTGCTAGGCAGAATTCCCCTGGAGATGTCTGCTCTTGGTGGGCATCCCTTGAGGTTCAGTTTCACATCCGGGGGAGCTTCGCTGTGGTTTGTGCAACTGGCATTTCCTTGAATAGCTTCCTGCTCTGCCTTTTGTTGGTTTATAATATTGAACTCCTTAATGTTGAACTTGTTCCACACTTCCTCCTGCTTTTATGGCATATATGCCGGGTCATGGGCAGATAGTTATATCCTGGTAGCTTTATTTTTGGGAGCGTTATCCTCATGATTGCTGAGCATTACTAACAGACTATATTTCAAAATTGCCTGCTGTTTTTTCTCTGCCAGAAATGTTAACTGCTCATCTTTGTTCATTCAGGACAGCCTGTTGCTGCTGGCAGGGCTTTGGTTGCCTCATTGCAGGTTCTTAGCCCTCCTAGAGCCAAGAGAAAGCCAAGTTCCCCTTTTGTTGGGTGCTGAGTCGTTGATGCTTGCCTGACTAGAGGTCATGGGAGCCACAAATTTCTTGGTAATATTCTTACGTAATACAATAATATGTTGGTGACTTTTCTTCTTTTGTTATTTTCCTATCCATTCTGCTATATGTATTTTATATATATATATATGTATTATAAACAAGGAAGTTTCGTGAGAAAATAAATCAGCGTTGAGGGAGGGTAAAGCAAGACTGATTTGGCAGCTTTACAGAAGGCACAGTGCCTTTGATTGATTAGTTGTCAAAGAGATGTGATGTACTAAACATTATGAAGATTAAGGATGCTAAGATGGTTGAAACTTGAGTTTCATAAATGTCTGGTGTTAGGCCTAGAGCTTCCTCCAGAATTCTAAATCTGCAAATGCCAAGTACCTCTTTTATGCTCTTTCTTGGAGCCCCCAAGAAGCTGTGGAAACCTGGAGTTCTTAAAATCACTGTGCATGTATTTGGGATTCACAGTTTGTGAATTAGAGACACGCATTATTTTTTTTTTTGATTAATAGTGAGCTTCTGAGATGCATTAGACACTATTTACAGAAACCGAGTACCAGAAATAATAGTAGCATTATCCTGAACCTCGTAATTACTCTCAGGGCCCAATTTTACATTGTATCCAATGTTCAATAAATAATAACAGTGTGTTTTTCAGCAAAAGATTGTTTAGGTATTTAGATGGATATGTGTGCAGTGGCAGCAAATATTATTTAACTCAAACAATGCCTTTAGAGAGGGATAGAGGGTCTTTCTTCACCTTTTGTACTTTCCACACCCTGTCTCCTCCCTCTCCTTTCTTTTCACCCAGAAGACCGAAGTTTACAACAACAGATGCGTGGGATTTGCACATGGAAAACAGGCTCCTGTGGGCTCTGCATAGCTAAACCTTTCAGAGCCTTTTATTGCTCTTATCTCTGTGCCACTGGATGCCCGAGCTGTCCTGCATCCACTCTTTCCAACTGCTAATAAATCCTAGTTTACTTAACAAAGCAAATGGATAGAAAGGTGCCTGCAGACAACTGGGGAGATGGCTCCGTTTCCACAGCATCCAGAGGCATCCAGGCTGCTTATTGCAAGGAGGCCTCAGGTATCCACCTTCACCAGGAGAACAAATTGATTCCTTGGCCTCGCAGAGGTGGAAATAGGAAACTACAGCATTGACGGTGTCAGCCCCTCTATCCCCCAGGCCGATTCCCCTGGCACTGGACACGACTCGGTCCTCTCCACTCCAGAGGCCACGTCTCATCTTGCCCATCCCTGTTCGGAGAAGAGCCTTGGCTGGACTCGCGCCGCCACCTCCCATTGCGGCTGGGCCAGCCGCTCGCCTGAGCGCGCTGCTCGCGTGGGAGAGCGCAGAGAGCTGCGCCGGGGCCTGGCTTAACCATCCCCTTCGCCACGACGCCGAGAGGAGGAAAAATGAAACACCTGAACCCTGACAACACTTTAGCTGGTGACAAGTGACTGTCATATTGACCAGTGTAGTCTGTTTGTTTCTATTCTCCTCTCTTTTAAGAGCGGCTGTCGAGTTGGACGGGGAGCTGTTTGAAATCGTCTCTCTCTGTGCTTGGGCAGCAGCAGCTGAGACTGGCGGCATCCGCGGTAGGAGAGTCATCGCTGCCACAAGCTGTATTTCCAGCGAAGACTGAGGAACGGGTTTTCAGCCTTGTTGGCGGGCGAGAGGGACCCTCAGGCTTGCCTGACCATGGTAATTTGTCAAAAACGAGAAGCTTCGTTAGGACACTGCTCTTTGAATGTTGCCCTGTGTTAGCTGAGGTGAGATCTTGAGCCCTGTTTTTCCTTGTGAGGACAATGTAGGAGGTTTCAGGGCAAGGATGTTTTTGTAAGGCCCTGCTGCTACAGTAGGTTTTTATATCCGTGGGCTACTGAGAAAGCGAACAAGATTAGCCTTTAAACTTGCATTTCCAATAGCTGTATTTTGCCTTTATCTCCTGTGTGTTGAGTGGAAGGACGCTGTAACTGCAAGGCACCCGGCAGGCCCACGTGAGGTCCTTAATGTGCCACAGAACTGAAGTGCAGGGGCCACGCAGAGCTACCGACCTTCAAGGGCCCTCCAAGGGCCATTGGCAGAAGAAGCTGCTGTAGGCTGGAAATCTGGACGTCTTGGGGTCTGTTCCCAGGTGTGTTCCTGGGAAACCACGGCAATTTTCCTTCCCCTCCTTCCTGTCTTCTGTTTCTAAAGTTTGGCAATCAGTGCTTCGGCTTGTGCAGTGGAGCCCAGCCAGCACCGTAGCCGTTGTGGCTTTTCTTGATAGTTCTGAGTTAGAACCAACCGTCTTCTGTATTCGCCACCGCTGCAGAGCTTGATTCATAACTAATTGTTGCTGTCGCTTTGACGGAAGTGGTGTCGGAACAAGGAAAAGCTCATCCCGCCTGTTAGTGTCAGGGCTGAGTTTGTCAAGTCTTTCTGCAGCGCAAGTGTCTCCTGCCTTGCACACGGAGCCGCTTGGAGATGAAAGTCTCTAAACTACAATAAATGTGGAGCCCGGAGGTACCATTTTTAGAACTGCTTTTCAGAGTGTAGCTGCTCTTTAAACTGACTTCAATAATAAATAATTAAAGCATAAAATATGAGTACAGTAAATATTTCATTAAAATACTAAATAGAAACTACGGAAGATGTTGAAGACAAAGGAAGCTTCATGTTTTTTCCACTCTTTTTTTCCCACTCTTTTTTTTCTTGTTCATTTTTTTTCTCCATCCTAAGTGCAGAACCTTGGCAGAGGGAAGGAAGGGCTTTTCATGGAGCCACTGAAGAGACTGTCGAGTCAGAGATTAGCTCTTTCTCATTACTTATTAACCACCATCTTTAGTATCGCATGTATTCCTTCCCTAAAAATGTTTTTAGACCTTGTAAACCCAAGAGGCTGGGAAGCTTCGTGCTGGTCTGCCGAGCTCCAGTCGGAAGCAATGAGTTCTGTAGGAGCTGAGTACTAGAACATGTTAGTGTATGGAGTTGTGTTCTTTATTCGCTGTTAAAATAAATTAAACCTTCAAAGAAAAATGCTGATTAAGTGAATAATATTAGGTGCTAAATAAGTAAAACAAGTCCTCAGAGTCATTTTCCAATTTTTTTCCCATGTATGTAAGTTTATTTAGGTGCTCTGTAGCTAGATGTCAGATAACATACTGGTTTTCAGATGTGTTTATTAGTCAAGACTAGTAATTACAAAATGGTGTTCATTTCGAAGAGAGATTCAAGCAATCCTCTCTAAATCCTGACCAAAACAGTAAGTGTATATAACTGGCAGAGGAAAAATGAGCACCCAGAGTTGGGGGAAATCTAACTTCCATTTAAAAATGAAACCAAATCTAATCTGAGGAATTAGAAGCAATAAACATAATGGGTTGAAGCATATTTATAGGCAGTGTTCATGTTTCTTCTGCACTGAAGTCTTCCAGGCCTCCAGATCAGAGGACCTGTCTTGGATCTCATCAAACGATGGTGGAAACCGGCCCTCGTTTCACTGTTGGCAATTCTGCCACTCTTTCCACGACGACGTCACTGTTGAGATAAGTCTGCTCTAACCACTGACTTTGTTCATGTTTGAAGAAAAGACACCAAATGATTGTATAATCAGCACTATCTCATGCCTCCTAAGGAGCCAAGCAGGTGACATTGAGCCATATTTCTAAAGTAGCAAAATGGAGAGCTTGCCTCTGATCCTTTTTTTTTTTTCCTCACGATAGAATCAAGTGCTGCCGAAAGGCATTAGTTGGTAAGTGCTTGGTTGCTCCTTGTGGCTCTGCAGGCAGGGGCCACCTGGCATTAAATTCAGTAGAAGTCTTGGCTGCAGCAACATCTAACTCATGTTTGCATCTCTGAACATGACCCAAAAATTCGAGCTAGGCTACCAAAATTATGGGCTATTTTGGATCACGTTATTTTGTCTGATATGCCTGAACTCTAAGTGCCATTCTAGACACATAAGTCCTGTTCTGTGTATGGCCTTTTAACCTGTGTGCTTAAGTCGCTCTTTCTGAGATGTCACAAGGGAGTTGCGAATATTGGCTGCTGGTTTTCAAGCATTTCAAGATTAAATATGCTGTATGTGGAATAAGTTTCCGCTTTTCTTATATTGAACTTGGATAGCAAGGTGATGAGCATGATATAAATATCTTGAGAGAGA
Organism: Nothocercus julius; assembly: GCA_013398735.1. Lineage (NCBI taxonomy): Eukaryota > Metazoa > Chordata > Aves > Tinamiformes > Tinamidae > Nothocercus > Nothocercus julius. Next base: position 4,910,341 of record VZSV01000011.1, on the reverse strand, counting down.
GAAATGCTGAGCATAATAATTTTTATTGACCTTAAAGCTAAAAGACCTTTCTATAACTTTTTTTTGTTTGATTGTTTTGTTATCTGATTACTCATTTATGTCCAAATAATAGTGCAGTTAGGTTTGCAGGGGCAGAGTTGGGAGGAGGGGATTATCGTTTCAGTAAATCAGTGTAATTCCTGAAATAATAGTTCATGTCTTCCCGTTCCTTGGTTTAAAGTGCAAACAAATGGTGGAGGGCTTTGGGTAGGATTAGCACAGTGCGTAGGATCTGAGCACTCGCTGGCCCTGCTGGAGCAGTAGTTTACAGGCTAATGCTTTGTTTTATTTGAGAAACCTCTGCTTAGGAGACCTTTTAGTATTTCTTTTTAAAGCTGACATTATTAAAAAAAAGAGCATAAAAACAATGGGCACTTGTGCTTGAAATAAGCCTTCTCTAAACGTGATATTTTTCTTCTCCCCCCCTAAGCAAACACCCTTCTCTCCTAATTATAAAGGATTGCATCTTTCAAGTAGTGCTGGTATGATTTAATTTGCTACTCGCTGTCATCATGTGAGTCACGCCTGGGGAAGGAAACACCCAGAGCGTATCTGCTAGGAATGCTGCAGGAAGGCTCATGCTTCTCTATTGCGTTACGGTTGTGACACCTCCAAGAGTTTGCTCCTGATATATTAAGAACCTATAAAGCCTTTCAGTTCAAGGTACATGAATGGTCCAGCAGTTATTAGCCCCCTTCCTTATTTTTTATTCATCTTTTTTCGGCCATTTCTGAAGAGTGAGCCAGTTTTGGAAGCATTTTGAAGGGGCTTGATTAAATTTCCTTCCCTTTACAAAGTCTTTTGATGAACTGCAATGCTCCCTGCTCCTCCGCCAGAAATGGTCAGGATTAATGACGGCGTTGCCCGCGAACAGCTTGGTGATGCAGCCCCATGTAGGTTGGAAAGATACACTTATTAAGGAGGTTCCCATTAAGCATCCTACAAACCCTGATGAATAGTTAGCTGCTACTCGTACAGACACTTTGTCTGGTGCTGCAGGAGTAATTGCTGAGCAGCTGCGCTCCAGTCCTGCCCAACACAGTTGTTTCTCGGTTGCGCCTCAGGCAAGCGCATGATGCTCCGCGGCTTGACAAGGCCCTGTCCCAGAGGGACGCAGTTGTAGAAGTGAACTGACAGAGGCTCTGGTTCACAAAATGGGCTGGAATTATTAATTTTGCGGGAGTGCGAAATACCGAATTCGTGGCTGCTGCAGCAGGAGAGGAAGAGGCGGCCGCTGGGCTGGGTGAGCGCCCGGCCGCTCAGAGCCGATTCCAGAGAAAGCTTCGTGCTTTCATTTCTTCTTCTTCTTCTTTTTTTTTTTTTTTTTTTTTTTTTTTTTTTTTTAAATGCCCAAAATATTTAAGCCTAATGTTGCATGTAGAAAAAAAATCACAATTAAAACATTAATTATTAGTGCTGAGAGTGTTTTGAGTCATTTTTACATTCAATCGGCTGTAATTAAATACTCAGTGAACACAAAATTAGGTCATATATTATGTAAATAGGATGAGACATCCACTAGCTCTGGCAACAAATGCTTTGGAGTCCTTCGGGGGAGAATTCCGGATTGGACTCTTGGAGCCTAATCGGTTCTGTCTGACCCCGATTCCCTCCCGTGCCGCATCGGTACCTGAGCCCGCGGTGAGTACCGGGGCCGCGATGGGTGACACCACCAGTAGGTTGTTTGCTGCTTTGGGATGTGACCCGCCGGACCTCCCTTGCCAAGTGTTCTTGGCCATTTCCCAGTGGGCTCTAGGGGGACAAATTTCTTCCTTGTCCCTAGTGGATCTCTCTGCTGCCATCCAGCTATGTGACTCAAGCCTAAAATAGGCCTTGGGACATGAGCAGAATTTACACAGGTGTTTAAACATACATGTTGAAGTGTGATGCTGCCCAGGATCAGGCCCCGTGTTCTCTGACCAAGGCACTGCATAACTGGATAACAATTTTTATTATGGAAAACTGACCTGTTATTAGTCATAACAATTATGTAGCTCTGGAAAAAGAAACCTCTGCTGTGTGAAGTTGTGTTTCATTATAGCCTGAAGTCGCTCCATCGCAGGAGTGCTGCCAGCTGCCCCTTTGGTTGAGGAAGAAAAGAGGCTGTTTTCAGAAGCTGTCTGAGGGATGATGCATCGTGTATATCCCTCTGATATTGGGTATCCAGAGTGTGTGTGATGCTGCGCTGTTTGGATTCTTCAGGGGAAGAAACATGTTTTGGCCCATTATAGCTTGAGTTTTTAGGATGGCCGATGTCTTTTCTGTTCTTGCTCCTCCTGTGCTCTCCCTCAAATGAAGTACCTTCATTTTAAAGGATTTCTCTCCTTAGCCCATGACTGGTTCCTTGGAGTTTACTAGCAAGAAGTAGGGTATGTTTAACATAATAGATGAGCTTTGTCCTTGGGACCAAAGGTAGTAGGTGAGGAAACGTGGTGTGATGGATTAGAATTATCTTCTAATAGGGAAGTCAATGAGCATATTACTCTAAGGACCCATGTTTTTATACCCATGTAGGTTGTTTTTTTTCTAGCTCACCATGATTTATGAAGGCACCTGCATGGATGAAAACTGTGTTTTGTGCCCCGTGGATTTGCACGACGGCAGTGGCAAGGAGACACCCGCAACGCTTTGCTTCTCGTAACAACCGGCTGCACCCCAGGAAGCAGCCTCTGAGCAGCAGGCTCCTTTCTTACCTCGGCTACTTCTGCAAGACAAATTATGTAGTTCCCACAGTTTGTCTTGCCATATTACCTCAGCGATTAGAGTATAATACATGGCATTTGCAGTCCAGTCCGTAGAACCGAAAAGCTTATTAATCCGGCTTGCCCACGATTAACCTAAGTGAGCATCTTCAAGGAGGCTGATGGATGGATGGCGAAGGCGGGCAACTTCTCGGAGCTTGCCGTCGTCGCTGTGAAGCTTTAACGCTGGAAATGTGATGTTGGGTACTGTTTGTTTTCAGTAATAATAGCTGTGGGGGAAAAATGAGTAAGACTGGCTGTGCCGAAGATGTGATATTTCACTTTCAAACTTCCTTCTAGCAAGGTGGGTCAGGCTTCAGTGCTTCCAGTTTCATGCCGTCAGGAGGCATGGATTTGGCTTATCAAGCAATGCTGGACTTGCTAAGTGGTTGGCAGACATTATAGAAAAGCGAGATGCTATTCATGCTGCAGTGGATAAGGAGTTGGAAAGCATTGGTTTAAGATTGCAAGAGGCTGAGAGGAAAATTGAAGTCATGGAGATAACGATCATTGGGCCTAATGCTGTTCTTGCTGAGAATGCCAAAGACCAGGTTGTAAGCCGTGCAGAAGTCCAGTTGATGATCTGGAAAATAAGTGCAGATTGAGAATTATCATCTTGGTGGGAGAACCTTGTGAATATATTGATGGAGAAGTGAAGAGGTTCACTTGGGCGTTGCAGAGTGCTAGTGGAGCTGGGTAAATGCGAGGGGAAATTTTTAAAGTAGTGCTTTAATATGTTGCTAAGGCATCATGTTTTGGAATCCTCAAGCTAAGCAGTGACTTTCTAGGATGATAAGTTAGTGTCTTAGACTGTTAAATGACACAGTAATTTGAACCTGGCCTGTTTGTTGCAACTCTACAGCCAAGCTTTTTTGCAGGAGGGACTTAAAAAGAAGTCCACGTTTTTGTTTTTTCCCCTAAGTGTGGGGAATGATTTGGTCTAAAATGTCATAAAGTAGTTTTAATGCCTTGTGACTTTATATTTGTCGTTTGTGGTTTTTTCTCTCCCTCGTATGTTTAAAAAATAAATTTAAAAAAGCTTGAAATTGGTGAGGCTGAAATGTGCTGGAGGCTGAAATGAAAGCATTTGCCTTCCTTATTGTCATTAGGTATTGTTTAATGGAACGTTTTCCATTTGTGGGAGAATTGGCAGGGAAATTAATCTGGAGTAGAGTAGGTGCCATAGTGTGTGTGTGCATGTATATATGTGTGTGTGCATGTATATATGTGTGTGTGCATGTATATATGTGTGTGTGCACATATACGTATGTGTGTGTGCATGTATATATGAAATATGTTTTTTGAAAGAAAAAAGAGATTTTAGGTTAGGCTATTTTTGCTGACTGCATTATTCACCAGTCAGCAGCGATCAGATGAATCTCCTCAGTTGTCCACACAGTCAGGTTTCTTCTCCAGCAATGGAGATTTTGGGTACAGCTGCTGACAGAGGTTTTATTCACCCAGCTAAGAGCACTCCTTCAGCCCATGTTGGGATTGCCCAACTTTGGACTTTTTTCTCCATAGAGATCCACCAATTTCCTCCAACCCATTAAACATCCCCTCTAAATTTCTAAATGTTTCGAGGGAGAGCGGGGTTGCTGCTCCTTTGGCTTTGCCATGGCAGTTGGGTACAAGGAGCCTGTCGGGTTCCTCGGTCCCACCTTCAGGGCTTGCTTGGGGTTTCAGCCTTGATGCTTTGCTAGTAAGAGAAGGTTTTGCCCTGTTGCTTGCTCAACGTAGCTATTTTTTATCGCGGGTCCATTCAGAATGAGGAGTTTTCGTGCATGGGAGAAAAGGGGATATTTTGTCCTGGACTCGCAGTGGGAGGTCAGGGTCTTTTGTGCCCGCAGCTCCGAGACCAGCACAAACCGGGGTGATTAGCTCCCTTTTCTAATGAGTACACAAAGCTGCTTGTGAATGAGCCAGTGGGCTCATTGTGAAGCCTTGGCCTGCGCTTAATCCTTTCTGTGAGCCCCCTTTTACACCGAGATAGCAATTGGAATCCAATTTACACTAGGCTGGGCATTAAATCTCCTTATGCTGCCTATACCGCTAATCAATGAAATTGAAATTCAATTGCAGTTAGGAGTCTCTTCCTTTCGCTTGTGCCGCCTGCTTTCTGCTACAGTGCGCGTCTTGAGAGATGAAGCCCTTAAGTGGGAAGCACTTTGTCTTCCTAATACAAGAATAAACAAGGTTTCATTTCTTGGCAAAACACATTCAAAGTACTGTATAACAAATAGGAGGTATCTTAAAAGTCCATCAAGAGACACTATGGTAATTTTGCCAGAACGACCATCTTGCTTTTAGCAAGAATTATCTAAAGATGAAGATAAAAGGAAGCAAAAAGGGAGTTTGACGTGTAGAGAGACACATGAAAGGTTTCGGTGGCGGTTTTCTGTGCTGCATGGCTATATTAGCAATTGAGTTTTCTGGCAAGCACCTTAATAACAGGAAGGGTTTCTTCTTGTCAGCTTTTAATTTTAGCAGGCAGGACTTCTCCAGAATTGGGTTGGCGCCTATCAGAAATCAGTAAACGACAAACAGGAGACATTCCCTGCATCATTTGCTTCCTTTTCAAGAAACACTTGGAATGCTGATTAATCCACCCCTCTTGGCAACCTCAATCCCTGCAAAACTACAGGTGAAGAAACATCCCTGTGTTGTCATTAAGGAGCTGAGGTACAAAGATGATCCAAATTTTCGGAAGCATTAGTGTTGGGCATTGGTTTGTGATGGGAAGGGGTGATTTTGGGAAGTGGTGGTGCACATCCCCTGGAAGCCACACAGCTGGGACATCTCGCATAGGGAGGGTGTAAGCAGGAGCACCACAAATCATCTCACTTCTGGAAATTCTGACCTGATGTGGCTTTTGAACGTCACTGTGCTCGATCCCTCAGGATCAATCAGGTGGGGAGTTGTGGAGGTTCCGTCACCATCTATTAGATGTGCTGCATCGATCCCCTTAAAATATTTATTCTTCCTCTTATTCATCGATGCTGTTTGATACCAGGGCATAACGATGGTCTGAAGCGTCTGTATTCTGCTGCAGTCGTCGTCTGGGGATTGTCAAGAAGACTGGAAGAGAATGAATATATGTTCCCATTGTAACCAGTCTTGTCATGTGTATTTATTTTTAAAAATTGTGGAAAAAAAAATTGCCCTCCCAATCAGGTGTGTGTGTGTGTTTGTTTTGTGTGTTTTTTTTCTTCCTCCTGTCTTTTTATTAACACATGTAATAACTTCAGTTTGCTTTTTATTTCTTTTCTAGCTTCTGAGCCTTTGGATGCAGTTTCGTAATTTTTTCAGTCTTTTTATTTGGAGCCACAAGAATGAGAAATCTAGTTTAGAGCAAATCATTTTTTTTTAATGCAGTCTAGTGAATTTGTAAACGGTGTGTTAAGAAGAAGAGCAAATGACAGGAGCTATCATTGCAATGATACTATACCAAACAGCATAGCAATTGCCTTTGCTTATGTAGTATCTCCTCTCAGATCTGTGATGAAAACGTAGCACTCTGCAGTGCTATGTAGGTGCTGCTCTGTGTCTGTAGCTTTTTCTGTCCTAAGCCATCTGGGACTTGAGCTGAGATGACTTGAGGACCTGTGAGGACAGCCCTTGGGGGACAGGGTCTGTGAGTAGCTCGGTGCCCGGCGCGTCCTTGCACGGCTGGGATGGGATGGGAGAGGGAAGCAAAGTGTCTGCCGAGCCTAAACATCACCTTCTGAAGCGGGTAGTGCTTCATTTCCCAAGGCTGGGAAATGCCAGTGGTTCCTCTCCAGTTGGAGACTTGTCTTGGTCAGCAGCGCACTCTTCATTTCCATGGGCAAATACAAATTCCTTGAGAAAAGATGCAATTACTACTATCAGCTGCTCGTCCCAAATTAGAGAGATGCCACTTTCCTTCCATGGGTTCAGCTGCTGGGGGCCGCAGTTCCTGATATAGCAGTTGTGTCACAAGCTGTGGACAACTGGGTGAAATCTTGACTTCAGGGACTGACTCAGTCATGGAAAGTGCCCTTCAGGCCAAGCTGTCCCGCAGGACGTTAAGGTGAGGGTATGTGAGGATTGTTTTTGTTTGCTTTGCTTTGAGTACAAATATTGTAGTCTGAGTTAAGGACAAATACTGGGAAGTTTGCAGCGGGGCCTGTTTAATAAATGAAACATTTTGGGGCATTTGATTT